>NTHP01000178.1:720996-733918 GCA_003416845.1 Oplegnathus fasciatus | reverse complement strand
GAGAGGGGAGAGCAGGGGTGGACAAATGTTCTTCATAAAAAACAAACCACCTCATCTGAGATCACCGGAGAGTTATAGATCTAATTTGCTTCACGCACAAGCTCATCTCATTTGACACAATAGAGATACATTTAAGCATAAATCAGTGTGAATACACAGATGGGTGGTTGAGTGTGTGTGTGTGTGTGTGTGTGTGTGTGTTGTGTGTCGGTGGGATGTTCGGTACCGTCTCCCCGATGTGTCCTACATTATAACGTAAACAGACATTAAAGCAGACACTCTCATCCATCTCTAAGGAAAACAAAGAAATAAAACTTTACATAAATCACGACCAGATCGAAAGAAAATTAACTTCTAATGTCCAAAAGGTTGCCTAAATGTCAAAGTGAAGCTTTTTTTTAAAAAATAAAATTTGCTTCTATTCAGGGTTTCATCATAAACTTTTCATCACATTGCTTTTGTCTGTGAATGATTTCTTTTTTGTTTTACAGCTGTAAGTCTGCAAGTCTGTTATTGGCCAATATCAGGACAATTTGTCAATTAATTTATCTGACAGAAAACAAGTCAGTTTTGATAATCAATCAATTGTTTAGCAAGCAAAAATGCTAAATATTTGCTAGTGATTATGTTGCTGATTTTTTCTGTTTATATATTTAATATCTTAAGAAATATTTTGGATTCTGGCACCTTTTTTTACTTGTGATGGGATAATAAATTAATCAAAAGAATAATAGATTGTAATTGTTAGATAATAATTGTTACTAGCAACCCTAGCTGAGTTCAAGTCATCTTTCTTTTGGCACTTTTGCCTTCATTGATCGTTGACAGCAGGAACTGACAGGAAACATGAGGAGAGAGTGCAACAAAGGTACCCAGCCAGAATCAAACCAGTGACGTTCTCATTATGGTGTCCACGAGGTCAGCAGGACGCCATCATTTTAATTTGAAAGTATTTTTTCAGCTTATGGCTACATGTGTTTAAATGGTGAGAGTTATGCACAGTTATGCAGCATGAACAAGAAGTATTTGATGTGTCCTGATCATTTTAACGGACACTTGAAAACCAATCAGACTACTTTTCAAGCTACCAGGTACAACAACAATCCTGTACTGTACGGAGGTGAGCGTCTTGCTAGTGGACACCTCGGTAGTTTTGAAACTTTGGGGCTTTCTTTCTATTTGTGCCGAAAAAGATTCAAAGTGAACACTGCCAGAACAGGGACATCTGGTGGTTTGTAAGACTTACAGCAGCCCTTCAAGACTGGAGCTCAAACGCCACAATACCTATCTGATTTTAACAATTTTAGTCATATGTGTGCAGTAAAAGTCCAAGAAGCCTGCGTGTTATTATTAAATGTGTAATAAATGAATGTATATGTTACTGTGCAACATGTTACAGTAAAATAATTGATAAATGCGTTGTCCAAAAAGCCTATATATAAAATATTTTTGCTGATGTGAAATATTAATGTGCCTTTCTGGTGTAATTTAGGCCCAGTGTCACTGTGGGCTCATGTGTTTTAACTTCATGGTGGTTAATTACATTTCATATGAGTCGCAATGTGATGTGATATTCATTAAATTAGCTTATTACTTTTAATATTACTTGGTATTATCAGGTGGAAATGTTACTATTATTATTACATCTCCATATTTCTCAACTATTATTATTATTAACTTTAAAAGCTGTCAAAGTGAATGAAGCTTTCTGAAGCAGCAGAGACGTTTGAAGCTTCGGACGTCATCGGTCACGTGTTATTCTTCATTTTGACACTCTCTGACACAATGTGTTGAAACTAGGGATGTTAATGATTAATGATTAATCGATTAATTGCCGTTAAGAATTCAACCGATTAAAAATGTATTAACCGACCATGTATGTTTTGTGTACCATTTCTCCGGAGCTCACATACTGTATATTAACTTAACTAATTAACTAATATATTCACATTAACTAATGTGCCACTAGAATTGTTTAAATAAAACTTAAACTGAGGAAAAAGACGTGCGTTTTGTATCTTATTAATTATCAATGATTCATCGATTATTGATTGTCAACATCTTCAACTATCGGTTAAGGAAAATGCACGAAATTTGCAACCCTAGTTGAAACAGGAGTGAAACAAGCTTTGGAGCCTCAGTATGATGTGCAAATCTCTATCGCTGAGGTAAATGGCGCCCAGATATTCAATCCAGGTTCTTTAAACGACACTCTTCAGGTAACAGTGAGTGATCTCTATTTTATAGGTGGATGGACACCCCATAGTGTAGTAAAATACATCTGTTTCAAAGCTATTTGATCTTGTTTGTTCTCATATGTAATGATCATACAAGAGACAAATTATAGACAATGTTTTAAGCTAAAATTTGCTGCTACTTTCATCTCTTCCAGCTGTGGATCCACACCGCTGAGCACACCGACTGACGTGGGTTTCATGTTACTGTGACACTTACGCGATGAGGCAATAGAAAGTAAGCCTTGTTCATGCTGAGGTGATTCGTAGGTAAGCAGCTTATCTCCTGTTTCTGTGGCATGAAGCAGCTGTGAAGTCCCCCCCCCCACCCCCCAACACACACAAACACACACACAAATAAACACACACTTACACACACTTACACACACACGCGACACCAGCCCATCACTTCCTGTACGCACAATCCATCTCATTTAAAACAGAGCAGAGAGGCTTTGGCTCTATTTTTTTTTTAACTCTTGCACACGACTTATGCCAGGCTGAATCCTAAACCTTTCAGCGTAATGATCAATTATTATTATTATTATCAATTAATGTGCTGTATGTATCGGTCTAACCGCTATAATCAGTCTACATACTTCAGTGTACCAACACTCTGAGACAGGACAGATGTTACTAAAATTCACTGTTTTACTTATAATACTTCATATTAAAAGGATTTTGAGTATTTCAGCAAACATAAAACTAAACAATGTTAGTATATTTTGGCTGGTAAGGGTAGTTAGGTTTGGATTCAGACTGGGTTGATATCTGCCTTTTATTAAATATCTACCAATCAAATTTTACTCTTTCATTATGACTGTGATGGAGGCTCCTTACTGACGACAGCTGTGGAAAAACAGGATGGAAAAGTTGCAGAAAAGTTTTATTTGATTTCTGCACACCTTAAGTTTTCATGTGAATGCTCTATAATATTTTTGTAAATTCTTTTATATGCAAGTCTATATGCAAGAAGAGATTTATTGTCTCATAATGGTCTGCATGCTGCTTCAGAGGTTTTTCCACCATGACAACAATAAAGGTGTACTGAATTATCTCTTGAAATTAAGTTCTACCCAGGTTGAACACAATAACATTAATGTACTATACTGATACTGACAGTTTAGGCCTAGTTACAGGTTAAGTTTGAGGTAACAGAGCAATAAAAATAAGATTATGAAATGTAATGTAGTTTAACACACAGACACACACACATTTCCCCTGCTGTGCTTGCCCAGCGGTTTAAAACGGTGGCACACGTCCCAGGTAACAACACACAGGATCAGCATCAACAATTTTAACAACATAATTAAGACAAACATTAATCTGCTGTTAAGAAGAGGAGGGCTGTGTTCACACATACACTGTAGTGAAATACCAGCTATGAGCTCTTAAAAGAGGCTTCAAATAGAGTTTGACTGTTAAACTGATAAACAGCAGGGTGGTTACTGTTAGTCACCTGGTATTGCTGGTAGTTGTAGAGGTTGCCGTAGTAGGTGGGGTAGCGTGATGGCTGGTAGAAGTTATAATAGGGGGTCTCCAGCAGCAGGTCTGACTGTCCCTCAGTATGAGCCCGGGAACCTGCCGACGGGCTGGAGGACAACGCCGAGCGACTCCCTGGACCAACACACACAGAGAGCAGACAACAATAAGAGGCTAAAGTATGATGTTTGTGGCTGGATTTCAGTTTTTCAGATCTTTACTACATTTGAAATATGGATCTGAGGAATTATGCATTTATGTACTAGTTTTTGTTGTTGTTTAACTTGGATGAATGGATCAATTTGTTAAACTAACCGTGATTTTATGAATTATGCACTAAACAGCAGAGCTCAAGCTGACTTTTAGGTTTTTATTTTCCAGGCTGAGGCGTTGCCGATGCTGAAAACCAACAAATTAAATATGAAAACTTCAAATGATGACATCTAGTCATCATACTACTTGAACTTTACAAGGTTTTTCTGATCATTCCACCCCAAGCTCAAAGAAATAAAACCATCAACAGCACCATCTGCAGGTGACAGGCGTTTTTGACTCAACACAAAACACCATCACAATACAGAAACGTGGGCTGGGCCTGTCAGGACGAACATGAGCATCAAATTATCATCACTCATTGTCTTGTCATTCTTTTCTTATCAACAAGGCCACATTCTTCTCAGGCAGACCTTGATCCTTCGGTCTTACACAATGAAGACACTGTGCACCACTGAAGCCAAAGATAATGACATTTGTTGTCCCTGTTCTAATTCTTGTCATCGGCGAATCACAGAGTGCTCAACTCCTCTTTCCACCTCAGTCTTTCCTCTCTGTTGCCAAGCCAGACACCCAAAGTTCACTCTCACATGAACACAAAGCAGAATCAGAGAAAGACACGAGCAGCCTTGACCAGTCATATTCCAACTCCTAAAATTTCACTATCAGGAACACGGTATCTGTGTCTGCCTCCACACCACCGCCAAGAAAGAAATCAAGGATGCCCTTTCATGCTGCTGCCACCAAATCAACTTTAATTTTCACTTATTTTCCCATGAAAATGTCTCTTAGTGATGGTATCTACAGTGCTTGTTTTATTGTTTTACAATATTGAATAACAGTGGACTTAATTCAGTCTTTTTGACCCTGATCAACAGAAACAGAACATAATTTTTTTCATATCAAAGTGATTTTTAAGTACAAATATAACACATAAAATAATTGATTGAACAGAATGTGGCTTTGGAGGTTTCTCATGTAGATTGTGCACATCAGGATCCTGTAAAAACATGGTGCGTACTGTTCATTTCCTGGATTATCACTCTGAAACAGAATACATTGGACTTACATAGTAGTTGTAGATTTTGGACAAGTCCTGGCTTTCTTTATATTCTGATGTAGACACTTGGGGATACTGTAATAACTGACTATATAGCGTCTATTTATGATGAGAATGTATATCAACATTGGATATGTGAAGACTTAAGATGGATTAGTAAGCAGTGGTGGAAAGTATAACACTCACAGGGGCCATTTTACTGCATTGAGTACTTTTACTTTTAATACTTTAAGTATGTTTTCCTGATTATACTTACATACTTTTATTTAATTAACATTTTCAATGCAGGACTTTTAGTAGAGTAGGGCAAACTTTATTGTCCCCGAGGGGAAATTTGTCTTGGGCACAGCGCTACGGTCCGTTGCTTCGCATAAAAAACATCACAAAAACATACATTTTACAACAACATTTTACAGTATTTTTACAGTGTGGTATTAGTACTTTTACTTAAGTGAAGGATCTGAATACTTCCTCCACCACTGGTTTTTGATAATGGCTGGATGATATCTGGTTATTCTTTGGAGCGAGTTCAGTCTAGTGTTCTTTGTGTATCATAACAAACCCTAAAACCAACACTTTTATCAATTATAAGGAAACTATTTATATTTGAAATGATTGAGGCTTTTAGATAAAATCTGACTAAATAATCGATTGTGTGTCTATATACGTAGGTTATGTACTGCGATAGCACCCGTCACCACCACTGGCAAAGAGTGGCAAAACAAACTCCCTACTGCTGCTGTGAATGGGTGGACAGGTTTGTAAAAATATGTAGATTGTAGTACATTTCATTTCGAAAACTGTGTTTTGTTAGTTAATATTACACACTCATATAAAGTATCACTTCATGTTGCTTCTGTTCATTTTATCCTTCAACAGTCTGTGAAAACTGCAGCCTGAATTCTCTGAACAGCTCCTTACCATTTCAGCTGTGTTTTCCATGTGAATATACCATGTTTGCAATCATGCGCTTACCCACTACACTTAATCTCCAAGATGCTGCCAAGATTTTGGCATCACCCAAATAATTCTTCCATACTTTCCAGAGCTGTTTGGACACAATGACTCACCTGTACAGCAGTATATAATCAGCTGTCGGCTACATTAGCTGTGTGGCACATGAGAGGACAGTAAGTGAATAACGGCAGGCATATACCTCACCTGTGACAGCACTGGTACTGGTAGGTGTTGGGGATCGGGCCTCCACAGAGAACAAGCAGTCTGCTCCAGCTTCATTCTTCACCAGCACCTCAGGGCCGTACAGAGCCATCGGACTACAAATCCCAAGTTCCTCCTCCTGAGCCTGCTGCCGTCTCAGGGCGACCTGGAGGAGAGGAAATGAAACAAAACATGACCTTTATCTACTGACTTTGCAGAACAGACTCAATATCTGCTTGATAATGCAAAGATAATGCTACAAAATAATAATAATACATAATTAGTAAATGATTACACATCACTTTTCCATAACAAATACACACTATGGCTTACGAATAAAAACAAAGCAGTGTATGTATTAAATGGACGGGACTGATGCCATATCCATGTCATGTTATTGCTCATTATAGATGCGAAAATAAAAAATATTTTTACTGAGATAAGTTACAAAATGATTATTTGCGGCCGTACTAATAGAAGACATCAGTGTACAGATTCTACTTTACGAACACTACCAATGTCCAGCTCATTACCAGATGGTATTTTTGTATGTACTTACAGTTGGAGTTAGGTTTAAGGCTGAAACTGTTAATCAGCTAGTAAATCGACAGAAAATTCATCAGCAAATATTTTGATTATCGATTAATTGTTTGAGTCACTTTTCAAGCGAAAATTCCAAACATGTTCGAATACCAGCTTCTTAAATGTATGAATATATAACTATTTTATATGATTTCAATTTTATCTCATTTGGGTTTGGATTATTAATTGGACAATACTTTATATAATTGAATATGTAACATTAGACTCTGGGAAATTGGGATTTTGTCTGTCAAATTTCTATTAGGATAAATAAAGTACAATCTATCTATCAGTGTGTTTGCTACATGCCATAACAGCTAGTTTCATAGTTTTAAAATGTATAGTTAGTGTTACTTAAACTGAAAACATAATTATTAACAATGGTGGAATGTAACTAAGTACATTTACTCAAGTACTGTACTGAAGTATAAACTTGAGGTACTTGTACTTTACTTGAGTTTTTTTTTTTCATGTCACTTTCTACATCTATTCCACCACATTTCAGAGGGAAATATATTACTTTTTACTTCACCACATTTCTGACAGCTTTAGTTACTGTACAAATTAAGATTTTTGCATACAAAACATAGGAAGAGCTCATAAAATATGACGTCTTGTTATAAACTAAACTACTTAACAGTTTATACAGTACAAGTACAGCTGAAACAATTAGTCAATTAACTGATTAGTCAAGATTCAAGATATTTATTGTCATATGCACAACAATTACAGGAAGCAGCCGTTGGCAATGAAATTCTTAAATCCCAGGCCCCTCCAACAATGCTCATAAAATGTAATATAAAGTAAAAGGAGAACTTAGGACATGAGATATAAAATAGTACAAAGTTCAAAATATGAGGCTAGAATATAGAATATGTCGTTTGACAGAAAATTTATTGGCAACTATTTTGATAATAGTTTAAGTCATTTTTCATGCAAAAACATTTCACAGTTCCAGCTTCACAAATGTGAGGATTTGCTGCTTTTCTTTTAATTATTTTAATCTATTTTTAATAATGTTGAGGTTTGGACTGTTGGTTGGACAAAACAAGCACTGTGAAGGTGTCACTTTGGGCTCTGGGTAATTGTGACGGCATTTCTCACCATTTTCAGAATATTTACAAACCAAACAATCAATCGATTAATGGAAAAAATAATCAGCAGATTAATCCAGAATGAAAATAATCATTAGTTGCAGTCCAATACAAAATAGTTCAAAATGAGCTCCACCTCAACCAACTCCAACAGTAAAATCCTGCTTTTACATCAATGATGCGGAATAATAATCCAATGAGAGAATATATAATAGTACAACAGTCACAGGTGACATTTTACTGCAACGAGTACTTTTACTTTTTATACTTTAAGTACATTTTCCTCATTATACTTACATACTCTTACTTAACGCTAAGTAACATTTTCAAGGCAAGACTTTAACTTGTAATGGAGTATTGTTACAGAGTGGTATTAGTACTTTTACTGAAGTAAATGATCTGAATACTTCCTCCACCACTGAGTATTACTGAGCACCAAATATCTGTTTTAAAAACATGTAAAATGTTACTTCAAGCTACCAAAGTACAAAGTTACAAAGTAAATGACCACAAAACATGTAAAAAGTAGCTGCTCTTTATACTGTAGCCTGCCTGTTAATTAATTTATATTTATTAATCATCTGCTGTTAACAACAGATGAAGCAATTTACTCAAAAAACATATAAACAGTTTAAAAAGTACTGCAAGCCAGCTGTGTATAAAGTAAGCTAGCTAGGTTGAGCATTTAGGGTCGGTTTGACGTGTTAGCACACAAATGAAAATTTGAAAAAACAACTAAAATAAACTTGTCAACGGCGGTTAAAAAGAATACAAACATAAATTAAAATATTTATGAACAATTACATGTTGTATTTCCTGTTTCACACCACAGAAATGGTCTATTTTAACTCAAAATGCTCGATGTTTAAAAGCGTTATTTTCGGCTCGAGCTAGCCGCGCTAAGCTAAGCTAAGCTAAAGTAACGGTTACCTGGGCCGCCATGACTCTCTGCCGCTCCGCTATCAGTTTACATTTGGGACACTGGCAGTCCCTCCAGTTGCAGAAGCGCTTGTGTCCCTTCAGAGGAGACACATAGCCGTGGTTCCTACACCGGGAGCACTTGGGCATCCTCGGGGGTTTCTGGCCTTTGGACGGGGACAGGGGTCCGGGGCAGTCCGGCACCTGCTTGCTCTGCTTGTCCTTGCTCATGGCTCCTGAAACAATGACAGAAAAAAAACCTGGTGCTAACTGCGAGGCAGACTTTAGCTACTTTGTTTGAGTCTGTCCGGGCAGGCTCGGCTGGTTAAAGTCTGTACTGGTGCCAGGCTGGAGGCTATAAGGTCACCGTCCCCTCCCCGCCCTGCTGCTGTGATTTGTGGGAGGAAACAGGCTGGAAGCGGGGGAGAGAGCTGGGCATCAGTCTGCTGCACCACTCTGATGTGCTTCCACTCTTAGATTATTAGTAAAACATAGTTATTAAAGTCAGTGGTGGAATGTAACTAAATACTTAAGTACAAATACCAGGTACTTTACTTAAGTATTTTCATTGTATGCAACTTTATACTTCTACGTCACTACATCTCAGAGATAAACACTGTACTTTTTACTGCACTACATTTGTCCGACAGCTTTAGCTACCAGTGGTGGAAAGTAACTAAGTACATTTACTCAAGTACTATACTCAAGTACAGTTTTGAGGTACTTGCACTTTACTTGAGTATTTCCATTTTCTGCTACTTTATACTTCTACTCAACTAAATGTCAGAGGCAGATATTGTACTTTTTACTCCACTACATTTATTTGATAACTTTAGTTATTCGCTACTTTGCAGATTCAGATTAATAATATAATCAACAAGTAGATGATGATGTAATATTATGGATTAAGAGAAAACTTTATTGATCCCTGGAGGACAAATTCGCAGGCTACCCAGCAGATAAAGTAGTTGAAATTTTTACCAGCTGCAACATTATTTACATATTTTGATGCTAATACTTTTGAACTCTTACTCAAGTAAAATTTTGAATGCAGGACTTTTACTTGTAACAGAGTAGTTTTACACAATGGTATTACTGCTTTTACTTAAGTACAAGATCTGAGTACTTCTTCCACCTCTGTTACTCTTCAGATTACAGTTTTTCACACCCTTTGAATTAGATTTTTTCTGATAAACTGAAGGATGAAGTGAGAAAATTCTCCTCCTTCTGAAGCTAAATAAACTATTTAAACCCTCCTCGGATCAGCTGGAAAATGCATCNNTGGTTCTCACAGGACAGCCATGCTACAAACTTATGATGATCTTATAGACCATGATGCATAGTTGTATATTAAACTGCCCAACAGTATCTAAAGAAGTTAAAATGAGCTCAACCTCAAATATCTACAGCAGTAAAATGCAACATACACGTTAATGCAGCAGTAATATTAATCCAGAAACATATATATATACCAATATAAAGTAAAACACTGACAGGGAATATTTTACTGCACAATGAGTACTTTTACTTTTGATACTTTAAGTACATTTTGCACTTAAGTAAGGTTTTGAATGCAGGACTTTTACTAGTATTAACATTAACATCAAAATATACTCAAAGTAACAAAAGTAAAAGTACTCATTATATAATCATTGATGCATTAATGTGTACACTTTATTATCTGCTGGGTAGCTCAAGAAGGTTTTATCTTAATCTAAAATATTAACCATCTATCACATTACATCATAATTTATCTGTTGATTACATTTTGCATTATTAATCTGAACATGCAAAGTAGCAACTAAAGTTAACAAATAAATGTAGTGGAGTAAAAAGTACAATAAGTACAATCCTGGCATCTGCACACGCCACCATGTCTATTTTTAGGAAATACTTGAGCAACTCTGTGCGTCAGGGTTATCGCAAGCATTCGTTACTATTTTCTCAAGACCATTGTGTTTCTATTTACAAACCCACCATTTACAAATCTTACAGAGTGACATCAAACCGTTCAGTTTTCAGTTTTTATTCAGATCTTGTACTTAAGTAAAAGTAGCAATACCACAGTGTAAAAGTATTTAATATTAATAAAAGTCCCGCATTAAAATTTTTACTTAAGTAAAAGTACAAAAGTAATAGCATCAAAATATATTTCAAGTACCAAGAGTAAAAGTAAAAGTACTCATTATGTAGAATATATGTGTGTGTGTGTGTGTGTGTGTGTGTGTGTGTGTGTGTGTGTGTGTGTGTGTATAATAATTATGTATGCATTGATTTCTACATCACTTTAATGTTGCAGCTGGTAAAGGTGGAGCTAATTTTAATTACTTTATATACTTTATCTGCTGGGTAGCTTGTGAATTCCCCCCCTGGGGATCAATAAAATTTTATCTTGAAATATAAAATTACATCATGATTTATTTGTTGATTATATTTTGCATTATTAATCTGAACATGCAAAGTAACTAAAGCTATCAAATGAATGTGGTGTAAATATTTGTCTCTGAAATGTAGTGGAGTGGAAGTAGGAAGTAGCAGAAAATGGAAATACTCAAGTAAGGTACAAGTACCTCAAAATTGTACTTTAGTATAGTACTTGTAAATGTACTTAGTTACTCTTCGCCACTGTAAATGGCTTAATGGGAGTTAAAATGGTTGTAGACAACTTGCTAGTTTGACAAAAATGGGATGCTTGTAGATTTTAGAAGACTATCTCAAATTCCTGTTGTCTCTTCTGTGGACGTTCACTGGTTCTAAGGTGATCATGAAGTACCAGTAAATCTTTAAAGATCCCATTAAATGCCATTTAGTCAGGATTCCTGTGTGAGTTTATAGAGCTCAATTACATCTCAGCTAACAAAGTCAAATTTAACTGTATCCTCCTCCAAAACTGACTTAACTGCAACTGAATTGCTCTTGATGCTGATTAGTTAAATATCACTGTACGTCCCTACAGCAGCTTGTATTGTGTCTATGGTGCTCAATTTATAATATCCAGAGGTGCTAGTGTGATAATCCCCTCTGGGCTTGTAATTATACTGCAATATCTGAGCAGCATCCTACTAAAATATATCTACTGTAGCTCTTTCTTTCATGGCGGCTGATGTGCTACGTGGTGAGTTAATACTCTCTTATTAATTTACTAAGCTTGACTGAGCTGAAACTGAATTAACCTCCACACTGGTCAGTCAGTGAGCCAAGTGGATTTATAGGCAGGGAGTGAAGTGAGGTGAAACACACAGGTAGCCAATTAAAAATCCCTGCAGCCAAATGGAGGGGGAGGGATGAAAAGTTACCAATTAAAAAACAGGCATTTACACACACGCTCAAGATAAATAACTGCTACACTTCATTGGCTGAGGTCCTGGTGCTGTACGGTAACTGAAAGCAGGGTTACAACACTGACTTTAATTGCCTCTATAGCATACAGTAATAATGATAGATTATAATGCAGTGATTTAACACATTTAACCTTTCTATTAGTGTGACTGCTCTCAGGCTGTAGAGTGAAACAGCAGTGAGGTCAGTGGACCAGATGAAAAGGTTGTTCTCTCAGTAACAGCTGACATTTGATGGCTTGAAGGGAAAATATGGAAACAGAAAATTTACAGTCAGCAAATAAAAAAATATAGCACCTGTTCCTGCATACAACCAGGCAATTTGTTTTCATGCAATACTGGCTCACACCACCCAAGGGAGCCACTGAGTTGGAAATCATCAGATGGGTAGAGGGGTCAAAGGTCATAGCCACACCACTGAGTAGATGGATCAATTTCATAGTATATAATAGTAGATAAAGTCTGTGAACTGAGTATAATGACATATTTTAATGGTGATAAAATGACAGACAAAACGTTATTTTGTAGTATATTATTATTTAACATAGTGTGCCAGTGACAGATGTCAGGCTTGATAGGATTGTATTGCCTATTTGGATTAAAAAATATATATATTTTGGATAATTTCATACATTTAACCAAGAGATGGGGTTACAAGCAAGCCTTTAAACTGTAGTTTGTTTGTGTATTTGTTAGTGTGTAATTTTGTATTATTTATTACTGTATTTATTTTGTATTATGTATTGTATCATTTCTTGTCAGCATTTTTCAATTTGGAAAAAA
>NTHP01000178.1:684205-709856 GCA_003416845.1 Oplegnathus fasciatus | reverse complement strand
CTTTGTTTTGAAAACGTATTTATACAGATAAATAAAGTTTATTGTTATTTATTCTCATCTCAGGCTGTCAGTTCTACATGTAATAAATCCCACAGTTTAAGTTAAAGCTGCACTGGGAATATATACAAAATACTACAACTACTACTACAATGGTAAAATCCTGCTTTTACATTCATGCATCAGTAATAATACTCTGATGATATCATGTATAACAGGATAACCTGTCACATTTTACTCCATTTTTACTTTTAATACTTCAAGTACATTTTCCTGATTATACTTACATACTTTTACTTAAGTAACATTTTCAATGCAGGACTTTTACTTGTAACAGAGTATTTGTACAGTGTGGTACTAGNCATGTCCATCCTGCCGTGACTGACCGCCAGCATCAGCCCCGTCTGACCAGCCTGGAACAGGGACGACAGCACGGTGAGGGGACAGGTTCAACACCTTCAAGGAGCTTCTTTAAAGATTAGACATGCAAACAACTACAATCTTTAAACTTTAATGAAATACCATAATCGAATATTTCTGTCTGACCTCCTCGTTGAGGCTGTCACTTAAGTCTTTTAAATCACTTCTCAAAACATTTTTTTAAAAATATTAATGCTCACACAGTTTTATTTCCAACATGTTTAATCTGTTTTATAGTTTTTATCTTATTTTAATTACCCGACATGTTTTGATCCTGGTTCAACCATGTAAAGCACTTTGTAACTTTGTTTTGAAAACGTATTTATACAGATAAATAAAGTTTATTGTTATTTATTCTCATCTCAGGCTGTCAGTTCTACATGTAATAAATCCCACAGTTTAAGTTAAAGCTGCACTGGGAATATATANAAAATACTACAACTACTACTACAATGGTAAAATCCTGCTTTTACATTCATGCATCAGTAATAATACTCTGATGATATCATGTATAACAGGATAACCTGTCACATTTTACTCCATTTTTACTTTTAATACTTCAAGTACATTTTCCTGATTATACTTACATACTTTTACTTGAGTAATATTTTCAATGCAGGGCTTTTACTTGTAACAGAGTATTTGTACAGTGTGGTACTAGTACTTTTACTTTAGTAAAGGCCCTGAGTGCTTCCTCCACCACTGATGACGACAGTGTTACACAAAGTCTGTATAACTTTCAAAAACTCAAACAGTTACCTTCTTTGACCACTTGGTGTCACCAAAGTACAATTTTTCCTACTTTGGGTAAAAGTTCATCTGAAAAGAAACTTTGTGATAAAAATCTTTTGCAATTAAGACTTTCAACTGATTCTCCTGTACACAATCTGGTGTTGTGTGTTTCTGATTTACTTTATTGATAATTTATTTGATATTTTACATTTGCACTCTTTCCTACTTTGTACTGCAACTGCTGTACAACAGTTTCCCTCGAGATAAATAAATCTTATCTAAGTTAATGAATCACAAGAGGACTGGCAGACAAAAATACCTCATTTGAAGCCTTTTAAACAACATTTTATAGTGCTGGTACGTCAGTCACGTACACTCTTTAACCTGCTGAGTTTACAAACAGAGTCAGTCCTTGATTTTTCACCACAGCCTTCATTTCCCTGCTCTGTTGAAACCTGAACCCTGTGTGGTGGCTGTTGGTGCCCTGTCGCTGCCTTCTGACCTCTGACCTCTGACCTCCACTCACTGACCTGGCTGGCTCGAGCGTTGACGTCGCCCTTGCTGAAGAGCTCCTCCACAATGCGCATGTCCTTGGGCGTCTCCACTGCGGCCAGCGCGGCAAGCATGATGGGTGTGTATCCCGCCTTGTTCTGCTGGTTCACGTTACACACATCTGAAACACACACACACACACACACACACAGCATGTTTAAAGCACTTTGCAGGAGCTCGAGGGCGTATGTTTTCAGTGCGGGTGGTCTCTGTGGGAATCAAACCCTTGTACGTGATGACTGTGATTGACTTGTCACCGTCGCTGCCCGTCAGTCAACAACGCAGTAATGTACGAGGACTTGTGTCACGTCTCCTCCTTGACAAAAGTCTTGGGACGGTGATTCATTGTCTGAACCTTAAAGAACTCATCCTTTACACTTTCTGCAGGCGGCCTTTTCAGACCTGAAGCCTTTCAAAGAGACAAGACATCAGAGCCTGGATGGGAGGGAGGCGGGTATGAGGGTGGGCTGCCCCGCCACTGAGGGGAGGAGAGGTCTAAGGAACTGGGACTGGGTGTGAGGACAAAGGCCACAATGGGGACAGGGGGGTGGACGAGCTGTCACAGGCCACAAGGACACAAAAGGCCGAGGAGACAAAAGGCTTTTAGAGCTGCGAGTGGTCGGGACCTCATCACAGTCTATTGAGCCTTCAGAGGGATCAGCGGTGCAGGAAGTATTCAGATCTTTTACTTAAGTAAAAGTACTAATAATACTCTGTTACAAGTAAAAGTACTACATTGAATGTTACTTAGGTAATACTATGTAAGTATAATTTACTTAAAGTATTAAAAGTAAAAGTTCTGAATGCAATAAAATGTGCCTGTTGTACTATTCTATATTCTCATTAGATTATTATTCCTCCTCATTAATGTAAAAGCAGGATTTTACTGTTGGAGTTGGTTGAGGTGGAGCTCATTTTGAACTATTTTGTATCGGACTGCAACTAATGATTATTTTCATTCTGGATTAATCTGCTGATTATTTTCTCCATTAATCGATTGATTGTTTGGTCAGTAAATAAATCAGAAAATACTGAGAAATGCCGTCACAATTACTGCAAAGTGACACCTTCACGATGTCTGTTTTGTCGAACCAACAGTCCAAACCTCAACATTATTAAAAATAAATTAAAATAATTAAAAGGGAAAAGCAGCAAGTCGTCACATTTGAGAAGCTGGAACTGTGAAATGTTTTTAGATGAAAAATGTGAATAAACTGTTCAGTAGTCTAATTTATAACAAAACATATTTTATAAACTCTTCGTGGGTTTTTTTATGCAAAAATCTTTGTAAAGTAACTAAAGCTGTCAGATAAATGTAATGAAGTGGAAGTAGAAAATGGTGTGAAAAGAAAAGACTCAAGTACAAGTACCTCAAATTTGTACTTAAGTACAGAACTTGAGTAAATGTACTTGACAGATCCGTGCAGCAGTGGTGGAACGTAACCAAGGAGGACTGCATGTATGTGGAAGAATAAAATGGTCGATCAGTTTTCATGTCAGTGGCTGTTCAAACTGGTTTTCAGCTCATGATAAATGTCTTCATAAGATTCAATAGATCGGTGATTTAGTGATATATATCGATCATGTTGATGGATCAGTTCTGTCAAGAACACTTTCAGCGATTAATTCTGTCAATCCACAGGATCACGTTCTGGCAGCTCTGCCTTTATCTGTCAGTGACGGTAGAGATACAGACAGGAAATGCAGGGAAGGGGAGAGACAGAGAGAGAGAGAGAGAGAGAGGTGGTCACATCATGACACAGACGACAGACTTTCTCCTTCTTATTGTTTTTCTTTTTCTTGTTTCCATTTGCGATGAACATGTTCTGAGTTTTGACACAACAGTTCCTCTCAAGCTGGGTGAATTAAACATGAAGTATGATGCGGCCTCATCTGTAATCACGACATTAAAATGATGATTATGAAGAAAGATGTTTTTGTCTATGACTTCTTAACAGATTTATGGACATTTAATACCGTTACAAGTGGTACAAATTACTACTATAAAGACCGCGTCTGGCAGTATTACTTCTGAGAGTAAATTGCAACAATCTGCGATGGATCACTGCCAAACACGGAGAGAAGAAGAGGAAGAAGAAGAAGCAGAGAGTGTAGTTACATGACTTTAAGTACCCGAGTTGCTGTTGGCTTTCTGCAGTAACCTGATATCTTAAAGAGGAAGATAAGAGACAAGAGGAGGAGGAGGAGGAGGTGGAGGTGAGTGCTGAGCAGTGTGGAGAGTTCAGGAATACAAAAGGCTTCTGGTGGCTTGGCTGCATTTTAAGCAAAACAAAGAAAATCTCAGGGTTTTGATGGATTAGAACGGTTTTAGAAACATTTTAGAAACGCTGGACAACAGAGATTCTTTTCAACTTCTTGCTCAACACCAACAGGAAACAGAAGCTCTGCTGAAGGTTTTGATTTTATTCACTGAACTCAACACTCGGCTACGCTTTGTGGCCACGTGAAGATGAAAGAACGTTATTTAAAACTGAATTAGTTACAGACTCATGCTGCATCTCTCACCTGCATCCAGCAGCTTCTTCACCACCTGGAAGTTGGAGTGCGACACGCTGTAGTGAAGCGCCGTGTTGCCGTTGCCGTCGGCCATGTTGACGATGTGGCGCAGCACGGCCGGCGAGACGGCCCCGAACGCCCCAAGGTAGTCCTCCACCATGGCCGCCACCGCCGCCTTCTGGCTGGACACGCGAAACCACTCATGCTGCACCGTGTTGAGACAGGCTCTCTGAGGAGGCAGGAGGGGACCCGTTAGTGATTATAGACCAGATCTGTGTCGTGTAGTGTGGGGATGCTAATGTGCTAAAGAGTCAATAATCAATATAATCAATAAATATTATGCAAGTCCATGTTGATACATGCAGACACCCAGATTAAACGAAATATTTAAGCTTTAAAGACAACAAAAAAAGAAAAAAAAGAAAATGCTGAAAAGTGGGAAATTCTCAGCGGTGGGTTGTTACGAGTACATTTACTCAAGTACTGTACTGAAGTACAAATTTGAGGTACTTGTACTTTTAATATTTCCATTTTATGCTACTTTATACTTCTACTACAGTACATTTCAGAGACAAATACTGTATTTTTAACTTCACGACATTTATCTGATAATTATAGTTACTTGTTACTTTCCAGATACATAAAATGTTACTCTGAAAAGTAACGAGTACCTATCAGTACATAAAATGGTTCAAATCAGCTCCACCTCGACCAACTACAACATAAACATTTTAATTACACATGAATGCATCAGTAATGATAATCCAATAAACAATAAAAACACTCAGGGGTCGTACAAGTACATTTTGCTGCTAATACTTAAGCAACGTTTTCAATGCAGGACTTTTACTTGTAGTGGAGTATTTTCACAGTCTGGTATTAGTACTTTTACTGAAGTAAAGGATCTGAATACTTCCTCCAGCACTGGTCATTTTAACCAGCAAACAATGGCATTTTCCATCTTCTTGTCCATTCAGTCCAGTCTATAGCATTTCAGGGTAAAATAATGTATTTAAAGTATTTTGCATAACACAGAACATAAATATAAAATCTAGTGAGTTGGTTTGTTGGGAATTCAACATTTCTCCATTTTTTAAAGTGCAAAGACAGAATTCATGCAAAAACACTAAAAAGAGATGAGGATAGAAAATGGATTTTAAAAACATGAAAACAAACGAGCAAAAGCAAAACACAGGTCATAGAGAAGTATCATGGGATGATTTAACAGTAGAGTCAGAGTTGGAGTTAAATCTTCTCCCCCAGCTTCATGTAGTATAAAATATAGAAGATTACAGTATTAGTATGACAAGACCACAAAAACTCACCAGATCTTTACTGCTCACAGCCTTCGTGTCACTGAGGTGGGTTTTGAGAACGCTGCACGCAGCCAGCATCTTCTCACTTAGCTCGTGCCTTTGGACAGACAAAAGTTATTATTTCAACATTTAATTCACTTCAATCCTCAATTGCTGCATTTAGTTTGCCCTTTATTTAATAACTGTTCCATATCATAACATTTCAAATTATTACATCACACATTATTGTGATCAAATGCTCCCATAGCTAATAAGTATACCTGCAACTGGTTTAATCAGATCATGTATCAATTATTTTAACTTGTTTAGACACTGCATGTATAAATGATTATTTATCATTATTATTCAGCCAGTCATCTACTGTGTGAGACTGGAGACAAATGTCCAGCTCTGGTTGGACAATAAAGTTTTATTCTATTCCATTAAAAGGTCTGTAGTGTCAAATTTCACACATTTTTAAGAGGAAAAGCAGTGATGATTTACTTCTGCTCTTCATAACTGCAGCTGTGACCATTTGTCCACAATCAAAATCAAACAAATTTGAAATCAAATCCCGCTGATGCGCTTTGGGTAGGAACTGTACGCAGGTAAAAGAGGTCTGTCGTCTATACAGATGTTTCTTGTAGTGTATTTCTCATTTGGCAAGCAAACAAAGTAAGCATGGCTCCTGCTGGCTCTCTTGCGCCGGTAAAAAACAAACAAAAAAAAACACAGATTGTGCATATTAATCCTGTACGTACCTACCAACCTGTATAAACCTGACGTGCCTATAATTCTGCCAAATTCTGAGAAATCAAAGCAAAACAAATAAACAGCAAAAGAAGATACTCTCAAAATAAAAATCTAGGGTAAATCAAATTCTCAAAATTGATAAATTGCTCCTACAAACACATCTAAGATTAGATTTTATCAATTTATCTTTATTGTCCTTGCACTGAGACAACTAAGACAACAAAATGTAATTTAGCATATAATCAGTGCAAAAAGCAGTAAAGTGCAGAGTAATGTACATTTATAGAGTGGTAACATATAACCTGCTATATTTTGACATTGTGTATATCTGGACTTACCGTTCACCAGTTGATATTTATGATCACCACAGTTAATTTACATTTATATTTATGATACCGATCGTTAACCTGTTACATTTCTGGCATTGTGTACATTCGGTGTTGCACCTTACTGATAATCTTTACTCTTTATTTTGTTTATTTGCACTCTTTTCCTACTTTGTACGCCAACTGCTGCACTACAGTTTCCCTCGTGACAAATAAAGTTCTACCTAACAGAATAGTATTCTAATAGAATAAACAGTAAAGGGTAGATGTGAATAGATATTAAAGATATATACACTATGAGCAGTATAAAAATCCTACTGTATATATAATGCAGGTATAAGTACAAGTAATGACAATAGTGAGACAATAAAAACAAACAGCTGGAGGTATGATATGAGTACAGTGTAAACACTATACATGCAGATCAGATATATACAGTATGGACAGTAGTAGTAGAGGTAAGTAATATAACAGTAAGTATAATAATATTGTTTTAGGATTCACATACAGCAGGTTAGTTCGGATCAGTGAAAACAGTACATTTAATTTTCTAACCCACCTCTCTCTCATCTCCTGCTTCTCTGAACTTTCCTCTTCGTCCTTCTTATCCACATCCTCGGCTCCCTCGGGCTGGAACTCCTCCCTGGTGCTCCCTCCGTCCACGTTCTTGTATTCCTCCTTTCCTCCGTACTCCTTCTCCTCGTCCTCTTCCTCCTCGTCCGACCCAGAGGAGCTGCTGTCCTCTGAGCTGGAGTCATCGCTTGATGTCGTCTCGTACCTGGGGGGCCACAGGGGGGCGACAAAAGCACAGAGGCTTGAAGACTCAACAACACCAGGTGGATGTTAACAAGCCCACGTTTAAGAGGAAAGAACATGAACGCGGCAGCCTTGTAAATATAAAACAACAGCACCTTTAACCTCACTTAAAAACACAAATACACAACAAAACCACCTAAAACATCTAACAGGCGTCTTTAAATGCAAAGTAAAAGATAATCTACTTAAATATTCATGACGGTGATTAAATACAAGTTCAAACCGGAGAGCCTGTGAATATATTTTCCGACTCACCCTCCGTTCACCCCGACGAACTGCAGGTTCTTCTTGGTGCCGTTGGAGTCGGGTCGGCCATCTTTCTTTTTCATGATGGATTTCAGGGTGTTCTGGCTGCACGGCTGCCCTGAAGGAGAGAGAAGTGAACACAGCAGAATAATTCAGACAAGAAGATCAACATCAGAGTAAAAGTGACATTTATCTGGAATTTATGGATCATAAAAATAAGACAGCCTTGATACGTTACTGATGTTATAACAGCTGCTTTTCAGACAGCTGCTGATTTAGTTAAATCCTGTATTTTTTATTCATTTTATTATATTTTTTTTAACTTGAATTCTCCTTATAAAATCTCCCTTTGCACTCTTCTCCTGCTACATTAAAAGCATCCTGCAGTTAACAGCAACTTAACCAACAAGCCCGGTCAGTTCATTACAAGTGGCCTGATAACGCCTGAATGATCCACTAAAGTTCTCAGACATGATCAACAGCTTTGGCGGAGAGGAAAGCAGCCATTAAGTGTCCGTCTCATGTTCTTTCCAAAGCAATCTGTCAGCGAGGCTTTTGGACGTTTCCCCAAACCCTGAAGTATCTCAGTCATTTTAAATAGAGGCCTCGGAAACCAAAATACCAGCCGGGAGCCAGAACACTCGGCACATCTGCCAAGACTTGTCCCCGATGGAGGGGCCTCTTTCTGTGCTCCGGGGGGACAGCTGAGAGAGAGCGAGTGTGTGTTCGTGTACCAACATGTAGGCAAGTTGTATCTGTATATACGCTGACGTGTGCACGCTCAGTAGCAACAGAGTCATTCAGCACGTTTCCCATGTTTTGACAGGTGGGAGCGTGAGGAGCTCGCCCGGAGGCTGATGATGATGATGTTTGTGGTCGTGTTTAGTCTGCTGCCTGTGAAGTATGTGTGAAACCCAGAAGGACAACAGCATTCAGGAAATATTTTAGATATAAAAAGCCACGAAAATCTGCTGCTATTTCTAAATTAACCGTTCTATTATTACTTCCCCACTGAAGAAACAAACTTTGTGTTCAGAGAATGCCTTTTTAGCAAGCTGACCATCGCCTCGTGATCTGGTCAGATAACTTTCACTGCCTTTTTGCAAAAACATCACATTCACGCACCAACATGCTGCAGCCTCCAGCTCAGGCAGTGTTCCTCATTTTTTCGGCTCTGCACGCTGGATTTAGAAATCTAACAATGAGCAATTTTACGATAATGCAGCAGGACAATTATCCTGAAGTGGTTTCTGATGGCTAAAAAGTTGCCATAAAAAACATCTGATCTCCATCCAACTGATCATGTGTTTCACTGCTGAATACCAGACTGGAGGCAACAGGCCTGGCAGAGCATCAGCGTGGAGGACACATCGGGTTTCTAACTGATAATACTTGATGGATGCAGTGCTTGAAGTTTTTGTACTTTACTACTGTATTTTGTGAGGTGATTAATGGGGTGTGGGCTCCTGCCCTTGTATCCATTATCCAAAACATTTGAAATTGTGCTGAACCAGCTGTCCAATAACAAATGTACATCTATTCTAGATAGACTGTATATGTATTTGCCAGTGATGGAAAGTAACATAAGCACATTTACTCAAGTACTGTACACTTTTATTGTACTCTTCTGCTACTTTATACTTTTACTCCACTAAATTTCAGAGGAAAATATTGTAGTTTTTACTCCACTACATTTATTTTACAACATTAGTGACTTTACAGATTCAGATAATTAATAATACATCATAATTTATTAGTTGATTGTATTTTGTGTTAAAGATTACTATAAACTACCCAGCACTATATAAAGTAGTTAAAATGAGCTCCACCTTTACCAGCTGCAACATTAAAGTAATGAACACATTAATACATCANCTCGTCATCAGTTCTCGCTGGACTGTGCCCCGGCTGCAGGAAAAGGAACGCACCCACGGACCTTCAGTTAGCGGCTGAAGCAACTGGAATTCAGCCAGTTTCAGCGGGCACCGACCAGGTGGCAGGCATTAAGAATAACTCTTAGAAACTAATGGAAATAATCGCTGTTGGTCTCGTTTGCTTATATACATCATATAGAAGCATCAGTATTAAATTGAGACTGTTTCATAACCAGTTAAAAACTCTGTAGAGTACTTTTAAGTAACATTTTTACAGTTTTACTTGCAACAGAGTATTTGTACACTGTGGTACTACTACTTTTACTTAAGTAAAAGATCTGAGTACTTCTTCCACCACTGATTTTGCCCACCAAGTACTTTTAATTTTATACTTTAAATACATTTTGCCGTTAATACTTTTGTACTTTCACTTGTAACAGTATTTTTACAGAACAGCTACTTTTACTTAAAAGATTTGAGTATTTCTTCCACCTCTGGTATTCGCCTCATGTCTTTGTCCACTTTGAGTCTGATGAAGACACAGTGGTGTTGAAACGTTGGTTTGTTTGCACGATTAAAGGCTGTAAATCAATCAGGGTGCTTCAGTCCTTTTCCCGTGCTGTTTCCTGCCAACTATCTGTCAGATAGTCGTTGATATCAGCGATTGATTATCAGGAATTTGACAAAAATATCCAATAAATGACAACTTTATCTGAGTTTGTTAACTTGTCCCATTACTTTCTGTCCTCCTAAATGGAAGGACTACAATATACTGTATAAAAAGGGCTGCAGTTCCGGCAGTTCTTTAATCTTATGTGGATGTGAGCATCTTGAAATTAAAGATGGTATTTAGCACTTCCACTTTCTGACTGTGTCGTTTCTATTAGGAGTTTTAACTGTCACTTCCAATCAGCTACTTTTCTAATTTTGTTTCCTTTGCGGACACAAGTTACTCGACACTATTTTAACTGCAGCTCTTCCTTACACTGTCGAAGAGATCAGAAAAGGTTTAAAGTAAGAATGAATACAGTATTTTCTTAGGACTTCACTTCATAACTGATTTTTTAGGAGTCTTTCTTAATTTGCAGGTTGATGTTTTAACACGGCCAGATCCTAAAAACCCTTTCATTTTGTACTACTTCCATTTATCAGCCTCTCAAAGTCTCTCATTAGCTTCAAATATGGATGTATTTTCTTTTTAAAACATAACGAGGGTTACTTGAAAATTAAGATTTATTTGAAGTGACTGGTTGCATTCAAGATCTATGAAGTAAGATTATACAAACACATGCTACTAATCACTCTGACTTCATAGGGGTCAAGGGTCAACACCTTGGAGTGTGAATAATTTATTAAAGCTTCATAATCGATAAATAACAGGCAGCTATTCAGTGAACTCCTCATCTGCCATCAGGGAGAATGGTACACAATCAAACATGATGCTTTGATCATTATAACAACACACAAGGAGGAGTTACAACCAAGCTTTATAGCTCATTTTGTTTATAAAGAGCAGGGCTATTGATAAGTTGACTGACAGTGACACAGACCAATCAGTTTGTGTGTAAGCCTCACTTAAACAGCGGACAAGACGCCGGCGCTCTGCTGGGACTGATGGGCTTTTAATGGACCTCCATTGCGTGCGAAGAATGTGTGACACAACAACAACATGTGTGGTGTTGTGTGGTGTTGTTGGAAGGCAGGTGTGTGACCCGTACCATGTAGCGCTGTCGACATCTGCAGGTCCATACGGCTCTTCTGCTCCGCTGCACTGATCTGCTGCTGCTGTGCAGGTGTGTTGGCAGGTTTATCAGCAGGATTCAGGCCTGATGAAGTCTTCTCCACCTGTGACCGCTCCGTCCGAACAGACAGCGACTGGGCGCGGAGCTGCTGGCTGCTCTCTGGAAGGAAGAGATATAGACCACAGTCAGTGTCCACCAGAAAAAAGTTTAATGCCATTAAAGGTACACCGTGGAGTTTCTGGTCACTGGAGGTGTTATACAGAAAAGTTATGATGAGCAGGACTGTGTTGTTTGAATTGGGATGAGGTCAGTAATCTGAATTCTATTACAAGGTCTTAAATACCCATTTTCTCAATCAGTTCATTACCGTGAGTGATGGGGTCTGACATGGAAGCATTTTTCTGCTAAACTTTGAACAGTTTTGGTCATTTCACATGTTTCAGATTTCTGTATTTGAGGTTTTTTTTGCCTTTCTTTTCTCATTGAATTGAACAGGGCGTCGTGATGTGATGTATTTCCGTGCACCAACGAGAGTTTATCAAGAATCAAAATGTGATGACAGCTGTGGGTTTGTTTGAATGTTGTCAGGCCACTGTTAGTCGAGTTTGATCAAACCACACCCACACATACTGATGAAGCAGATTAGCTGATTTCTTAGCAGAAAATAACTCTGACTGTTGCTTATTTAATCATGAATATATACGAAATAAGATACGCCTGGCAAATCCAAAGACAAATCCAAAGTTTCAAGTTTGAGAATGCAATTAACTAAGCCTAAAATTTGAAGACAGATAGATAGATACAGATCGATGGATAAATACTTTATCCACATGTCCACATTCGCATGCCGCAGCAAATTAAAAAAAACCCACGATACTAGTACTAACATAAAAGTAAAAAAGTACGTCCTTTTAAGCATATGCATGCATACAAGTGTGCAAATTGCAGTAAGGATGCAAAATGAATGTAATAAGTTAAAAGTTACAAGGATGTAGTGCACTGTGCTAGAAAATGAGTCCAATTAGAGAGTCCAGCAAGACCTCAACAACCTCCCAGTCCACGGATGTCCATGCTAATGCTAATAAAGCTAAATTAGCCACTACTCTTAATTTTCTTTTTCTTTTAGGATCCTCTCACTTCAGCTGGAAAATCCTCTACGACGTGCACGTCAACTCAGCCAGTGTGTCTGTAAACAAAACTGGTATTTACGTCAAAGTCTGGTCGTGTCTTTAAGATGAGAGCGGCTGCATGATGACGTTCAGACAACTTCACACTGACAGTTGGTGGCAGGAATATATTAATAAAAGAGGGAAATAAACACTGCTTTTAAATGTTTTATGGGGAAATGTGTAAGAAGTATAGAGAATAGAAATATAGGCAACAAGTTTGTCAGGCCTTAATGATACACACATGATGTGATTTGGTAAGAAGGTACCATGCTTGTACCTACTTTCATTTTCCCTCACATCTACATACCACTTAAAAAAGAAAAATGTTAACAATAACAAAAAGACTTTAACAGACATTTTTTTTTTATAGTTGTTCCCACTCAGCTTATTGTGTTCAGGGCTGTGATTATACTGGCATTAGTTACGTGGACGGGAACCACGTCTGGTTAGTAATTCTACGTTCCAAAAGAGGCCAGCAACTGACCAGAAACAAGTTTGCACACAACTCAGACAATCACCCAGCGTTCATGTGCCAGCCAGCATGAATGCATGTTATGTAACTCAGAAGGAGCCATGAATCAGCATCAGCAGTGAGGTGTTGGTGAAGGCAGGGCGGCCCGCAAAAACAACAAGTGGCCGATTGGTGCGACGTTACTGGTTCCCAAAAAGAAATGAGCTCATTGTTGGTTCACGTCCAAAGCCCCCGCCGCATTTTTCAGGGTCAGAGATAACTTTGGCCTGTCCGATCCTATCAGGATTCTCTTTAAACAGTGTGTGAATGCTCCAACCACAACCCCACAATCCAGACCAGATCCTCTACAGTACAGTACTGAAACTGGGCCGGCAGTCAGACCTAAACTACATCTTACTTTGTCACTATATTATCTCCACAGCTGTTTTATTGTTCTCTGAACAGCCCTGCAAAATTGCAATGAATTTATTTCACATTTCATAAAATGACTGATGAATTAAATGAAAATATAGTTTGGAGAGTTTTTAAGGCCAACTGCAACATCTTTTTTATACTCTCTATTTTATACTTATTATTTATTACAATAATTTCCTCCTAAAAGAATCAAGGAAAATCCCAATGTCCCAGCATCCCTCAAAACAAAAACACACCTAACACTTAAAACAAACAAAAACTGATGAATTTACCTCAGGAAACATTTTTAAATTTACACACCTCTTATCCTTTTCATATAAATATAGGATCTTCATTATTAGACCTTACTGTGTACCCCCAATGCTCAGTGTATATTGTCTGTTTTTCTTATCTTTTTCCATCTTATTTCAAATAAAGTAACTAAATTCCTAATCACATGGGTTATCATCTCCATTTTGTAAATTTCATGATTCACCTCCTTTCATTTTTCTATTTGTGGTGTAGCTGCTTCCAGACACTTTTTCATGGAATCAGATTTAAAACAAGAAATATAAATGCGCATAAACACATTTGTGAAATTTTCTTTTACATTTAGGTACAACGATAAATATTTTTGTGTGCATTGAAAAATACTTTCGTGGAGAGAGTCATTTATATATAAATATCACGAACTACATTTGTGAATCCTTCATTAATATCGAGACCCATCTGATTCCATACTTATTGGCTTTCTGCTTAAAGGTAACCAGAGGAGTTTTTGGCCTCTAGTGGCGCATTCAGTGACCCCTCGTGCCCTATGGATGGGGGCATTGTCATCCTGGAAGAGACCATTCCCATCAGGATAGAAATGTTTCATCATAGGATAAAGGTGATCACTCAGAACAACTTTGTATTGATTTGCAGTGACCCTTCCCTCTGAGGGAACAAATGGACCCAAACCATGCCAGCAAAATGCCCTCCACAGCATAACAGAGCCACCAGATCCCCTCACTGTAGGGGTCAAGGATTCAGGTTTTTCCTTTAATTTGTCACCCATCAACAAAACCAGCAATGTGCCAACAAAGGCAGAGAAGAAGAAGACTGGAAGGATGTAAACAACGCAGGACTTAAATCACTTAAAACAACATAATAAACTTGTTTACAAGAAAACTCCACAGGGTTACTTTAAGTGCTGCAACTCTAAAGAGGTACTTTAGACTGGTAAGAGTGTAATTGAGGTGTTTTACTCAGGAGTGACACAATGAGAATATTTGATTTGTTATTACTAAAAACAGAATAATTCTTCTTGCGTCTTAGCTTACTGTTTACCTCGAAAATGTTCAATTGTAATAAGACAAAGACATATGAAACTAGTTTAGTCTTGTGCAATAAACTGTGGAAGAGAAAAAAGAAAATAAATCAAACTCTGCACTCTTCAATGCTGCCTCAGGCACTAAAACATGACTGCCTGCCTGCCAACTATTTTGCTTAAGCAAGATACTGTGTGTGTGTGTGTGTGTGTGTGTCTGTGTGTGCATTTTCTGTTATATGCCCTTGAAACTATGCTTTGATTGCCTGGCATGACCTTCAGCCAATTATCACAAGAGCCATTTATGTTTTCACAACACTTGTGAGCAGGTGGAACCATTAGCATCCTCAGCACTGGATGTGGTAAACCTCTCACCTGTGATTGAGCTCACAGAGTCCGACTGCAGCTTGAGGATGTCCTCAGCGCTCCCGTACTTCATGACCGTGTTGATGGACGAGAGCGTGCTGACCAGCTGACTGTTGATGGATCCAAACTGGGACTGGGGCTGACCAAAAGCTTCTGCCAGCTCGCTGTAGTTCTCTGCTAGCAGCATTTGTTGCTCCTGCAGCAGCTTCTGCACCCTCTCGATGTAATGGTCCAGTCCGGCGCCCCCCTGGGCCTGAGCTTGCAGTGGTGCAGCCTCAGTCTCAACCTCCACAGTTTCTTTGCTGCTGCTGCTTGTGATAGATTCAGTTGGCAGGGAGGGGCCGCATGCTATGTTCCTGGTTTTTAAGCCAACCAAGAAGTTCTCATGGATGCTAACTGGTCCCACCCCACATTCTTTGGTTTTTGTAGAGTTTGATTTGCCAAGGAATGACTCCACATCTGTGGTGGTACCAACAGCAATCGAACGCATCTTTGCTGTTGAGTGAACATCTTTGACAAGTCCTTCCCCCGCAGCAACCGTCCTGGTTTCAGTCACAGCCGTGTTGGTGTGCTTGTCACAAGTGATCAATGCCATATCAGTGAAAGAGTCAGTCAGGACAGCTGTTTTTGTGTTGGTGGATTTGCTCGCAACCTCTGTCTCAGTATTGGTCTGCTGAGTTGCTGACTCAGGAGCAGCCATTACACCAGAGTCCACTTTGCTGACAAAATCTGGGTCAGTTCCTTGTGACACCAGCGTCTTGATAGGACTAACGATCACATCCACTGAACAATCTCCGCAGCCGACTGATCTCGACTCTTTGCTCAACTCCGTCATGGGTTTGCAGAGAGCCAAGCTGTCTACCGATTCCTCTGTGTTAACTCCCACCTCACAAACATTCAGCTCCACGCCAACCTGCTGGTGGCATGTCTCCACCCGTCTCCCTACACACTGGTCATTTACCTCCACACGCTCATGCACCACCCACCGGTCCATAGGGATCTCTGGGCCTGTGGCGACACTCTGCACGCTGGGTTGACAGGAAACTCCTACAGTGTGGCTTTGTGGAGTTTTAGCTGTGTTAGCATGGCTGAATTCCAGATGGTCACCCACTCCCTGGCTGCGCATCTGGACTTTGGCCTCCACACAGGCGTTGTACATCTCCGGCCGGGCCATCATACCTTTGTCCGCTTTTTTCTTGTTTGACCCACCGGCCGCTTGGAGCTCCAGTTTTAGCTTTCCCATCTCTATTTGGTGAGTAGTTTCTTTCAGCTGCACCTCCAAGCGGTAGATCTTCTCCTTCAGAGATTCGATGGTCTGCTGCTGGAGCTCAATCTCTTTCTCAGCTTCACTGGTCATGCCCAGCATGGCCTCGGTCACGCCAACCGCAGTGCTGCGCATCTCCTGCCGCTCGGTCGATACTCCCACATCCCGGTAACAATGTTCATTTGTCGACTTCCTGTGAGTGACAGGAAGGTTGTTCATGTTTTCATCAGTAACTATGCCAATGGACTTTTGGTGGGCCTGGTTTTGTGTGAGCTTATGAGGCTGAATTTCAGTAATATTATTGTCCTGGGTTGTCTTTTCCAAAGCTTGGACATCAGCAGCCAGACGTCTAAACTCCTCCAGCCGCTGAGCGCTCTGTTCCTGGGCTTCAGGCTCCATGATGTGCAGCTCTGTTTCCTTTTGGATGGGGCCCGGGTTCTCCATTTGGTCAGCACTGCCTACACTGTAGGAGCGCTTGCGGAAGCCACCGGGACCTTGATTTTTGGACTGAGCAGCCAACTGTCTTTTCTCTTCCTGGAGAACAGCAATCTTAACCTGCAAGATAGGAATGGTTTTCACCTGCTCTTCCAGCTCTTTCAGCTTCTTTAGGGCCACAACCATCTGCTCTCGGATTTGCTGAAGGTGTAACGGGCTGACATTTGTCACAGGCGTGGTCATGCCAGAGCTCATGGGGCTGTGGCGGATGGAGCTGCCCATGGATGGCGGGTAGTAGGGGTTATACTCTCCATTGGGTAGGTGACCATTGATTAGGAGAGGCTGATGGGTGCTGGGAGAGATCTGGCTTGGGGCCATGGAGCCTGAGTAAGAAGACAGCGAGCTGCTGGAGCCCATGCCGCCGAAGCTGGCGAGACGGCGGCGGGGCATCGGAGGCTCGCTGTGCGGCTGCATGAGCAGACGCTCCTGTTCGAGCCGAAGACGAGTCTCCATGAGGGTCCTCTCCACTTGGGGGTTGTGACGAGGGGCAAATCTGGGTGAAGGAGGTGGCAGGAGCTGTTTCTGCTCTGAGATGCTCAAGTAGGACTGTTGCAGGGGGACTTCACAGGCTGCCCTGGAGAGGGTGGGGGTCAGAGGTGCAGCGACCTGGGGCCTGGAGTTGAAGAAGACTGGGGACTGCTTGTCGTCGCTGTTGGAGGAGGACAGGGAGTCTGTGGAGGTCCATTCAGCCTGAGTGCTGCCCCCGCCAGTGCTGCCCCGAGGCACCGACAAGGGTTTGGCCACTTTGGGCTTCCTCTGGATACTCAGCTTCTTAATGGTGTTGCCCCTCTCAATGTCATCGACATATTTGAGGAAGTCCAGGTCTAGCTGATAACCATAGGGAGTTTCAACATAGTAGGGGGCCACAGAGTCTTTCTCGTCTTCTGTGCTTGGGCATATTTGTCCTTTTTCTGAAACAGAGACCACAAGAACATAATATTAGTTAAATCAGAACTCTTAAGTGTTTTTGTAAAGACCAAAAAATGTGCTACAGAATCATTTTTATTCGCTGCATGTCTACAAATGTAACGTAAAGGTAACATGTAAAGAAACTATCAGTTGAATTTAAAAAGGATGTATTTGTTGCCACTAATGACAGCCCCTGAAACAGCTTGAGCAGGTAAAGTGTTAAGTGTTTCCTCGGCCGCTGACAATCACCATAATTTGAGAGTGCAAGTACAAACATGTCTCAAGTTTCTCACATCTCTGCTGGAAAAGCGTGAGTGATAATCATTTTGGCAAGGGGTGGTGTAAGTCAGCCCAAAAGTATGTGAGGTCCAACTATGCAACACAAAATAGCAAGTGGCATAGTAAACTTCAAGATGAAAACAAATGTTGATTATCATTGTATAATTTAGTCTGGTGCGGTTTGTGGAAACCAAAATGTAGAAGTGCAAAGCTTGTGACAGATAAACAGGCTGTTGTTTACAAAGCTTGGATAAGAGAAGAGTCAAAGGGGTCAGAAAAACAGACAATGTCAATATTTTCTAGTCCAAAATCCGTCCCTCATGTCCCACATTTGAGTTTTCACAGACACAAATGAACCATAAAAAAATTTGGGCACAGTTTTAAGACAGGAATAAAAAACAAGCTACAATGAATTTCTTAAGTTCAGACACCTTGTACAGATCAATCAAAGCTGCTTAAATCAAAGTCCAAACTCCACACATCCAGCTGAAAAAGCGCCCTGTCAGAGAGACCAAAGTCTATAGAGCCAGTCAGCTCTCCAGGCCATTAGGAGACTCTACTACACTCACACTGTGTTGGCTAAATACAGCGTCTTGTTCTTGGTATGCCTGGAACTCTCACCGACTAAAGCAAACACAGGCTTGAAATAAACAGCCCTGCTCTTCCTTTCCAGTCCACCACCCAGCTCCGGCAACTTCTCCCGTCAATCCTTTCCATTCAGCTAAAACAGAGGAGGGAATTACAAGGCTAAGCCTGCTGCTAAAACCTCACCGCCTTGTTGTTCAAGCTTCACTCACCTCAGACCAACAGCACTCTCTCCATTTTTACTTTTTCTTCTTCTCTCCTTCTCTGCTGAACAGGATATACTGTACTGAGATCAGGCTGTTTGAGCTGCAGAACTGCTGTTTCTCCTCACTGTGCACTCTTTCTCAATCCTCTCTCCATAAGGGGGGAAAAAAAAGTTCCACTATTGGTGTAAACTAAGCACAGCACTGCTCTGCCGCACTATTGGACAGCTGCCTCCTCCAATCCTGTGAGGCTCAGAGCCCGGCGCTTCCCTACCCAAATAAGAGTCCTGTTATTCAGAGGAGGGGAGGTGAACTCATGACAATAACAGCCTGTTGTTGAGACAAACTTTTATACTCTGGTTTGTATTTTCGTCAAACTTTCCAACGTACAGTTTCACCAAATAGAGAGTTCTTTACAAGTCAATTCCAACTTTCACAACTATGTTTTAAGGCCAGTTCATGTGAAAATACAACCCTTGATACAGCTGACTTTTATTTTTCAGAAGTAATCTTAAATTTGATCTCAAGTGAGGCTGCAACTAGCTTTTTATTATTTTATCAATGACTTTATTGATTTTGTTATTGTTTAGTCTATAAAATGTCAGGATATAGTGAAAAATGCTTGTCACAATTTCCCAGAGCACTAAAAGTGAAAAACTCAAAAACAACTTTATTCAATTTACAGTAAAATAAATCAGAAAAAAAGCAGCAAATCAACCACATTTGAAAAGGTACTGTAAAACGAAACAAGCAATTTGAAGACATCACTTTGGGCTCTGGGAAACTGATGGTGTTTGACAGTATTGTGACAATGAAATGATTAATAAAAAAAATATATCGCCAAACTAATTCTGAAAATAATCCTTCCAGTCCTAAAAATACTTAAAAGCCCCTTGATGATGCCTTAAAACCGCTTGTTTTGTCCAATCAACGGTTCAAAACTCTGAGATATTCAATATAATTCAGTTAACAGTAAAATGAATTAGAGAAAAAACAGCAAATCCACCACATTTGAAAAGCAACCGTAGAACCAACCGATGTTTGGATGATTAGTTGATGAATCAATTTGTCAATCTGCAGAAAATATATAGCAACTATTTTGATAATCAATTCATTGTTTAAGTCATTTATTAAGCAAAAATGCCCGAAAATCTCTCGTTCCAGCTTCTCAAATGTGAGGATTTCCTGCTTTTCTTTGTCAAATATGTTAAATAATAAATATTATAAACTGAAATTATCTGGATTTTAGATTGTTGGTTGGACACCTGAGGCTCTGGGTATTAATAATGGGCATTTTTCACTATTTCTGATAAAGACAAAACAGTCAGTTCATCAAGAAAATGACCGTCACTTTTATCAAGAATAAAAAAATGTTAGTTGAAGCCCTGAGTTATGAAAACTGTTAATTTTCTGGTCTGACTTCAAGTAATTGTTTCAGCATCAATATTTCGTATTAAAGTCTATTCCAGTGCAGCTTTAATGTAAACAGTATTAAAGAACGGCATTGTTCACCATTTTCTAACATTTTATAGGAAAAAATGATTAACCAAGAAAATGATCTGCATAAAGTTGTTAGTTTCAGTCCTAAACCTCATATATCACAAGTTAAAAGTTAATTTCGACTTTAACAACAAGACATTCATGTCAGTTTGTGCGTAAATAAAGCTCTTTTCCTTTATTTTTAAGAAGTAATCTTTAATTTTATGTCAAGAATTCCACCAAAAGTGCACTTTTGAAGACAAAGGGTTGTGCTTTCTGCGGCACCAAACTGAAATAAACACATCCTGTTTTTTTTCCTGGTATAAATAATCTGTGTGAGGCAGCACAGTCACGGTCTTGTGCTGTCTGGTTCTGAGGACTCTCCCTGGCACGAGTTACCGAGCGCTGACCAGCCATGTCACACACACAAACACAGCAGTGACAGGCCGCCCTCTGGTACAGCAGAGACCCCGAACAGCTGAGCGATGACCTCATCAACACAGGACAACTGAAGAGGTCACGCTCCAGTGACAGGGAGCCAACAGTGACACCGAGAGCCCGGGAGTCTGCTCCAGTTATCAACAGCTGTTACATTGTCAATTTGACAGGGATTACACAACAGTTAGACAGCCAGCAGCGTGAGGCAGCGCGCTGTTCTTCCCTCAATTCAAGAAAACTGCTCTTTTTAGGAGGTTATTATTTGTTGCTGGATAAGAGATGTGATGTTTTCAACATTTCCAAGTCTTCTTCTACAATCCTTCCCGCCTTAAAACTGTTTGCACAATGACACATTCTTTGTGGATGAAGTGAAACCTTCCCGAGCAAACTGAGCTCCACCAACATGACTCAGCGCTGCAAGTATTTAAGGAACTTTAAAAAGGGACCTCCACCTAGATTAAACTTCCCTCTGCATTTTATGAAAGAGGGAGAAAAACGATGGTGCAGTGGCACGTTGGTGCAGTGATTAGCACTGGCGTCTCACAGCAAGAGGGTTCTGGGTTCAAACCCACCGGCCGGCTGGGGCCCTTCTGTGTGGAGTTTGCATGTTCGGGTACTTCCTCCCACAGTCCAAAGAAATGCAGGTTAGGTTAATTGGTGACTCCAAATTGCCCGTAGGTGTGAATGTGAGCGTGAGTGGTTGTCTGTCTCTATATGTCGGCTCTGTGACTGACTGGCGACCTGTCCAGGGTGTACCCTGCCAATGCCAGCTGGGATTGGCCCTCTAAGGATAAGCGGTATGGATAATGGGGAAGTTACTATGGACATTTTTCTTTTTTTTTTTTTAAACACATTGTACACTCAACAACAATCAATTTAACAACAGACTAATCGATAACATCAATCGATAAAACACCATTAACAGTGCGCTAATTGTATCATTATAGTTGAAATCGATACAGCAGAAGAGGAAAATTGGCATAAACAATTTCCTTTTTTGGTAAACAAGAGCTGAGGAAGTTGGCCAACTGAGAGGTTTTATTAATTACTGAACTAAACATTATGTCAAGTCAACCAGCTTTAAAACAGCATTCAGAGCACACAGCTTCCCGACCCTGCTCTACTTCTCTCAGCTGGGATATTAAAATATTTCAGCCTACTTATCCACCATTAGCTGTACATTCACTCCAACAGCATTTTCTGTTTAAGCTCTAAAGTGAGAAAACGTGGCTGTTAAAAGTTCTCACTCGCATGTTTCCAGGAGCTACTCGCTCGTCTTTCACAGATGATTTCCAGGCCAGAGGCTCGAACAGAAACCATGTGTTAACTGAACACAGTTGTTCTTTGAATTAAGTCGAATACATTGATATCCGAAGAAGCCACAGTCTAATTATTCACCACCACACTGATGCGACACCAGTGGCTCGCACATGTTTTAGCCATTTCCAGTTTAACAGACATGCGCTCTGCATAAAATCCCTTTAAATACATCCAAGCTTTGGGGCTTCTTGTCTGTACTTCAGCAATAAAGATGTTTTGTTTGCTTTTTGTATTTTTTTTTAGCACTATTACTAATTCATCTAAAATGCTGCACCAACTGAGATCTTTCTGCAACTACTTTTCAGTTACTTTAAGCCCCTGAACTCCCTCCCTGTGTTTGCTCTTAAAATACTGCGCTGAAGGCCAACTTGGGCCTTGACGTTTAATCTGTGAGGAAAAATATACAAGCAGGGCTTGGCTTATTTTGCACTGGCTCTGTAAAAGTTTAAATTTAGAGCTGACAAAAGCCTTTTAACATCCACAGTGCCCTCGGAGACAGAATAAATTAAGGATACTGGTCTAAATCTGTCTGCCAGTTGTTTGTTATTCAACCAGTGCACAGAAATAATTCATTTTCTCGCTCCATCATGGCCTCTGAACACCAAATAAAACCTACAAATAATCATATAACATATTACGGACATTATACGCTTCTCTATACTACAGAACATACAGCTTATAATGTACTGATGGCCACTGTCACAGTAAAAGGTGATTTTTATTAGATAATTATCAAGTTGAGGTCTCAGCAGATTCCTTTGAAGTTATTCTTTTCCTCTGCATGAGATAAGAGAGGTTTCTTGGAGAGAAACAACATGTTTTTGTGCCAAACTTCTTCAGATTTCAGCCATTTTGATAACTGCAGAAACTATTAATCCTTTAGTCCATCAACATAACATAAAACTGCAAATTTAAGCGATTTATCAAGAACACATTTGTTGTTTCCAGTTTGTCAAATGTCTCATATGATTGTAAAAAGGATATTTTGGGGTTTTGGACTTTTGGATGAAGATAAAAATCAGTTTGAAGACATCACCTTGGGTTCAAGGAAATTATGAGGGGCATTTTTCTGTGTTTTCGGATGTTTTATAGACGAAACAATGAATTAATTTTTCAGAAAAATGAGATAGAAGACAGAAGAATAACAGATTTATCAATAATGAAAATAATCATTAGCTAATTTTGATTTGACTCTGGAAGCATTTTTCAGATGTGCAGAAATACATAAACTATACTTTACTCCGTTTCATCACACATCTTATTAGTAGAACTATCCAGCTTGATAACATACAGACAAATTAAAGAAAAACTGAATACATGAGTGGAGAAACATAACAGATGCTTCCATATAGGGAACAAAGCGTCACTTAATGGATTAATGAGTATAAAAATGATGTGAATCTTATGCTCTGACTTTTTCCCTTATTTTTCCTTCATTTTGACATAAAAATCACTGCAACAACAGTGAGTAGTGAAACACTGCACCTCTGAGGGGAGATTATCAACAGATATTTGCTTACAATTGCACAAAGTCTTGAGACAGAGATATTACACGGTTGTACTGGTCTCATACAAGCAGCTGCAGAGTGGAATAATACAGTGTTGTACTCAAACTCAGTGAAAAAGTATGATGCAAGTGGCTGGAGGGGTGGAGGGGACTCTGGTGGCTCAACACACAACACACACACACACACTTTTCCCATACAACAACCCTGGTATTTCCTGGCTCTGCTTGTGAGCTCTATACGCCTAATTACTCACAAGAAAAGTAGAGCCAACGTTTGATCAACGCCTCATGCTGAAGCAGCTCAACACCAGGAACAGCGAGACACATCCGTCCTCATGAATAACCAGGAAACAAAACAAAAAAACAATAAGTACATTAAAGCTGCACATTCCTGCCCTTTTCAAATTGAACACAGGCAGGACAGACGGAGCAGAGACTGTGATCTATTAGCTTCTTCTAGAAACTCACAGGGCCGTGCCAGACTCTGCTGCCAAATTCAACAACTTCACTCTGTACATGATGATGCAGGCTGGAGGAAATGTTTGGGCTTCCTCTGCAAACATCGAGCCGGCTCGAAAAACTTTGCCCACCTCGCTCTTTTCTCATAGATGGTCAAGCAAAACAGTCAGACACGTCAGAGACACCGTGAGTGTGCAGGCTGGTTCACTTCTAATGAACAGATCTGCAACATGGGAAGAATTAATATCATGACCAAACAAACAACACAACTATTAATAAACAGGGAATAATATCCATTAGGTGTAACGCATTATATTTGGCTATTCAATCATTTTTATAGGATATTTTGGTCATTTCAATAGTAAGCTAAATTTGCAGTCCTTCTTTAGTTTTGCAGGTATTTGGGCATAAATCAAAGTACTGGACTGACCCTTGACTGATCAGTTAAAAATAGCTGATGTTGAAATTTCCCAAATAACAATTCACAAACAAAACACCCAATCAGTAACTCTAGAAACTAATTAACACGTTATATCTATCGAAAACAAAAAGTGTAAAAACATAAAACTACGAGCTGTTTCCCCCTGTTTCCAGTCTTTAAGCTAAGCGGCTGTTTCATGACAAAAATCCACACAAGATGCTGGTCTTCTTTTCCCTCCAACTGCATGACAACCAATCAGCCCCCTCTATGAAGCAGTAAAATGGTTGATGTAGAGCACAATGGTGGGTCTGACTCGCCTCACTACATTGCATCTCTAGCAGTGTGACTGTGCCGTACATGCATACACTGTTGATGCTAAAATAATACACTGTTCAGCCCTACTGACTGCAGAAGGCACCTTTCAAATACTGACAATGGACGGATTAATGCACACTGAGATACAGTCACACTTAAACAAACCAGTTCTACGTCTATTCATCAAACGCTGTTGTGTAAAGACACTAAGAGTCCAGAGCCATCAGGACCAGAGAATAAAACAAACAATTATCCCGTTCAGTTTACAAAGACACAGCGCCCTGCCCCTTTGGCACATGTTATTATAAGCTCACAGCACTTACATAAACACACACAAACACAATGGGAAAGTGAGTGATGGGGCACAGTAAGAAAACAGTACCATGGTGTATTTCAAGTGGCAGCTGGGTCTGAAACAAAACTACTTCAGTGGGTTTGAATGAGCTGCAGGGGGGGAGGAGGGGTCTGACCGCTGCTCTCTGGGTTTTCTGTCCACAGCACAGTGGTGGAATTCAAGTCAGGCCAAAGCCATCATGGTCTGCTGTGAGCCATGACTCAGCCTCTGCAGGGTTTTTTATTTTGGACAACCAGGAATCCACTGTATGAGGGAAGATGGTTTTGGTGCTGTGGTGTTTTTTTTATGTTGATTTGGTAGCAGACAAAACTCGCATGCACGAACCACAAAAAANAAAAAAAAAAAAAGTCAACATTATGATAGTAGCTTAATGACCCACTGATGCTTATTAATGCTGTTCAGAACGCTGTTTTTATACTCCACTGGCCTTTGACTCGTGACAATCTAACTTCAGCATTCTCAGCTGATTTGACATTTACGTGAATGTAACTGTATTTTCAGATTACTGATGATTATGATTATTTATCTGCATATTAATTTAATATTACAGTTTTTCAGGTTTTTTCCTTTAAGTTATAGTTGTGAAGATTTTCATTTTGTTGTCTCTTTCGTGGTACCTATGGCGATAATTGGTAATTGCGGG
>NTHP01000178.1:656509-684158 GCA_003416845.1 Oplegnathus fasciatus | reverse complement strand
GCGTTTTTGGACCTCACTTCAGTTTCATCGTCTGTAGTCATCGATCTTTTTTTTGTTTGTTCGGCCATAATAACCGTTTACTCGCAACACTAGCAGAGACCAGAAAAAACAGTACACTGCTTCAAACACAAGTGAGTTGAAGAGTGATCCTGTTGCGTTAAAAGCTTTGTTAAAAGCCTAACTGCGCGCAGCTTGTGATTTTTCCGGGAAAGTCGCTCCCGACACCCGGGTCGTAATACTGCAAATGCAAGAGCTTTCATCAGTGGGCCATAAGCTCAGTCACCACTGTGTTGCCTCATTCGGCAATAGATAGTGACTTAACAGTAGTTTATTTAAATGAAAAAAATTTGAGATTATATCTAAAAGAAAAGAAAAAAAGTAGAGTATAAAGAGTATTGCAAAGTCAACACTAAACAGTAAAGCTGTGGCCCAACAGCTAAACAACGAGCTGAAACTCACTATAAAGCTCCGTAAAGCCGAGGGGAGCTGCAGATTCAGCTGATAATTCTCTGTATCCTTCACATTATTGCACTGTTTTGACATTGTCATTTGATACCATTTATACTAATTATTAAACATCGATTATAGCCGCTTTGAAGAGCGATAGTTCATTTAAAATACAGCTGGAAATTAAGTCATATAAAAGGGATCCTTAAATGTGCTTTTCAAAATCTGATTATTAGAATCACCTTTGCATGTTTGTGAAGATATGATGCCATATTTTGGAGGTAGGTTGGCTTGTTTCAAGTTTAGTTTGTTTCACTCACAATCACTGTTTTTACATTTGTGGTTTTGAAAGAAGGTGAAAGAATGAAGAAACACAGCAGCTTGATCAACAAGCTTTACCCCACATAAAGAGGGTTTTACTAATTTCAAAGAGAGTTGTGTTAAAAAGCCTGAGCTGAGATAATCTTATTATACCATTATTTGGGTAATTTTCTCAGACTCGACAAAGCTCCTCCAGAGGCACAGAAGACATTATACAAATGCTTCACAGGCTGAGTAGTTCTCAAAACAATAAAAGAGTAAACTAACTTTATGCGTCCCTTTAAAAGAACTACTGCAAACAAAAACAAAAACTTCCCAACTGGTACTATTTCTGCTTCGAAAAACCAACAGAAATCAACATCAGATCACTTTTTCCTCAAGTTATAAGGCCTCATTCTCAATTGCCAACTACCTGATCACCCACTTAAAGAGTGAATTTTACCCATTTTTGAGTGGCCACTAAACTGGAGCACTAAAGGTTAAATTTCGCCGTCTTCTTGAAATTCTTTGGGTGCAGCAGGTGACCACGTTGGCATGTTAACTGCCAACACTGCAGAGAAGCTATTTTTACAGTTTGCAGCGGGAGGAGGTTAGCAGTGTTAGCGTAGCATTCCTCAGCATTATTCACATTCTGTAAAAATGGACAATAAAACACACCTCTGAAGTGAATCCACACATTTTTCTAGAATAGATCTACATACTAAAAGGGAATCATATCTCAGAGTGGTGGTGGAGGTGGCAGACTGAGACTGACGGCGTGTGCGAGCGTCCTGAAAGCATCTGCTCTGCATGCTGTGCATTCCTGGAGGGATTTGGAAGTAAGAAGCTTCACTCTCTCCTGTTAGTCTGCCCAGGAATGTGAGCCGTCTGCAGGTGTGCGTTCAGAGCTACGCCTCGGCTGACAGCGTTTACTTCACACTGATGCGTGGAAATCTTCTCTACATGTGTGCTGTGTGAACACACACAACCTCGGTGTGTTTCAGAAGCACGAGAGCTGCAGAAATAACTTACAGAGGAGCTGGTAAGTTCGGACAAAAAGTTGTTTTTTTTATGTCTGCTGTAAGTTAATGTTTGACATTCCTGTAAGTATGTGTGATGTCCACGAGAAGCAAGAAATAAAATACGCTTTTTTAATCTTTCTAGTGTTTGAATTCACTTCTGCTATATAAAGTTTGACTACAATATTCATTAATAAAAAGTAATTCTGAAAGACACAACTAGGGCGGAGCAATAATAAACTGTGGAGTGGTAGATCATATCGTGTCTTCTTTTTACAAAATGTTGTTATCCAAAATAATAATATCAAGAAAATTGTAATTAAAAACAAATAAAATGAATGAATAAATTGTCTGATGTGATTAATTGCTGTTGAAATACATTATTTTATAAGTGATTTTCCATAAATTAGCAATATCATGTATCATAACATGGCTAATATATACAAAAATCACATAAAATGATGAAACTGATGTAGAAAACGTATTAGTGTCAGAATATTAATTTCAACCATATCACTCAACCCTGGATATAACTGATCTGTCAGTTGTTCACTCATTCTGAGCTATAAATGTCAAATACTACATGTACAGATTTTATCACGACTTTCACTGATGTAAACTCATATTTCAATGCCTAAAAAGAAAGCTACTGAATTACTTCAGATAAGAAATAAAATCTTGCAAATCATCTCTTCTTAATGCAAGATTGAAAAGCTTCTCCTTATGTGTGGTGTTAAGACAGAGACAGATGTGATGCAGGAGCTGACCGGTTAAATATACATGTCTCACGTCAGCCTGAAACTGGACACCTAATCTACATTTAGCCCCATTGTATCCTCATCCAGCCAAGTTTTATTTAGGAAGGATGAGCACATATTATTCATGAGGCAGCCAGGAATCATTTGACATGTAAAAGAATATTATTATCAACCAACAGTGTACTGGATCCCACTATCTACAATATGACCATGATGATTCAGCCTGATAAACAAGACAGAGACGTGGCAGAGAAAAATACTAATTTCACACACAAAAAAAACCCCTGATAAAAACAGAACATGCTACAGCATCACCAACACATGCACAATCAAAATTCAAAGAAAATGGAGCCACATATGATAAAAATGATGTAACAAAATGGTTGGTTACCTGGGCCATTGCCATTCACGTGCATGGTTTGAGCCATGGCTGCAGCTGTGCGCTCTCAGTCCCACAACAAGACCTTACTGCGGTCATGCAACTGCCATGCATCAAGTCCAGAATACCATGCAACCTGCAAACTGAGACAAAACACAAAGGAAACACTCACTCACATATCAAGTTAGTTGCAAAGAGTCACATGTACAGTAGAAGACAGGTAAGCAGCAATTAGAGAAAAGCTCATTATATCAAAGAGCTCTGCAAATATGTCATTATCATCGTCCCAACATGAAATGCTATCATAGGAACCAACGACAGAAACACCAGAGAAAGTTTCAAATATCTTAGAACAAATACTTTTTATAAAAATTCGACTTTCATGACAAGAGTCCTGCAACCAAATGGCTGATTTAAGACGTCACTTCAGTACTTTGACAGCTGACTTATCCTTAAACTTGGCATGGCAACCTTTAAGAAAACCTAACAGAGTAAATATAACAGTGACACGGTCAAAAAACACAACTTTTCCAAAGTTTGACGAGTCCATGAGGTCTCAGTCCGACATGTATTTCATGTTCCGTTGCACAAAAGCCTTTTTAGAGAAAGCTGAAGCCCACTTAATGTGATTGACGGCGCTGACCTCTGCTTTTTTCACAGGTGTGTTTGCATCTGACATTTATGAACATAAGAGGTCCTGTGTGCACCGGCCTGGTCATTATCAATGGATACATTATGAGCAGGAACAAAAGAGCTATTCTCCTCTAATAAAAAGGAGCCAAAATGAGGGGAAAGAGTCGACTTCATGGGCCACAGAGAGGGCTGGTTTGTTAAATGAGCATCTGGAGGAGTAAAGATGCAAGCAAGGCTGGCTCAGATAGACCAAGGCTCTTTTTATACACTCTATGACTTCAGACTCTATTTACCAGCAAGACCACTGACCCCAGATACTTTGCCCTGTTGATCGCTGGCTCCCAAAGTGGGATCTGGGCCCCCTAGTGGTCTTTAAGAGGGTCCTTAAGGGTCCTCAGCAAAACAAGACACGCTTCAATTTCACTATAAGTGATATTATTTTCATACATGTCAAAGAAGTCATTCAGTTCACACACTGTAGTTAAACTGTTTACTGCTTTTCATTTACTTGGTGTAAATCTGGTGGTTCTCTCTATTTTTCTGTTTACTGTTTTACTGGAAGCATTTTATGAGCATGTCAATCTTTTGAGAATCTCAGAGATCAGGGAACTTTAAATCAGTTTATTATTTTTGGGGTAAAGTCAGTACAAACTGGAAAAATTTCCATGTTGTATCTTTAAAATATCGTACTAAATAAAATATTCAAACAGGGAGATGTGGTCTTAGTTTATTAGGTCCACCTCGCTTAAACTAACCTAAACCTAAATCCTACCATCATTAGACTACAATGGAGTGGTCTAAATATTAGAAAGAACAGCACCACAAATCACAGCCTCCAAAATGGCCACAAAGTTGAACCAATGCCTTTTAAAAGCTGAACCGAATGATATATCTTCATCATTAAAGGTAGGATTTATTACAGGGTTGTTGTATTAGTTTCAGCTACGTGCACTTTATGAACTAGCAACTAGGTCTATATTGTAATATAGTAAATGTCCCTGAATTGGATGTAGAAACTGTTCATGGATAAAATAACCGTATGAGAATGTTTGTTTTTGGATAATCCACTTAAAAAAATATGTGATAAATCAATACTTCATCAGGATGATGCACAAAACCTGTAAATCTAATATGGCCATTAAGCAGTCCTGCTCATTGAGTTACATTGCTCACAATGGTCTACTAGACAGAGGGTTATTATTAAAGGGGTAGCTACTTCAGTAGAAATGGTATAGCAGCACCTCCACAATGTTTTGCATACCTGTGCATGTATTGCAAACCTATCTGAGCGGCACAACTGACTGCAGATCAACAGCAGTCTTCTGAGGGAACATCTGAAAGGTCACTCTGTCGGTGACTCTGCAGGCAGCACATGTGAATCCTTGTTTACAGAACGCACCCAAATAAAGCAGCGCAGCAATGTCATTAGGCTGATGTGTCTAAATCCTAACTGCTCGTCATCCCGAGGACCGATTATAGACCTGATACAGAGAGGAAAGAGACACGGACCGACCGTTACAGAGCACACTGGACTGTTCCAACACCCAAATAGACCGAGATCGTAGGCTCAAAAGCCTGAAGTCCCTCCTCCTCTGAGCTACTCTCCCTCGCATTTAAAATGAGCTACAGCATGCGAACAGTCAGCGATTACAATATCCATTCTGATATACCAGGAAAGAACAAGACTGTCAGCCTCTAAACTGCATTTGGAGTAAAATTAAAAACAGGAAGAGGACGAAGTTCCTCCTGAGCAAAAAGTACCAAAAGCCACTGAATGTTTTTGTTTACCACACATGGAAGGAGTGAATGTAGATGGACCAAACAGTGAGAGAGATGCTACTAATGTATAAATATTTTAGGAAGCATCTTCAGAGAGTCAAGATGTCTTTATCGGGTTGAACAGCATCTTTATGTTAGTTACCTGGTTACCTGTCAGGGTGGAGCCACATTACTGATATGTAACTGACACTGAGGCCGCCCACACATGATACCCATCACAATAACAAGTGTGCAGAGAGAGACAAAAGACAAATAAACTTACTTACAAAGACGAGACATGACATGATGACTGACTGGTCAGTCAATTTATATAGGCCAATATTACAATCTGCACAGATTGGATGAGGAAAAACTCCCCAAAAACCCTTTTAAGAGGGAAAAAATGGGAGAAACCTCAGGAGGAGCTACAACGGACAGACAGGAAATAGATGACGTGTGTACAGAACAGATCAGCAAAGTAAAATGTCAGTATGGACAATCAGGATGACAATATTATACATAGATTGTAAACACATATGAAGAATATGGATCCAAGAGGACAGCGAGCAACTTCAGGTGTCGCCAAAAGCTACGTGTTAATGTCTCTGTGGACCTGAAGTACGCAGAGAAGGGTGTTATGGGTAACCGCAGAGGGTCAATGATACATTGTGCAGAGCTGCACGCCAAGCGAGTTGATTCATTCAACTCCTGTCAGGAGATGGGTTCAAAACAAAGACAAAAACAAGTGTAAATGTTCTACATACACGTATAAAAAGAAACGTAAATGTACCCGAGCGACCCCCTCACCTACAAGCGAAAACATTTAAAGCTGGCCCCGTGTTGTGCATGTGTGGCTGTAAGACTTTTAAAGAAACCCGAAATACAAGCTCTTCTTCCCAACTGCATGCAAATGAACAAAAACCAAACAAACATTCGACTGACCAAACATCTCCCAAGCGTCCGGTTCCATGAGCTGCCAGAATGCAAACCTGAAGGAAGGAGCAGGAAATGCTCAGATATACCATGAAGGAAAGGAAACAGAGCGAGCTACTTGGATTCTGCTATCTTCATCACAACCAGCATCACTTATTCAACAAGTCTGTACGAAGCTGAGAGACGTAGGCTGTAAGACCGAAACATTATTCTTCTGTACTTTGAATACATCTTCCATTAACACGTGCTTCTGTAGCAGAAGAGAAAATATTAGAATAAAGCTTGTCCATCAAAGTTATTGGTCGGTTAAAATGAAAGACTTTTGAAAACTTGGTTGTAATATTGTATATTTTCTTTACTGTTTCTCTTGCAAATTTCTTCTTAAAAGCTATTATAAAAAGATGATGGTGATGTTGTTTTGTACAGTATCTGTGATGATCAATAAGCCACATGAGTGATCAATGAACTCTATATAATGAAACTAGAAACAGCCCTGAAGGCAGGACAGCCAAAACATTACTCAAAACTAAGATTTTAAAGGACTAGTCTGCACTTTCCTCCCTTTTACAGCAACATGACATTCAGTTAATGATCAACATATTGAGGATCTCACATTTCTAATTTACAACTCTGTTGACGTTTAGTATTTCAGCATTTCAATGAATAGCCTCAAGAAAACATGAGCTTTCAGCCTGTTGCATGATAACTCAGTAAAACTGGGTGGACTCACTTGAAAGTAAACTTTTTTAAGACTTCAATGTCACATGCATGAGTTCCTAGTTTAAAACAGGCATTGAGGCTTATCGCATTACATTTCTGGACATTTTTATCCAACAGATGTTTGAGGAATCAACTCCAATAAACCGTGTTTTTCAGCATTTGTGTCCTTGGGATCACATGAGGTTAAGAGTGAAAACAAGGTGTAATTGTGGCCTGAACAGAGCAACGCTGCAAATTGTTCCATGTTAACCTTCATTAAAATCGCAAAAACTGAGATCTGTTCTTCTACCAATCAGCTCATGCAGCTTACCTTTAACTCTCATTCTAACTTCCTCCCACAGCATGCAGGTAGCAAACACGACTGAGTCCACAAGCCCCCCGACAACAAGCCTTTACCCAGCAGACCTCTGAGCGAGAGGGATACGTTTCACGGCTAAGATTAGACGACTTCCTCAGATGACAGCCAAACGATCTGTGTCCTATAAGAGGAAACAGGACTTTAGGCTGTTTGGGTAGAACAGACCCCTCCGCTGGGCCTCCAGGTAAAGCGCATGGCGAACTAATGTGGCTCCTGTCACTCTTCGGCCCGCGCTGACCTTCAACTCGTGGCTGACAAACGGTTAATGAGGCAGACAATAGGACGTAATGGAAAGCCTTTTCATGAGCGGTTACATATTAACCAACACGACAGCGTTTCCCTTCAGCCCCTCAGCAGCTGAAGGTAAAAACAGAGAGTAAACAAAAAGCCACAATCACCAAATCTTCACCAAGCTGAGCCGAGATGAGCTTTCAACATAAAACACGTGTTAATCAGGTCTATCAGGAGGTCTGCTGGGCAGCGACAGCAAGAATACACACTACAGTTGTTGTGTACTTATGTTAAAGTAAATGTTTAACAATACATTTAGATATCAGACTACTACTACTAATCATACTGATACCAATAACATAAGCACAATGAATTAGAGCGTAAACAATTACTCGATTAATCAATTGATCGACTGGTAACAATTTTGAAAGTCGATTAATCGTTTCAGTCAGTTAATCAACCAGAAATCCCAAATGTTCCCTGCTTCCTGCCTCTTACATGTGAGAATATGCTGCTTCTCCTTGTTCTATAGAATTGTTAATTACATTTTTTTTTTTACTTGTTAAAGACCAAATAATTAATTGATTGATCAAAAAAGAATGGTCAGATTCATAAGACAAAATAATCATTAGTTGCAACCTTGCAATGATTCAAATTGTTTCCCTTGTTCTCATTTTAATCATATTTGCTGATTAAACACCTTCTTAATTCTTGCTAAACTACATTTCAGGTCATTTTTATTTGCTCACCAGTTACTAAACACAGGAAACCGTCATTTGTATCATCTGTAACAAAATTATTTTAACAATCGCTCTGTGGAGTGACACCAAAAAGTCTGAAAAGGAACCGAATGTCATTTTCCTCCAATCAAAGCTAATGTTATGTGATGGTGAGAAAAACTAAACGACCAGTATCTTCCTATCAAACCATCAACAATGTCTCAACAGTGCTTTTCCCACCTTCTATAGCAATACGAGGCCTTGGTAACAACATACACATGAAAACTCACATTTTATTGAACTGTTCATGTTAAACAATAATTAAGATTAATAATTAAGAGGCACTAAATCCTTTGACCAAGTGTGTTTTGTAGAGCAGAGTTTGTCCAGTTTACTCACTGAAGTTCAAAACATTCAAACAGTCGAATATGTCTTTAACTAAATCACAGTCGACATACTGGCTGACAAACCAGAAACCAAAGCCTTGCCAAGTGTAGCATCATATTAGTCAATAACTCTGCTTATTTCCTGTACTATCACAGTAGTTTTTAATTCTGTATGTAGTACGACGAAGGTATCATTCAGTTTAGAAAGAAGTTTGTTTCGATGCCTTCACAGGGCAAACCAAACTATCAGTCTGTCACTAAGACCTTCAAGAGTAATCCAAATCTTTACAAAGGGATCTTTCCATTTAGTTTGAACAAAGACAAGATAAAAACAACTTATAACTCACCATAATTCACTCCTTTCTGAACAGAACAAACAGATTTATAAGTAGCCTGACCTGATCCAAGTAGGACACACGAACATGACAATAAAACAACAACACAACGTTAGCCGTCAAAAACCAGAACTACTTGTTTTGTTCCTTCTGGGCTGTTACATAAATATGAAGCAGGCACGTATATCTTTCAGAGTGCAGAGGTGTGACAGGAGCTGCAGGTGCACGTCGACTGATTTATAGCGACTCAGGTCAGATTGCTCTTCACGGGGAGGCGACTCTGTGTTCAAAAGACAAGCCGCCTAAATGATTTATTGTGATACGAGAGACTCGACATGCACGATAAACAAAAACAGATGCAAACTAACAAGTAGTCAAACACAGTCATATATCAGGCTTTTGTGTTTTCATGGTAAATCTGCAAATCAAAAAGAACCAAGTGAATTACAGGGGAGAAAAAAAATCTACTCAAATTACTAATTTGTTCCCTCGAATTTATACTTTGTACTCAAATAATTAGTTCCCATGAATTAATAAATCAACCAGTTCTTAAGCCAAGTTCAGGATCATGAAGTTGATTAACTGATTATACAAAATGATAAATAAACTGTTGACTAAAATATTTATAATTTAAGTAAACCTTCAAATAATAATGGCAAACATTAAAACTAATTCCAGCTTCAGAGTTGAGCTGATTTCCTAAATCAAGTGTCTTATGTGATAATACATTTTTGCTCTGTTAGTTGGACAAAAAAAAGGGCACTACAATCCTCAGGCTTTAGAAAATTGCGGTCAGTATTTCATCAGGATTTTTTGACATTTCACAGACCAAACAATTAATCAAATAATCATTAGATTAATTGATCATTAAAATGATAGTTAAATGGTAGATAGTTGCAGCTCTATACTGAAGTAAGGTGTGTGCCTGATCAAAGAGATGGAGGGGGCAAATTAAGTCATTTAGCAATTAAAAATTCTCACAATCAAATACTCAGAATCAGAACTTTTGCTGTCACGTGACCACAACAAAGTAAAAATGGGGACTCAAGAACTGAAGGAGAAACATAATTTTTCCGAAAGGGTTTCCCGAAATAATGTAGCAAAGACAAGGATAAAAGACGGATCACTGTCATCTCAAACTTCAGCTTTAAACTACATGATGAAAAATCAGTACAGATTCAGCGCCAAGTTTAAAACGGTACTGAAGTCAAGGTGAGATAAAGAGTTTAAGGTCGCCGCTTGTCTGGGAAATCCTGCATCGCATAAACCTAGGGAAAAGTGAAATTCTAGATGTTGCAAAAGTTAGATAATGTTTCTTAAAAATCAGATCAAAAACGATTCCACTATTGAGTCAAACAATCAGCATTGTTATTGTCAAAACATCCATGCAGGCCTAAATGCCATGCAGTGTGTCTAGACCCATTTGTTTACCATATTAAGTGACCAACTTAAGAAAAAACACTTCAGTCTTGACAGGATGTGGTGCGACAGTTCACATTTTCCACTGTGTAACTTGTGTCAACAGCAAACAGCATGAAAAGTTAAGAGAGGGCCGTAAAGGTTGCAAACCCGCTGCGCTGAATATTCAACAGGGTTGTTTTTCCCCTAATAAAAGCAGAGGCTGCAGCTTTAATGGAGGGAAAAAGCCTCCAGAGAAACTGAGATATTTTTAATTCAGAGCATCAGAAAGGACTCAAAAGCATGAAAACAAGAACTGTGTGTGCAGCAGCATGTAGAGCATTTTATCTCTCTGTGGATAATCGACATGATTGTGCACATGTGTGTTTTTCTGGAGCATCTCTGTACGAATAGAAAAACACAACCAAAGCCCCTTGTAACTATGCAGAATACTGTACGTTTCCGTGCTGGTTGGAACAGGCAAGTGCTAATGTGTACGTGTATGAATGTGCACAAGTGTGTGTCGGCATAATTGCAGAACAAGCAGCGGCTACTTGTCGTCCCAGCTCTGCATCTGGCCCTCATTAGGAAATGCCTTTGAAGCTTTGCAGGAGAAGCTGCTGTGCCGACTGTGGAGAAGACGCGGGCCGGGCGAGGAGGCCAGACGCCTCAGCGCTGACATTCACTACCGTTTGGCAGCGTTAGCCGCGGTACTGACCCCAGCTTGTGCTGTCCGACGGTTCGTTTCCCTTTGATGTCCTGCGTGAGCCCGCTGAGTTCAACCTGCCTCAAAGCCTTTCAATTATCCCAGCAAGGAGGGAGGAACTTACAGGAATGAAAAGTTGGCCGAAGGGATTTTGTCTTCTGCTTTACTGTCACAAGGTCAGAGGAAGAAAACACTTCCAGCTTCATCCAAGTAACTAAAAGTAAATAATTCCCATCTTCAGGGAGATGAGGAAGCTTTTTCTGAAGCAAAACAGAACTTAAATTTAATATAAAACCTTCTACTCCATGTGGACAATAAAGTTGGAGGCAGTTCATGAAAAAGAGGATCATTTATGGACAATATACAACAAGACTAAGGGTCTTTTCACATCTGAAAGTCCATTTTACATTGTAAACCTTTGATCAGGTTTTGGTTTCACTTTGCAATTGTGCCAGCGCACTAAAGAACTACACAACATACCTATGTCCTGTCGTCATCACCGATGTGAGCTGCGTCTCCCTAAACCTGTAACTGATTGGTTTATAGACGGGCGCGTGTCTGACGTCGGCGTGTTGCCGAGTAGTTTTTTCCAAATTACTCTTTATAAAGTCATCGGACTCCTCTCCTCATGTGCTACCATGGCTCATTTTGTTTGGTTGCATTGTTTTTCGTTTTTTCCCAGTTCTGATGAGAGCCTGCCAGAAGTTCCTGTAAATTTGTCCAAAAGTCTGAACCATCCAAACAGTGTTTTCACACTAGAAACGAACCAAACCATGGTTCAATTTGATCCGGACAGAGACCACCTCTTTTCGTCGGACCAAGGTTTGGATGTTTGGTCCAGATCGTGGTCCGGAGGAGGTTTCACACCTGTAATTTTGTTTCGGATCAAACTGAAAAGTCAGAAAGTCCAGACCAAACGAGGTAGGTGTGAAAGGGCCCTAAGAGTCTACAGACATGCTAGCAGCTCTGTGAGGCTGTACTTAACATGCCCACAATGGCGATGCTAATGTGCGGATGTTTAGCAGGTATAATATTTATCATGTTCACCACCAACATTTATTAATTAGCACTAAGCACAAAGTACAGTTGAGGCTGACGGAAATGATATTCGCTTTGCAATGATGTTTGAATGAAAGTTTGAAATGATGATGGCGCTAGAGGAAACATTAAAGTACCACTAAAGTTATTACGGTTCATCCTGAGGGGACCATGAATGTTTGTACCAAATTTCATGGCAATCCATCCAATAGTTTCACTCAAAACCACAAATGGGAACCTCATGGTGGCGCCAGAGAAAAAGTCAGAGGATCACCAAAGTCAGCAGGAGTCATCCTCTGGGAACCATAAATGTCTGTACAAACTTTCACAACAATCAAATATTCGTTGTAATATTTGTTTGATATTAAAGGCTAACCCCAAGAGCCACGCCGCGACCATTGCTAAAACAGTGACATAACAGATCAAATCAAATATTGGCACACTCTCAAGAGACCATTTGCTGTTAAATGCTGGTTTGAAAGTGTCTAAAGAACTGAAGTTGTTTAGATGTCATTTTAAGAAGAGATGAGTGTTGATGATCACCCAAAGTGTTTAGGCTGGTTACATTGTTATTGAGGCTAATTACCATTCAGCTTGCACACCGAGAATATATTAGTTGTTATTTCCACACACGTCTACCTGAACTACCTCTACTCTTAATATTGCGTCAGGCAATGTGCATAAACAATGGATTGCACTAAAACCAAAAGAGAAGACCTGGAGCTGCAGTAACCGATGTAATGTGTGAAAGAAGCACACCAAAAGTTTGTATCTTACACTCAAAATATTAAAAACATGCACTGTACCTTCACAAACGGGTTCAGCGAGCCGGTCTCTGTCAGAAAACTAAAATAAACGACAAACTAATAAATCAACAGCTTTCAAAAAGTGAAATCTGGACCCAAATCTCAACCTAACAAGTGTTTAATCACGAGTAGCATGAAACAAGAACAGTGCAGCAGTCATAAAGTGAGAGTATGAGTCAACTTCGGTCAGTCCTGTTGCTGTATAATCACACATCAAGTTATTTCTGGTGGTATCACTTCAGCTCCCTGCTATTCTTCCTCTGGCCTCGTGCACGAGGATAAACATAGCATTCGAGACGACAAGCGTTTGGTCAATTAAGACTGTAACTATGGAAATCAAAGAAAATTATACGTACAACCCCCGTCATTATGTTCATTCCTCTGTCTGACCATTTCTACCTCATTATATCTCTTTCAGAAAACTTGCACAGTTTGTATCCGGAAAAAGACGCTTGAAAATGGATCCTTGTCATTTCAAGATAGGAACAAATTTTAGAGTATTTGAGCATAAAAATGACTTCTGGAACGAGGATTTAAAATTACAGAGTAAAAGTTTGGACCATCTGTTACACACATGCAGAGACATCCAAATCCGGCTGAATCTAAATCTGCAGCATATTGGATTTAAAATTCAAGGGCAGCTCAGAGGCTTTGCAAAAAATATAAACTTAAGAGTCTGAGAAAAGGCAGAAGGCGGTAATTTAGCTTGTTCAATTCTTCCAGAGGATAATTTCAAGGCGTGCTGCAGGTTAAAGTGTGTACAGCATAAAAGACTGGCGGCTCTAAAGTACTGTGGTTACCAAAAACACCCTCGAATCACAACACATTCACACACAGATAAGCTGTATTCAGCTCACGCCAGAGCTGTACAGAAAAATTCAAAACTTCCTTCTTTAGGAAGTAACCGCCCGCATACACCAACACAACACATACAGGAACGTAGTACAGTCCTAAGATTTGGGAAAAAGTTGTGACGGCAGTTATCTGGAAATAAATAATCATTTGCACTTCTACAATCTGGCAGCATTTCAGTGGTAGTTTGGCACATATTGCTGTTTCCCTGATACTCCCCAGACTTCTACACAAAGTGGCTTTAACTTCTCTTATAATACTCAAAACTCAAACTGTTCAACTATTATCGAAATCACAATGTGGCCAAGTGCAATACCTAAATCGCAGCAGCTGCAATTTTTTGATAAAGGTAAAATGTGTCACAACATACCATTATAAATGAAGAATTGAGGTGTTACAGAGATGCCTACAAATCATATTCTCCAGATGTAAGGGAACACGCCTGTTTGGTACAGACCCCAGCAAAAATCACATCATTTTTGTATTTTTCTTCAATGAAAATGAAATTCAAACATTCCCACTAAAATCATGACTTATATCGCAGTCGCAATATCTGTCAAAATAATCACAATATGATTATTTTTGCATCCTTCAGCCCTAACTTGTAGTATAAAGAACAACTTTATTGTGAGACCATGCACCTTGGAAGTAGGTGAAGTTGTGCCAGAAATCCCTCCAACTGTGCTAACACTCTATTCCACAGACAGTTAATTATAAAGAAATGAGAAACCATCTTTCTTCGGGAGTAAAACAGGAGTTCTGCTGTTGAGCCACTCTGTGAACTAAGTGAACAATTTCTGATGTGATGAGAATAAATCAGAGTCACACTCAGAGACAGTTTTCCATTTTCTTTGGAACTATTTTTATGCATTTTCCGATTTAAGTTGTGCAACTTCACAGTCTTTGTAGTTGTTTTCATATAAAAGCCCTTACAGGTACAAGCACTGCAAATTAGAACAGGCTATAAATGCTATTGTACGCAGCAGTATACTGAGACTTCTCTACATTTATGTCTCTACTAAAATAAACAAACATAAACAGTGAACATTGCCGTGGGCCTCCCCCTTTATAACCCAGCAGAGGAGACCACAAGGTGTGTTTGATTGCTGTGCCTCCATTTTAGGAATGTGCTTTATCTGGTTCAACCATTTATCTTGACAGCTGCTCTCCAGAGGTTCAGCGTCCCCTCATAAGAGTTTGGTACAAACAAAACAGCAAATCTGCTGGTTTAACTGGATTCCTCCTCCATCTTTTCACAACTGAAGACTTAAAACACTACAGTAAAAATGGGAAAATAAAACAATACTAAAAGAGCACCAGTATCTCACAGTGCTAGATTCCAGAGTATCTTTGCACAAGTTCTTTGAAGATGTGGTTATGACATATGATTTATTCTTCTGGATGTCAGCCTGTGGAGGCTGGTGGGATAAAAATCTGGCAGATGCACTCCAGCACTGAGCTCCACCTACGATTTATTGCTCTGAGATTGGCTCTTTTGCTGCAGGCAGAGAAAAAGTGAATCAGCTACTTCTGGGTACCTTTTCTGAAATGCTACAACTCCAGTTTTTTCCCAAGTTCCAAACAGTTTGTCTCATCTTTTATTGCTTCAATTACATTTAGCCTTCAGCTTGTTTGAGGTAATAACACTTTAATATGCAAAGAACAAAACAGGTATAATTTATCTGCACCAGAGGACGAGTGATTTAAGGATCATTTTCACCTTCTCTGTTTGCCAAAACAACCTGAAAACGGATCGTGTTTACCTCAGTGAAAGAGCAGAAGGCAATCTTTCTTCAATTAATGATCAGACAAGAAATCCAAGGGTTGTTTTCAACTTTCTCACTCTGTTCCTCACGTACCTGACTGTAAAAAGAAAAATATAACTTGACCCTTTACTCCAGAGACTGTGTGGTATATCATTAATCAGCTTATTCAGCATGAAGTTACTCTGAGCAGTGAATTAGGACTTCATCCACCCTGTTCAGGACACACAACTCCTCCACAGTAATTCCTTCTGTTGACAACAGCGCCCCCTAGAGGAAAGAGATGGCTCAGATCCAGAGAACATGTGGCTCTGTTATAAAAACTTCAAACTGCAACTCCCAACAATGACAACAACATAAAAGTGAAATACGACCTTAGCAATGCATATTTTTCTCTATAAATCACATTTACTGTGAAGTCTGGTACAGATTGAGACTGTAGCTACAGATTATTTTCTATATCGAGTAACCTGCTGAATATTATCTTAATTCATTAATCTGTTCGGTCAATAAAAGCTGTACTAAATGCTATTACATTTCCCTAGAGCCCATGATTACATCTTCAAAATGCTTGTTTTGTCCGAACAATAGAGATAATGAATTTACAATCATAAAAAACAGAGAAAAGCAACAAATCCTCACATCAGAGAAACTTGTTTGGTATTTTTGCCAAAATGACTTAAGCAATAAAGTGTTTAATAATATTTGCTGATTAATTTTCCGTCAATGGACTAATCGATTAATGAAGCGGTCATTTAAGCTCGAAGAAAACAGCTATAATTTTTAACATGTGGGGGTGTGGATGAGTTTCAACAAGCTCAAAACCTTTAAAAAAAGGGTCCCAATAAAGACACCCTCTAATTTTAGCATCTTCTCTTACCAAGAGTTGAATTTTCAGCTGGTTTCCAAACATAAAACATCCTCTGGGATTAAACCGTCACTTCATCTCTTTAGTTCTTCTGCCTCTCTCCATCATCCTCTTCTCCCTGAATTACTTGTTCAGTCTGGTTTGGACCACTTTGAAGCTTCCACTGTTTCCCACCCTGTGCTGCCACCCTCTCTCCCTCTTTATCCTCCCCCCACACCTCCCTCTCTGCCACCTCCCCCAACCCTCCTCTGTCCGGCCTGCACTTGACCAAGGACAGGCTGGAGCCACTTATTTGTTTAGCTCTCGAGTGGAGTCACTTAGGCGGAGGAGGGGAGCTATGGGCTGGTGAACACCACCCACCGCCCCATGCAGGGGACCCTCCTCAACGGGGCACCTTGCAAACTAGACTCAATATGTCTCTGCAGTCTGTCGTGTTGAGCAGAGCTGCGATTACAGCCAAAGTCCTCCTGCACAGGAAAGTGTTTTTTAACTTAATGTGGCAGCATGTGTCATCTGTATTAGTCCAGACCACATTTTTAAAAAAAAAGACATTTTCAAAGAGTGACACATGATCCAAACATGCATATCTTAATGTACAAGATCACAGAGCTACATTATACAAACATGCACTCAGTGGCCACTTTGTTAGGTAATCTAATGTAATCCAATACAATTTTTCTACCATGAAGTCTACTTTTATTATGCTTACTGTATAGTGTTCAGGTTTTTTTACACTGTCATGCAGGTGTTAATCAAATCATACCTCAGTTAGTGATGGTGCTGTACTGAATTATATTCAGAGGTGTTTCTATCATTCTCCCCTCCTCATGTCTGTAAACAGGGAGGACAAAAACATATTGTAGTCCACTACAACACCCCCTTAACCCAACTATGACCTTAGTAATAAACGTCATTTAATTTCCGACAATGTCAAGAAAAACTGAGCTTTATAAACTTTGCACAGGTGTACCTAATAAAGTGGCCACTAAGTACAATAGCTCTGCCATAAATTGCACTGTTACAATCTACTGCAATCCAGTACATTTATTTTGTGCAGACCTGGGCTTTAATTTAATATCATCATTTATTAACTTACAGTGGAATTCTATCACAATATCGTGTTGTAGTTTTACACAAATTCATCAAAACGAATGATTTCAAACAAACTCTAATTTAAAACTATGGCAACTTATTATTGAACTTTTTGTTTTATGTGTTTGAGTTTTGTCCAGTGTAATAAATAACAGTGGAACAAGTCTTATATTGACTTCAACCATATGACCCAGCATCAATTGCAAACCTGTGAAGACGTGACTCGCATGTCTCACAAAAACAGAAGTAAACATGTGGCCCAAAGGGAAGCTAATAAAAGAACACAACCAGTTACTGTACATGACAGCGTTGACAAACTACAGAGTGATGAGGAGTGAGGAAGACGGCCGTGTGGAAACTTCAGCAGGTTCAGCCGGACGTCCTGCACACGAAGCACCACTAAAGCACAATGCAGCTTTTATTTTTGGTCGCAAAAGTAACACTGAATTCAATTTCATGAGGAGTTCATACTGTCCGACACAGGAGAGCTGCAGAGACGGGGCTAACACATGGCAATACTGCAATCAATACAACTTATGCATTTGTTATGTTAGGTTTAGAGAAACTAGAAAAATAATTACATTTTGATGTGAATATAAAAGTTTGGTTTTCATTTTCATGTCATAGCAAACACAGGACTCCACACTGGATTAAGAGGTGATGCTTACTTTTTAAGTAAGGTAGAGCTTAGAGTGACATGGCTGTGGAGCACCCCAATAGCCTAATGGTTAAGGGTGCATACCACATAACCACAACGTCCACTGTTCGATTCCCGGGGGTCCTGTGTTGCATGTCATACCTCTCTGCAGTGGTAGCAGCGGTACTAAAGTGAAAGACAACAATGTAGAAATACTCCGTAAAAGTCCTGCATTCAAAATTTGACTTAACTAAAAGTACAGAAGAATTAACATCAAAATATTCTTAGTATACTAGTACTTTGTACTAAGTATAAAAAGTAAAATTGTAAAAGTACTCATAAAGCAAAATGACCCCTCTCAGAACAGTATATATCATATAACTGCATTACAATTATTGACGTATTTACGTGTAAGCATCATTTTTAACTACTTTATATACTGCTGGATATCTTAATCTATAATAGTACATCATAAATCATTTGTTAATTATATTTTGTGTTGATAATCTGAATCTGCAAAGTCACTAAAGCTGCCAAACAAATGTTTTGGAGTAAAAAGTACAATATTTCCCTCTGAATAGTAGAGTGGAAGTATGAAGTTGCAGAAAATAAAAATACTCAGGAGAGAGAGAAAAAGTAAAGTAACTAAGTACATTTACTCAACTAGTGTACTTGAGTACAATTTTGACGTACCTCTAGGTGTCTCTATCTTCACTGACAGGTAATTTCTTTTTTTTGTTTTTCTATTTTTGCCTTTATTTGACTGACTGTCATAAATGTGTAGTAATCTAATTTTGAGGGAGTGATGGAGAATAAAATACACTGTAAAAAGAAAAAATGGCTCATTTTTGCTGAGCCAATGAGAACAAATGAAATATTGCCACTTCCTCTTACATTTGTCTTCATCTGGAGTTGTGAGGATTCTTACACACTTTAACACAAACTTGTTGTATTTTGAAGTCTGTAGCTCCAGTTAGAGACTGTCACTCCCAAAGCTTCCTCTCCTGTTGTCAGCTCTCTCAAAGAGGCATTGTGGGAGAAATTCCCCATCTTAAGTGCTCCCATGTTTGCTTTTGTGCCAAGTGAGCCCACTCTGCTGACCTTTTGGAGACGGACCAATGAGATCCACCGCCACGTCCTCTGCTGCCCTTCTCCTCTGACAGCAGCCAGACAATGAACAACAAGCTAATTAAACTGATGAAAGCATGAAGGAGGGAAGGGAGGAGCTCTTTCACTAAACTCAACCGAAAGACACCAAACTGAGCCCAAAGCACCAAAAAACCAGTGGTGGATGAAGTATTCAGGTATTTTACTTAAGATTTTCAATGCAAGACTTTTACTTGTAGTGGAGTAAATTTACCCTGAGGTATTGCTACTTTTACTCACACAGAAGTATCAGCAGCTAAATGCATTTCAAGTATCAAAACTAAAAGTACTCATTAGGCAGCAGAATGACCCGTCAGTGTGACAGTGTGGATTATTATTATGTATGCATTAATCTGTATGCAGCATTTTATTTTATACTTTATGTTGTATGTAGTACTTTGTATACTGTTGTTTAGTTTAATCTATACAAATGAATCTATAATGTTTCATATTTTATAAACTGAGCATATATTTTGTATGTAAAACCTTGATCTTCAAAGTAACTAAAGCTGTCAGATAAATGTAGTGGAGTAAAAAGTACAATATTTGCCCGATGTGGTGGAGTAGAAGCCTGTGAATATTCTCATTGGTGGAGTAGAAGTAGAAAGTAGCATAAAATGGAAATACTCAAGTAAAAGTACCTCAAAATTATACTTAAGTGCTGTACTTTAGTAAATGTACTTAGTTACTTTCCACCACTGCAAAAAACTCCAAACATTTTATTAAAAACACCTTAAAAAGAAACTGCTGGTTCATAGAGTAAAAAAGGATTAAGCACTGATTTCTGCAGAGTGAAGTTGTATTGATTATTTGATATTGATGACAGCATTGATTGACAGTTACACGTCTGTAACACTGGCAGCCTGCTGCTCGAACACACAACTATGTCAGGAATGTTTTTGGAGCCGGACAAACCTCATCTGTCTTGATTAGACTTTTTTTTTTTTCGGCCCGCCATAAACACTCGACCAATTATGGTGTTAATGGGTCACGGGCCACGCTGCGCTGGATTACTGCCAAGGGGAGGGCAGAATGGTGGTGGGAGGGTTACACTAATGTATAGAGATGCTGCTCTGGGACCCATAATGATCAAAAGCTGACATGAGGATCACGTCCTCTTGCAGCAAGTTGTCACGCAAGCATGCAAATGGATACCTGATATGAGGGCATACTGTTGTACTACAACATTACGTTAACGCACAACATTTGGACTATTAACTCTGTACATTACACATATTCTGATGTGAATTTTTGCACATTCCTTGGTCAATATTTTGCACATTCCCGCACAAACTGCACAGCTCTTTCATTTCAAAAACAGATATATTTCACATATTTTTTTATTGTAAATGTTTCTATTTGTTTCTTGACTTTTGCAGTTCTTGTTTTTTATTTTCTATATGTTTATTGTTATGCATCAATATACCAAGAAAAATTCCTTGCATATCAAAACTTACTTGGCAACACTACATTTCTTGTGAGACATTTGATCCTTCAAAGATTTTATGCATTTCTTAAAGCTAGAAAAAAATTAAATACTAACTCAAAAGGTCCTCTCAAACCTTTAAGATACGGAGGCCCTTTCTGGATTTTTGACTCTTTACAGGAACCCCTTGATAAAGAGTAGGGTGGAACCCATAAATGTCCTTCTACAGTAGGGTTAGGGTTGTCCCCCCTCCCCCCCTCCTCCTTGATTATCTTATTATATTTTTCCCTCCTTCACCTAAAAGTATTCCGTAATCCTATGGGTAGGGATGGGAATGGGGATTTCAATTTGTCAACATATTTGATGAATAGTGCTTCTTGGTATTTGGGGGATGAGTGCGTGAATTTAAGTCAAATATACATGTTTTGTATCTTTTACTCTTGTGGGATAAAAACTTTGAAAATCAATAGAATATATTTACAAAACTTACTTGGCAATAAACCTGATTCTGAGATGCATCACCTCCAGTGTAAATTTAAATTAAATTTAAGCTTGCACAAACCTAAAAACATAAGTTTGGTGTATGGCCATCATCACTTACAGTTAAAATGTGTTAATGTATTCTGGTTAACTGAGTCGACACTTCTGAAGCTACAGTACAATTTGCGTTTCTTTGGAAAAGAGATGAAAAAAACTACAGAGGCTGTAGAGATAAAGACGAGACCGTTTTCAGGGTCACAGTAACTGGCAACAGGGCTACACCCACACACACACTTATCTTTTACTTACTTTCACTTTTGCCATGTTTCCTACTTAGTTTTCTCCAGCTGCCCTACATCTGTAAGCAAATGTGATGCTCTATTATGGACATCTCTTCTTGTGCTACAGAGCAGCAGTATTACAAGAGGAAGCACAAATTGTGTGTGTTGCTCAACAGCACGTCAGCAAAGGGATTTTTCTCCCCTTGTTGCATCTTTAAAACCTTCATTTTTACGTCAAAATAAAGAAATGACCCCAATTTCTCATAACGTAGAGGAGCGACCATCACCGAGACATTAAAATCTCACTTTCGAAAATAACACAGCAGAATCAGGCTATGTTTTTATGGAGCTCTCTTTTGAAATCAATCAGTCCCTCACTCCCTCAAGAGGCAGTTCTCCATCTCTAGGGGCTGTAGTCCCAGCTGTGCCATGGTCCAGGTCCTGGGAACAAAAGACGGCCGAGCACCACCAGGGAGCAGGAACGACAACCTGCCAGCTTCAGGGGCTTTCAACCACACGATGAGCATGAAACTGCCTCCAAAAGCTAAGATGTTCTCCATTCCAACGTTTATCTGAATCATTAAATCGCTTGGCTTCTGAAAGCCGCTGGCCTTTCAATTGATCGAAATCTCTCATGATCACTGAGACCCGAACAGAAGGCAGCAACTGACTGTGTGACCAGCAGGTGACAGAGGAAGGTCATGTTATGCGGATTTAAAACCAAGCACATTAAAAGCAACCCTAAATCACAAGTAGTGCAGTTAAAGATACTAAAAAGCCAGTTTAAAAGGGTTCAACACGGAATCTGTTCTGAATTTCATCTCTTTTCCTCCTGCTTGTTGTTCCCATATAAGAGCTTTATAAGGTCAGCTACATAAACATCACTTATTTGTAGCATAAATCTATTGCTGGTTTTGGTCTTTTCATTGGATTTGTTGATGATAATAAAAAGCCTTAAGCTCAGGTCACGCTAGCATTTAAAACTGAAATTTTGTGATGAAATAAATTATTTTACACCGAATTAAAACGATCGGTTGATTCGCTCGTGAGGGAGAAGTAAATCCACACGAAACTTGGGTGAACTTTGTCAAGTGAATTTGTGCCATTTACCGATGAGCCAAGACCTTCGAGGGAACGAAGAGCCGTCAAGTCCAAAATGGAGGACACTTTCGTTAGCTATTTAACTCTCTTCTATCAGAGTTTAAACTGCTCCTCAAAACAGGAATGGTTTGCAGAGAGTTATGAGGCTGGAGTGAATATCACAGATACATCTTTTGAATAAACTGTGTGAATTTATTTTCTTAGTAGCAACTGAGCTAGCTTTGAGAGCTTCTTTTCCCCTCTTCGATGACATTTTGTTGAATGAAATGATGGACAATCCTGAGAATAAAATCCCAGGGGGAGGTGAACTGCACAATACAGTTTCCCACAGAAGGAGGCACACCCACGCTTCCTTAAATTAATTATTAAATAATACCGTATATATGGTGCTCCACTGCAAATATTCTAATTACCTAAGTACTTTGTGACATAAATAACTGAACAATATATACAGCTCCATTGCTTCACGTTGTGTCAAACACTGTGTTTGCTGTCAGTCTCACCTGTTGATTCTGCCCTACTTGGCGATCCCACAGCAGCATGGTGGCTGCTGTCCTCCTCCTCCTCTCATCTCTCTCTTCATTAGCTACAGCTATCCCTTCCTGACCCTCTCATGCTTCGAAACTAATTAATTGGATAGCTAATCACGCTAGTCGGACTGTTCAGCTTTCCCACGTGCTTTTTTTTTTTTTTTTTACTGTTTTGCTAATACCTCTGGTCCAGACTGTCTGTGCGCCTCCTCAGGACGAGCCCTTTTGAGTCTTTGAAATTATTTTTCAATATTCATCTGGATTGAGGGAGCAAACATTCAGCATCAGAGTTAAAGAATTAACTTTAACGTTATCCACTTGCACGAGCTGTCGATACTGACTAGCAGCTATGTACAGCGTGCAAACCTCGACAACCCAGCTGTATTCTAACGTTAACTTACAGCTATCCTCACTAGCTAGGCTCCTTACATGCTTGCTAATAACTTATTTGAAGAGTTGGGTCTCAGATTGACAGCGTTGTGTTAACAACATAGACAGAGTGTGCATTGAGAGGAGGGGCTATTCACAGACAGGTCCATTGTCAATGTGTTTGTGAGAGTGAGTGAGTGAGTGAGTGAAGGAGGGGCTGAGCGAACCAGTGCGCTGCGAAGCTCTACAATGAAATAAGATTTTACCCATTTTACATAGAAAAAGAAAAAAAAAGAAAATCAATATGTGGTGGTCAATGTTAATATTGTGGCGGGTGGCCACCATCAAAGCAATCAATGCATGTAGAGCTTCGTATTTTATTAAAAAAGTCATTGCTGGTGCGTTTCGACTACAGGCGTCAGAGCCTGGTTCCTACGTCACAAAGCTTTTAGCACAGTTTATCCTTTAATTGTTATGTAACTATTTTATTTGCTACTGTTGCTTTTATTATTGGGTGTTCTCAGGAGAAAAACATCAAATTTAAATGTAATGTAAAATATATTCATGTCCATCTGTTGGGCACCTCGTCCCCAGCTGGTCCTGACGCTGGCTGGCCTTTGTGATCCTCTCAACTGGCCTCATTGTTTATCGTGGCAACGTCAGGACCGCACTGCTTAATGTGGTGACATCAGTGGTTAGGCCTGATTAACGGGCTTCAGCGTCATTTGTCATCAGGGATATCAAGCATGCTAATCTGGGGGACTCGCAGTTATCCCTGCTCAGTCGCTGGGGCGCCTTGTGATGATAAAAAAAAAAAAACTGCAGCGATTAAGAGTTTATTTGGAAAATATGTGGCATTCAGCGCAGATAAAGGTCACCTTATCCAGAAGATCACGCCAACAGAATTTTTTGTAGCAAATTCAGGAAACAGAAAGAGGCCAAATGAGGTGCCTGAAGCTCTAAAATCCTCCATTTACTCCTCATTAATTCACAATTTCCCCTCTCTAAAGCTTTTCAATGTGATGAACCACTTGTGTTTTGCCAGAGGCAGCAGTGCCCCAAAAGAGACGAACTGAAGGATGGACTCGAGCATGTGAAAGAAAAGAGAGGAAGGAAGAGAGGGAGGGAGGGAGGCAGAGAGTGAGGACTAATCCCATTAGGGTGGCAGCTAAATGATTTGTTCCACTGAGAGAAGGGGAGATAAAAAGGTGTATGTGGGGAAGGCAGGGGGGAGTCTTTTTTGGAGGGGGTGACAGTGGCGATGAGGCACAAACCTCTTCCAAAACAGGAAACCCTTCTCTTCTTCTTCTCCTCTCCCTGTTAGCAGCCCCGGGCTCCCTCATTGACAGCGCTCAAAGCTGTCCACACGCCACTTTATTCCCAAATTTGAAAGTCTAATTTATTCCCACGGGGGGAAGCAACGAGGAAATATTAGAACAAAAGAGAGAGAAGAGGGGATAGAGCTGGTGACACGCCGAATATCAGCCACCAAACCATGACACACAAAAGATAAATAAAACTTTTTAAAACAAGCCTAAAAAAAGTCTCATGATCTGCCTTTGGAGCAAACATTTAAGAAGTGTTGACAAAGCTGCTGACATGTCAAGACAAAAGCCAAACCAATCGACAACAATCTGTTGGTATATACAAAGAGTGTACAAAGAGTGGCTATTACTTTTTTGAAACCTTTCTTTGAGAAATATAAACATTTTGAAACCCTTTTTTATTTTATAATATAAAAGTAAATGCTGTCTAAAACACGTATAGTCTAAATTACGTAGTCTAAAATTGGCCAAAATGTGATTTAAATCTGGTGAAGTACAAATCTGACCAGACATCTTCTTCCAGCTTTTAGTACTTTATAGTTTTCAGCACTTCGCACAACTGACACATTTCTGTCTATGTAAAATAAAAAGGTATAACACCCAGCATTGCACATGGAAAAACACCATCACCTCACACTCAAACAATCTCTGAGTCGAGTGTCCTTCAACACTGACAGCCCGACAGACACTTGGGAAGTTTCCATTCTCCAAGAACGACAACAAAGAGACTCCCCGTCTTCATACAGTAAACCTCAACAGCTCCAGGAAGTCGTTAAAACAGCAAATGGGTGTTTGGCTCAGAGAGAGGCCGAGCTGCTCCAGGTGAAGAGAGACAACAGAAAGAGTGCACAAAAGAACATCTGTGACATACCACGTGTGTAATTAACCACTTTATATGATGATAAATTGCCAGTTCAAGGTTTCCTGAGATGTTTTATAGCTGACGTTATACAAAAATGAATACACTTTTATGGAATAAAACACTAACCTTTAAGGTAAACCGGCAGAGGCACTATTACACACAGCAAATGCCATATATTTAAAGGCGTGTGGGTATTGTTTAGGCAGTAAACTACTAACTAAATTGACCACAAGATGACACGAGTCAGGATCTGGGTGGCTTACCACTTCAGCTAAACAATATTCTGGGAAAAACCCTCAAATTAACCCACGACAGCAGATCCAGGACACACTGGAAGGCGTTTCTTTTATGTTTGCATTGATGCTTACATGTAATTAAAGTTCCTGAAGTAGCTACTTATGTGCAGGAAGCATGCTTTATTTAACAGAACATAAAATATATTTAATTTCTATATTATATAAATTCTTAGTTTTACGATTACAGCCAAAGAGTTAATATTGATTTCTCAGATTTCTCATCCTTATTACGGTTATTTCTTTTTCTCTCTTCACAATGTGCAACTTTACAGAAAACTCTAAAAGAAATAGTCAGAAATAAAAACTATTATTGTTTTGACCACCCCATTTATATCAATATAGGAAGGCTAAATAACAGAAGCTCCTCTTTGTATAATGTAACACAGCTCAACAGCACCAAAAACTACAGCTTCCAAAATCTCCACAAAGTTGAATCAACAGCTCTTTAAAATAGTTTCAGTATAAACTGAACATTATAACCTTCATGAAGGAGGATTTATTGCAAAACTGTTGCATTACACTGCATTATTTTAGCCCTATGTACCTAACAAATAAGCAGCTGAGTGTTTATCAGCACTGCTGAAACGATTGGTCAATTAATCAATGAGCTGACCAACAGAAAATGAATTGTTTAAGTCTTTTAGCAGGCACACATAACAACAGCTTTTCTCTTTTTTATACAGCTGATCATTAAATATCTAAATAGATAAATATAAAGGTTTTTAACTGTTGGTGGGACAAAAACACAAGGCACCTGGCATTTTTCACTTTTTTTTTTTAGGAAGCTTTATTGACTAAACACTTAAATCAACTAATTGAAAGAAAATGACATGTAGATTAATCAATAATTAAAACAATTAGAACTACAATAATTAGTTGATTGAGGGATTAGTTGATCGGAAAAAAGAAATCTGCAACTATTTCAGTCATTTTCTGGTTCCAGCTTCTCAAATGTTATGATCAGCTCCTTTTCTTTGTCATATGTGACAGTAAATTTAACATCTTCAGGTTTTGGACTGTTAGTCCAAGCAGCAAAACAAGCAGTCATCACCTTGTGCACTGAGAAACTGTGAATGCCATTTTTTCACTATTTCAGAGACTAAACAATTAATTGAGAAAATAATCATTAGCTGCAGTCCTGGATATAAAAACTTTCATAACTTCAGTGTGCATTTTGTTTCTTATGTTGTAACAAGGGATTACAGAGTAAGTAATGGACATTTGTTAACATGAAAACGTATATTTTTACGTCTACATCTACTAAATACTCACTGCAGTATCTTTAGAAAGAGTTTGGTGTTTTAAAATAAAAGTGAGGATTCCCAGCCGTCATGGAGCAGAGGAAGCTGTATTAACTGTGGGACTAACTAATGACTTCCGTGTCATCTTTTTCATTATCTTGGCCTCGGCTCGCGGTCACAGGGTCAGAGGCTACGAAAACAGTAGCATGCCTTCATAGGTAGAATGCAACACATTGTATTGTGCTGGCAGTGAAGGGGTGAGGAGGGGGGTGTCTTCCCAGTGGGAGTCATGGTGGTTGACAATAGCAGTGACATTCCTCTGGAAACACTGTGGCATTATGGCTGCCCTCTGTTTTGGTGGAAGTGGGGATCCTCCCGGCAAACAAAGGGATTAACTCCCAGGGTATTCTGGGAATTTTCAATGTCACGTTTGGGAATGATTCAGTGGGAGGGAAA
>NTHP01000178.1:643614-656452 GCA_003416845.1 Oplegnathus fasciatus | reverse complement strand
AAAAAAAGTAAAACAACAATTCTTTCAGTGCTGTCAAAATTATTCAGCTTTTATCGCTCATAGAAACTCATGTTTTGTTTGCTGAAAATGTTTTTTCAAGCTTGTATTGGTGGCTCCAAACAGGGACCAAATACTCTCGGTGCGCCAGATTCCCACACTTTAACAACTAAATGTGGCGTTTCTGTTGCAATGTAAGAATGTGTTACATTAATTTGAGTATTTTAATCTTATTTTTGACATTTTGTGCCTTCATTTTCTTTTTGGCCAGCTGAACGGTTAGTTTGGCGGCACTTGGCAAAGAGTTGTGGAATTATTTGGTGAAATGAAACCTTAAATAGTAGATCAAAATTATATTTGTTTTAGTAGCCACAGGGAAAACAAATCACTTCAATAATGTGATCAGTTTTATGGACCTACATAGAAAATTACTGTATAAACAACGCACCCAGGTGAATACCAAAGAGGTTCCTCACAAAGCTGCTATTTTGACACGCAAGTTAAAGTAGTGGCAGTAAAGGTTTTATCTTACTTAGAGCGACTGCAATTAGGATTTAAGCAATAAAAACAGTAAAATGTAGAAGTACACTTCAGTGATGCAGGTTTGGCAACGTAAAACATCCACCAGTCAGTTCAGTAATTTGTCACAATCCTTGGAGACTCAGTACTGGTAACTAAAAAAGACAAATACACAGAAGCCTTAAACAGGTATGTGTACTGAACAGTATTATGGTGTGAATTGGTGGGGGTCTGGTGGTGAAAGATGCATACGAAGCAACCTGAAGTCTGAAATTGATTTAAAATTGGTGGTAAGAGAAATTCTACCTGATCTGTAAAATATCTTGAGGGTGAAAATATTTTAGCTTAGAAAAAGTAATAATAATAATAATCTTGTGACAAGACAACCAGACTGTGGAGACTATTACATTTCTTTTCATTTGAGGACACAATACTCAGTAGTAAGTTTAAACATAATTTCTTTACCCTCACACAAAGTTTCTTCTTCTCAAAGGGATTATTTGTCCTCTTTGGAGTGTGGACGGGGTAAAAACTCGGCTTATATTATCCTGATGAGTCTTTATTATGAATTCTAACATCACTAACCGCCTCTAATAAACAGACAGCCACAAAGTGCCCAGAAGGCGCTGTCCATGAACAAATATTGACTCGAGTGGTGACTCGTGCTCTGCTATTATTTCAGCGACGCTGGAGGGCAGGAACAATCAGCATTTTGCCGGTGGGGAGTTTTGGTGGCAGATGTCACTGAATATGCAAAACAGCGAGACGAGAGAGGAAGAGAGGGTGGCTGTATCAACAACGAAGAACAGATAAAACTGTTACTGTCAAACATCTTTTACCACATCTGTGGTTAAAAACCTGGCAAGGAAACATTAGACTGCCACGCCCTGTTTTTGTTTAAAATAAGGTGATATCAAATTAATTAAGCAGGGTTTTCAGCTTCAGACCAGTCAGCCGGAGACATCAGTACATACACAACGTTTATGTGGAAACTAACCACATTAATTAGTCATTGCTGATAAAAATCTGCCAGTGACATCTGTCGTTTCAGCAGGTCAACTCAATGAGAGTGCTGCTACAAATGAGAAGCTCATGTTTTGAAATAACCGATCATAAGAATAAATCAAGGAAAAGATATTAATAAACCACAAAAATGTTATTTTTCTCATAGTAACAGGGGTTTATTGGTTTGTTAGTTTATTAGTAGTTGGTATTTTTATTTAATTATAGCAATTTTAAAAGCATTTTTGAAAAGTCCATTTATTATTATACTGTTAGCTGAGCAACTACAGAGTCAGGGTCCATATTAATGGTATATGAAGGTCGCCTGGTAGGGATTTGGTCATATATATTTGTGTATTTAACAATATGATTATTTAATGTTATTTATTATAAATGATATTTTGGGGATCCACATATATACCACCTGTTACAGTATCTCAACTACAACTCATACTGCCGTCTTGTGTCAAAACAACTCAAATGTTAAACCCAGCTGAGTTATTAAAAAGAGTAAGCACCATTTCTAATTTGAATAAACAAAACAGGCCGGCTTCCGACAGCATGTTTAACCGGTTTGGCGATAAAGCATCTCCGTGGAACGCGGCCATATTTTGAGGATTTTGATCCATCCAGGAATTACGGGTGTCATTGTGCGTGACTCCTCGGATTAAGTGATTAAAAGGCGATTAAACAGTTGCACAGTAATAAGACTTTCCAGTAAATAACGGCTACTTCTCCCAATAAAAAGTGCTAATCAAGTATGACATTTCAAACAATGACAAGATAAGAGAGCTGTAATATCTGCACCAATAAACATAATACAATCCCAATTATGTTTCTGCTTTGATAAAACATTTACAACATGTCTATGTCAACAACGCAGTATCCTGATCAGTAATCTTCCCTCACAACAAGGAGTGTTATTGTTTAAGTCATCACTTCACATGTTTATATTGCAGTTACATGTAATTATAAAATACCTCACAACATTATGAGCTAACAGGCAGCAGGTGTCTTCAATCAACATTAAAATTAGTCTGATGTGAACAGCTGGGATAAGCCCCATTTTATTTCCTGCTGTGTGTGAGACGGTTCATCATCTCCTACATGCAGCGCTACGTTCACTTTCTGCCATTTTATTCTATTCAAACGTCTAAAATCTGGGAGTAAAATTTCAGAACTTTCTCCATCAAAATCTACCCCGACGGAACAGAAACGTGGTATCCAAACTTTTTGCTAATAATCTCACAATGGGATCTTTTGGTCTTGCAACTCCGGGAGTGTGGCAAAAGCTGTACGTCGGGCAACAACATACAATGTCCATATGCAAGTCAAGTGTTTCTGTAAATTGTAAACAAATACAAATAGTGCAAAGGAATAAATATTGATAATGTAATAGGTTAATTTGTATACACGAATTGGGTGGTTATGTACAGTATATGCATGTATACATTTCTATATACAGTATATACTGCAAGCAGGATTTATATTTGACAATGATTAAATATATCAAAACCTGCACTGCAGGTATCTACGGTCAGACCTCTGTTAACCCCTTGCATAAAGTATAAATCCAGCTTTACTCAGCCAGTGTAGATCGCAGTATGGATCAAAATTTAACCCTTTATGTTCCAAAAAAACACACGAGACTGATAACTGGAAAAAGCAGCTGAAACGCCAGTGCAGTAGGGAAGTTGTGAATGAATACAGCTCTCATCTCAGAGGGGAAAAACCAAGCACTTGAGCTAAAAAGCTACAAAAAGCTACTACTGATGGAAAACATTTATTAAGAGTTGTAGCAAACAAAACAATTGTTGTGATAACTTTGCCTGATCCCCCCCCATCCTTCGCTCACAGGCACCGGGCAGAGGAAGCGACCTTGTGCTCTCCAGTCCTCAGAGGGGGAACATGGGATTGGTCAGGTGGAGCAGTGGATGGCGTTGCCATGGTGATCTGCCCCTCACTTTGTGGAAACTGAAACCTGAGAGGGTGCATTTGGGCGCCATTGTCAAGCTGACTTCTCCACAGCACAGTGATAAGGACTAAAGTCACACAGCCAAAACACTACTAACATCGTTCACCGTACATACAACGACAATTTTTCATACATCAAAGTAACGCGAACATATAAAAGTATCAACAAAAACTTTTATCACGACAAAACAACAAATCATTACACATTTACTCAATCATCTATGTGCTGATTACATATAACGAGTATTGTCTCACTATAATTAATGTGGGATGTTGAAATATAGCCTCCTGCAGACGCAGCCTCATATTAAAAACGCTCTCCATGTGGCGTGCTGACAGCAGGCCTTCATGTGCACAGTAGCTTTAACCACAGCAGATAAGATCAATGGTGTCACCAGGGAGTCAATCTCCACTGTAAACAAAGCCTCACCGACCGCAAGAGGAAATAATTTACTGCTGCAGTTTAACAGTTTACTGAGAAACGCCCGGTCTTCTTCTTCGGGAAGACGTTTATACACCGAATCAAAGGCATGTGGCCGCAGACAGGTTTTACGAAAGACCTCTAACTGGAAAAAAACAGCTTTGCTTCTGATTTGAGGACCACTTCAGAGAGTTGTTGTCTTCACCTGACTGCAGTATTTTCCTATGGGTTTGTCACATGACCAGTGGAAATCAGATATTTACTTTAATTACGGGAAAAGTTCTCTGAATTGGTAAACTTTAAAGAATGTGATGACGACTTTAACTAATTGGAAGCCTCATTTCCAAAATTTTAAGTGGATGCTCAACGGCTGTGACATGAGACTCCTTATCATTACATATTTTGCAGTGAACTGATGTTACCGTCTTCCTAAAGAAAGAAAGAACGAAAAAGAGTAGGATGGATGGCCACCACAATTTGTGATAATAAAAAATACATTGAAGAGAGTCCGGAGACTTTACACTAGCTTTTGCAGTGTGTCTGTCACCACTGCACCTTTTTTTCTACAAAGTGAGCCAACCTTTGTGCATGTTCGTGGTCAGCTGGCCGTGTGTGGTGCCACAAGTCAAGTACGTTTTCACATACAAGGAAGTCGTGTTGGTATTTTGGTGCATAACGGTCATAATAAACATAGTAAGAGAAACAAAAAATCAAGAATCATACATATAAACTGAAATTTACGATAACAAAATACATAAGAATGAAAAGAGCGGTACTGTTTTTAAAGAGGATGGAAAGTGCAAAGTATTGACTAAAGAATGTGCAATAGTTCACATTAAGAATATCTGCAATGTTTACTTACGTTCTCTGGTGTCACAGAAATAATTTATCATTTTTAGTCCAAATTGCAACTCGACCGCAAGTTATGGATCATGACGAACAGGTAGAAAAAGGATGAAAAATAAGCATCTTGTACCATAATATTACAGGTAGTTTAGCATCTGAACTCACTCTACAATCACATATCTGCTATCATAAAATACTGTTGTTGGTCCATACCACCGCTTTCATACCACAAACGAGCAGCACCACAGTCTGCTGGGGACAGAGACCACCTGAAAAAGTGGGTCTTGATCCGGCTGTTTTGCCAGAAGAACAGAACTCAACTGGCAGCTTTCACACCAGCCTAAACACACTGACCCAAAAGAAGCAAACGTACCAGTCTGTTCGAACCACAACAAACAGGTTAGGTGTGTAAGTAATTAGCCAGTGTTTTATTAAAAAAGGCCACAACATATTCCTCTCAGCCAGAAAAGGTGGAGCACCAGCCAGCCTTGAGATCAGAGTGACTGAATCTTCACTGGGAATGTGTAGAGCAGCAGCTGTAGACACAACAGACACCCCTCACCCTCCAAAACCCTGACTAGACCTTCAAACCAGTTCACACCATCTCGGCTTTGGCTCATCAGTATTTCACCCCACATACTAGACTTCCAGCAATCAGATCAATACGAACAGCAACAAAGCTAGTATGAGTAAAAGTTTACAACTGCACAATAAGCAAGTTTCAATACACACATGTTCATAGTGGACAATGTCATGAAAGAAGAAACAACGGCACATATTTTAGACGCATAATAAGTGCATTTTTCCTGTGTTCTCTGGAAGTTTGCGTTATCTTCTGCATGGAGATAAGAGTTCAATGCTGCATTCAGTGGCGGCACTGAGCACGCAAACTATGAATAAAACAAAAAGAAGACATCTACAGAAAACAATGCAACAGTTGTATTAGCGACTTGGCCTTACTAACTCAAAAACAGATTTTGCACTCACCTCCCTCAGGTCTTAAAAGTCTCAAAGTTATTTTGTGAACGCATTTCCCTCAGCCGCGACTCACAGGAAGCTCCCAGTACAACCAGAGAGAAAACGTCCCAGAGAGAAATGAGGGATTAACATGGAGACGTCACCCGGCGCTGTCTCACACGGCAGAGCACGAGCCAATCACAACACGGCCGCTCAGACACCAAACACACACACATTGTAACCTGACAATGCCAGCCAGCGAGGGAGGCTGTAATATGAGCAGCCGGGTGACTAGCGGGCCGGAGCTCTGGGGTTCTTTCGGCCGTAAACAGTGGCATCCCTGGCAGGAGACAAATTCAACAGCTCTTTCTGCTGTGCAGAGGATAAAGGAAGTGTGGAGATATTGGAGGAGTTTCCAATAGCCTTTGGGTAAAAAGCTGCACAAGGCTAAGATTTGTGTAAAAGTACGCCTCACCTCTCATTAAAGTGATACTCCACCCAATATTTATCTTTTGAGAATGAAACACACCTTCCTCAAGGCTCAACTGTAGTTTGATTTATAGTGGATTGAAAGGATTGCCAATAGTGGCAGGAAAAGAACACTGAAACTAGGGCTGAGACAAACAATTACTTTGATTATTGATTAATCTACCGATTATTTTCTCAATGAATCATTTGGTCTATAAAAAATGACAACCAAATGTTCTGAAATCCCGAGATGACATCTTTAAATTGCTCAATTTGTGCAGGACGTGTTTGACGAGGTTAGCATATAGATGACTAATTAAGACAAATCTTGTTTGTTGAACCTGCACATAAAGAGAAATATAAAAATTACAATTTCTGGTTTTAGGGGAGTTACATGCTGTAACTGTTTCTTTGTGAATGAAAGCCACGTACAATGACTTCCCGGAGTCATTGTCGTGCTTCTAAAGAGACCAAAACCGGTGGTAAAAACTACTGCTGCACTGAGTCTGGTGTTTTGTTTCTAGAATAAAATCCACAGGAACCAGTGACTTAACTACAAAAAGGAATTAAACCAAAGCACATTCCTGTTTGCAGGATTGACATGGTATAACATCAGAAAACGTTAACATGTTACGATCACATCACATTATCAGGATATAAAAATACAAATATATTAATCCAAGCTGCCCACAGCTTCTCTTCTCCGTGAAGATGCAAATTACAAACGCTTTAAATCCACCTTTTAAGCCCACAGAGCGTTGAGAGAGGTTTTGAGTAACAGTGTGTACTCTCTTAATTAAAGACACCATAGATTCACCTACGTATGGGCTCAAATGGTAAACACACTTACCACACACCCACTGAAGGTGACGAATCCAACTGTCACATTTTCAATCCAACAGCAGCAAGTGAGCATCTTTCCAGAGAAATCTGGACTCAACATTTGATTTTTGGTCTGTGCAACTTTTGAAAGAAGAAATAACAATACCTCAGTCTTAGAAATGAACAGGTGAATTCATAAGCAATAAAATGCACCTTTATTTAATTCAGTACACTCAGGGGAATTTCTGCTACAGCCCTTCTTGGTCTGGTATGACTAGTAGCTTTTAGTGGCTAATGTTAGCTCACTTTCGGTAGATATTGTTACGCTACTAACATGACTGAGTCAGTTAGTGACTTCATTGACTCTTCTATACTTATGTTACTGGTTATACTATGTTTTAGCAGTAACAGACTCACTTTAAGTTGGTAAGCAGGAATACTGATGCCTCTATATGACCTACATAAGCAAACGAGACCAACAGCGAGAAAACTGGCTATTTCTATAATTTTCTAATAGTTATTCTTAATGCCTGCCACCGGGTCGGGGTTTTCTGCGATATCAGACGAAATGGCGCTGGGGTTTGCTCTGGCTGAATTCGAGTTGCTTCAGCCGCTAACTGAANCATCCACAGGAACCGCCAAAATCAACACAAAATGAAGTTCCATTGAGCTGCGTTGCATATAAATCAAAGCACGCTGTATATAAACATGTATACATACATATAATGTACATAACCACCCACTTCATGTACATAAAGTACCTTATTATATNNATACATATATACATATATACATATATATACATATATACATATACATATACACATATACATATATACATATACATATACATATACACACATATATATATATATACATATACATATACACATATACATATATACATATACATATACACATATATATATATATATATATATATATATCATATACGCATCTATTTTTTCACCTACTTGCATGACCATAATACTTCTGTTTATGTTAACGTCTCTTTGTTCAGATTTATTGTCCCGTCTCCTTCCTGTTCTTGGAACTGTGTGCAAGAACATTGGGAGCAACTTAAAACCGGAGTCAAATTCCTTGTACGTGTTCACACATTTGGCCAAAGTTGATTCTGATTACTGGAAATTTAAGTTCTTTTCCTAAAGTTCTGGGTTATCTCTTGCTATGTTTTACCCAGTAAAGCTAACAAAGGAAGCCAAAACTTTTTACTAAATGTGTGCCTTGTGGGGAAAATAAAACATGGTACTTTTGGTAAACAAGGCTAGCATGCCACCTCTTTACGGCTGGTTAACTCTCCTGATAAGGGTTGAATTCTGGCCAAATTGAATCAGACTCCCTTCTTGTGGAATGCTTCAACTTGACAGGCAAAGTCTGTGCATGCCTGCATAGCTGAAGGATTATCACAGTATCAATTGAGTCCTGAATTCCCTTTGCACCTGCCTTGTCCTGCTTAACGTACAAGAAACGGGCAGGATTTTTCCCTCCTCCCTTTTTCAGACGACTTGTCTTTCATTGACTTGAAGGGATAATGACAAGCTGAGGGCGAGCCGCTTCTACAGACTGACACTTCCTTCTGACATAAGCAGCCATGGAAGTTTTGTAAATACAAGCGTTGAAAGTTTTGCTGATCTCTATCATTTCTGCAGCACTTCAGATCCACTGAGGTCGCTCAGTGTATATAGACGGATAGAGAAAGCTGCAAGTATTGTGGTGGTCTCGTGGTTAGAATAAATGGAGCAGTAACACAACTGCTGGTTTAATCCCCGTCCAGTGTGACAGATTAAGGGATGATACTCTATAATTTCAGCAGGACAGCAACTCCCATTACCTGATGCGGCTGGTATACGAGTCTCACAGTTTTGTGTTTAATGATCATGATGTCAAAGCCACATTTTATGTACTATTACTTCGCCATTCACTCAAAAAAGTCAAAAAGTATTAAAAATAGATTAAAAAAGAGCCACATGGTGACATATTTCTTCAACATTTCCAGTGTAGTTTACGATGAAACAACTGTGACTGCATGTTTAATCTCTAACAACGTAAGAAGAATGGTCTACACTTGCCGTGTTTATCGTAATGAAGGAATAATGATGGCTTTAATGTTTTTTTAAAGGTTTCTGGACAACAATGGAGGTGCTCTATGTGGTTAATTGCGTCTGTTCTTGCACAAATCCTTCAGTAAAACCATAAACCTTGCAGAAAACCTAACGGCATCATAAGCTTTTCGCATGGTCTGAGCAAGCAGCAAATCATGATCATCCTTAAAGAACAAATTCAGTGCTTAATCTCTTCTGGCTCGATCCCCACTGCTCTCCCACTTCAGTGCTTGGTCATCTAAATAACAAAAAGGTCACGAGTAAGAAACCAAATGTGGCCGATTAGGGCCAGAGTAATCGGCTGATGTTGGCTTATCGGTCACGTATCAATATCTGCATATATGCAGGCAGATATAAATGTAAACACGTATTACAGGCTGCATTTTTGTATGTTTTAACCTCATTCTTCTTGATTCAAGTGTTTTGTTGCATTTGTGCTTTAATTTGTAATGTTTTTTAGTTTATTGTACAAACTGGAAAATATCCTGCCTCGGCTCTGTACATGTTTTTGTCCAGCAACTCTTTAAAATCACTAAATTTGAGGGATAATTTGTAAAAATATTTATTAAGTGTTTTGTGTGTTTTCAAAACAGAGTTGTGGTATTAAGAAAAATGTTCATTGTAATCTTAAAACTATAAGTGCTGCTGGAGTTTGGACTGCTTTCTCTTCTCCGTGCACCTTGCAGGTACCAGAAACCCGAACTCTACTCCTGCCTAAAAACAATATACAGTATATTAGCCAATACGTCATCAGCAGAGCCTTTTACTGCGTGTGATTAACTAAAAGTGAAAATCACCTGCGTTTTCCTTGAAGCATGGGTAAGGCAGTGAAAGACAAGTGAGGTGTTTGGGGTTCCCTGCCTCACCACATTCTGTGTTTTTTTCTCTGCCACTCCTCCCATTGTGGTCACATATCAAAACAATAATTTACGGCAAGCCTCGTCAAGCAGAGTGCTTTTTCTTCAGGGCATCTTCTCAGTGTGTTATTAATTTAATTCACAGGATCAACCTATTAGCTCTAGCAGAGACCATGAAAGACAGGCACAAAGTCACGTCCACTGCACTTCAGTCCTAAAAGCAAGATGGACACCGACCCTCCTTCATGAGAAATCATTAATAAACCAAGGTTTCTTTATGTGTACTACCGAAAAAAAACCACTTGATCACATCTGTACATCCGGTAGCAATTGTATTTGTATGTTTTGGATTTGCACTTTACCGTTAACCTGTTACATATCGGGTATTCTGTACATTTGGTTTTGCACCTAACTGATAATCTATACTCTTACATTTTGTTTATATTTGCACACTTTCATACTTTGTACTGCAACTGCTGCACAATAATTTCCCTCGGGATAAATTAAGTACTTGTATGTTTATGAACGGTTGGTTAAAATAATATCTGTCTACTATCCAAACAACTCAGTAGGTATTAATGATGGATCAGGTATGCAGAAGTTGGGGAAATGGCTCAAGAGAAATGAGCAGAAATTCAGCTGAGAAAAAGAAAAAAATCCTCTATTCACAGCTCTCATTTAAACTAAATTAATTTGCAAATGGCAAATGTCAATGATCCCTACTGATCGTCTCTGATATAAAGAGCACATGATGACTGAGAGGAACCACGAATGAAAGAAAGGGATTAACATACCAGGAAACAAAACATCTTTGTGAAACACACTTCAAGGTTTAGCCGGGGTTAATCCCAGCTACACTGAGAAATACCTTCACTCATTCATGTTCACCGCGACAATTTTCCTCCAAACACAAATCTCACACAAGTTGAAGCATGCAGGACTGAATCATCTAACAATTCACTGTATGGTTAAAAACCGACTAGATCCTCCACGAGATGAAAGCCTATCCGGGTCACAAGGAGGGAACGTTTCAGTCAAGAATGTTTTAGTGGCGCGTGACAGTTTGTGAGCTTAGACGTGTCCGTTTGTTCTTTCATAATGAAAATGATGCACCAGCTGACATGCAAGTTTGCAGGAATTTCAATTAGGTCAGTTCACAACCTCAGCAGATGCCACTGACGGGGACTCCAGCTCTACAGGCCTTAAAGGCATAAGGAGGTTATCAAGTCTACCATCAGCAAGACAACAGCTTCCTCTCATCAAGCTATTTTTGGACACAAAGCAGCACCAGAGCCATTTAACAAGCCAGAGTGACAGTTTGGTTCTTAAAATGAACATTTCTCTGTAGTCTTGTTGCGTTACACTATATTACACTTACAATATCTTTAAGGATCATTTTAACTGGCTCGAACAACCTTAACAGACGTCTCCTAATGCACTGGGAAACGCCATATTATTACCTAAATGAAAAGGGTTTACGGTTCGACAATTTGGGGAACACACTTATTTGGTTTCCCGCTGAGAGTTAGATGAGAAGACTGATGCCACCCTCATGTCTGTATACTTAGTGTGAAGCTACGGCTAGCTGACGGCTAACTTGGCTTAGCATAAAGAATAGAAACAGGGGGAAACAGCTAGCCTGGCTCTGTTTGAAAGTAACAAAATCCGCCAAAGAGCACCTCTAAAGCTCACAAATTAACACACTGTATCTCATTTGTTTAATCCACATGAAAACATGTAGTGTAAAAACTATAAATCAACGTTTTATGGGGGGGGGGTTCATGTGCCAGACTATTTCTTGGCAGGGACCAGTAGCGTCCTGGAGTCTCTGCTGGTTCCAACCAAGAAATAGTCTGGTACATAAACCCCAAAAACCTTTATTGGGATCTGTGGCAACAATACTTCACATCCCTAAAAATAATATTCGATGCAGGTAAACAGTACGTTGGCTGCCATGTGGCATCTATTCAAGACATTTTTAATTCTAGTGGTTTGATTCAAACATTTTTCTTTATTTCAACCTGGCACACAAATCAAAGAATGGAAAACCAAAACAATGATTCTTATTCAATATTAACAATGTTCAGTGACCAAGCATTCAAAATGACCATGTTTACACGCGACTCAAAAGAGATCTACACCTGACCTTTACATCACAATTACACACCATAACTTAAATGTTTGTACAATGAGCCTTACAGCGTTCAATATAATATATTGGTGACCAATGAGTGCATGAAAAAGCCAGCCAACACAAAACTTTCCCAATCCATCTCTCTTAAGCCTCTAAATCCAGCAAGTACTGATTTAAAAAGATTTTCAAGGAGTTCTGCCAGAGCTTTGATCGCTCCAATAATGACTTCCTAGCAAATTTGCGAACAATGTGGGGCTGGCCTGGCAGCTGCCCCAAGGCCCCTGGAAATCTTTTAGGAGGATTCCCTGAAGCTTGACTTTTCTTTCCTGTTTTCATTATATTCAACAAGTCCTCCATTTAAAATCTGCTGTGCTGGCCTTGTTAGTTTAGATTTTACAGGTTTACACCTAGAGGCTGCTTACGTTATACCTAATCTAATCTGATATCTCACTAAACACATTTTGCTTTCAAATATGTACTTTTGCACAGTTATCAGGAATGTTTAGTTTTTGCAGTGGAGCTCTAATTGTGGATCTACTATTCAAAGTAGGTTGGTTTGATCTTGTAATAACAGGGCAGTCCCTGAGGCTCATGTAGGTCTTCATCCCACACTTTAAGACCTCAACAGCTGTAACAACTCCCCTCACCTCCCTGGTCATACACTGAGACCAGTAACCGTGGTTTCCTAATGGATAAATAAAGATTTCACAGAGAAAAA
>NTHP01000178.1:611099-638178 GCA_003416845.1 Oplegnathus fasciatus | reverse complement strand
TATGCAAGAATAATCAGGAAAATGTACTTAAAGTATTAAAAGTAAAAGTACTCAATGCAGAAAAATGTCCCCTGTGACTGTTATAATAAAAGCTGGATTTACTGTTGTAGTTTGTTGATGTAGAGCTAACTATTTTGTATAGAACTGCAACTAATGATTGTTTTCATTATGGATTAATCAGCTGATTATTTTATGGATTAATTGACTGATTGATTGGTTTGTAAAAATAGTCACAATTACCCAGAGCCCAAAGTGACACCTTCACAATGTTTGTTTTGTCCAACCAACAGTCCAAACTTCAACATTATTAAAACTAAATTAAAATGATTAAAATAATTAAAAGGAAAAGCAGCAAATCCTCACATTTGTGAAGCTGGGACCTTTAAGTGTTTTATCAAAATAGTTTCATTTATTTTCTGTCAATCAGCTAATTGATTAATCAATTAATTGTTTCAGCTGTACTTGTATATACTGTTAAGTAGTTTATGACAAAACATCATATTTTATGAGCTATTCATATGTTTTTATGCAAAAATCATAATTTGTAAAGTAACTAAAGCTGTCAAATAAATGCAGTGGAGTAAAAAGTACAATATTTCCCTCTCAAATGTAGTGGAGTAGTAGTACAAAGTGACATGAGAAGAAAATACTCAAGTAAAAGTACCTCAGATTTGTACTTATGTGCAGTACTTGAGTTTATGTACTTAGTTACGTTCCTCCAAAAGATTTAAAAGATTTATGACCTATTTCTGGTTTAACTTAACTACAAACATTGGTGGAAAGTAAGTAAGTGCATTTACTCAAGTACTGTACTTTTAAGTACAATTTTGAGGTACTTTTATGGTACTTTATACTACTAGTCCACTATGTTTAGAGGCAAATATTGCACTACATAACTTCAGTTAGCTAGTTACTTTGCAGTTTCAGATTAATAAGACAAAATGTAATCAACAAATAAATGGTGATGTAATATTATAGATTAAGCAAAGTAACGCAGCAAAGTAATTAAAAACATCTCCACCTTTAGGCTACCAGCTTCAACATTAAAGTGATGTACACATGAATGCATCAATAATTACAATCCAATAATATATATAACATTGTGAATACATGACTTTTACTTGTAACAGAGTATTTCTACACTGTGGTATTGCTTCTTTTACTTAAGTACAAACTCTGGAGTACTTCTCCCACCTCTGACTACAAGCTAATATTTAAAGCTGAGCAGACTGAAAAGCCAAAAGATCTTGTGGGGCTATATTTTGTTGTATTCATAGTAGCAACAGGTTAGTTTTTTCACATAAAAATAATTAAAATAAAATGACTGCTATAAAATATGTATGTACGTATTGAATAGAAATAATGCATGTAATTTGTTTATCTTTCCCTTTTTAGGAAACAGTGACTTTGATCGCAACAGCTAGACTGAAGGTGGTTTTGTATTTTTGCAGCAGATTAACACGAACCTCTACAGTAAACCAATTTAAATGTTGTAACCTATAAGTTTTGCTTATTCTCTTCTTTACTTTTTATTTATTTAACCAGGTCAAAAGTTTCATTGAGATTAAATTATCTTATTCAATAGAGACTAGGCCAACAGGGCAGTAAGAAGCCTACATATGCAGTGGAGAAAAACAGGTCTGTTTTTTGATTAATGGAGTTAAGAGGACAGATAAGATAAGATATAACTTTATTTATTCTGAAGGAAGTTGTTGTGCAGCATTTGCAGCACAAAGTAGAGTAGAGTAAACTTTATTGTCTCAGAGGAGAAATGTGTCTTGGGCACAGTTCTTCAGTCCGTTGCTTCACATAAAAACATCTAAAAAAAACATAAAAGAGACATTTGACGTTGACAACACGACAGCTTAAGAAGAAACTGTAAGAGTTGAAATACAAAAGTGCTAAGTGCTAAAGTGCTTGTGTATTTATTGCACATTGCATCGCACAAAGTAGGAAAACAGTGCAAATATAAAGAAAATAAGAAAAATAAAGAATAAATAATATCAATACGGTGCTAAATCAAATGTACACAATGCCAGAAATTTGACAGTTTAACGGTAAGTATCATAAATATAAATAATCTGGTTAACAGTGAGGTGCAAATCCAAAATATATGCCATGCCAGGAAATACATAGTTAATGTTGAGGTGCAAAGGTAGACAGATTACATGGCCAAAAGTATGTGGACACCCATATGTATTTGTTTGTAATTGTAATTAATTGACACAAATTTGATGCTATAACTGCCTCCACCTTCTGGGAAGACTTTCCACAATCTTTTGGGGAAATCCCACTGATTATGGCCAGTTCATCCTCTGTGAAGGCCAGTCGAGATCTTCCACCCCAAACTGGGAAAAACATTTGACCTGGATGGGGACCTAAGGGACCATAGCCCAAACCATGAAAACCAAAAGTACAATAAAGTATATGGACAGAAGTATCCACATATAGATTCGTATTAGATAGATAGATAGATAGATAGATAGATAGATAGACAGATAGACAGATAGATAGGTACCTTGGGTAATTTAGGAACAAAAAAAGAAACTCTGGTACAAAAAATCCGAAAAGTGAATCTGTCCAAGAGCAAGAAGAATGTGAAAGCAAACTACCAGAAGTAGAAATTATGAAACTCTTCATACACACTATCGTTCTCAAACCTGCTGAAAAGTTCACGACCTTTCATGCGCAGCCACAGTTTGTATTCAGGCATGCAGAGCGTCTATTCTTCTGGTCACATCCCTGTATTGGAAACATCATTTCATCACCACCCAGCTCAGTTTGTACAAAGCGGGTTGTGTTTACAGCGGGGCCACACCTCTCCCGCAGCTCCGGATTGGCCCTCCGTGTCCTCACTCCCTCCGCTGAGTTCCGCGTTGCAGAGCATTTAAGCTCTGCAGCATTTCCTCCACACTTCCACTCCCAGGCTTCAGGAGACCATCTGCCACCATGTCCGACCGAGGAGCCTTCGACACCAACGTGGTCACCGTGACCCGGTTCGTTATGGAGCAGGGCAGGAAGGCGAAAGGCACCGGGGAGCTGACAACGCTGCTGAACTCGATGTGCACGGCGGTGAAGGCCATCTCCTGCGCTGTGCGTAAAGCTGGCATCGCCCACCTGTGAGTAAACAACCCTCACTGAGGAGGAGATACTCTTGTTTATGAAGGGACAGTGGCAGCACGTGTTGCGCAGTTCTTTCGGTGCTTAAATGTACAAAAGTTTCAGTCTCATGCATCCACGTTGGCACAAACCGAGCAGGAGATTCAGGTTCTCTGTGCGCCAATCAGGAAGCGCATACCTGAAGCTGCCACGCCCACTTTCATATGATTTAGCCTACATGTAATTTATTTCAGTAAACACATTCACCACATATGTTTAGTGTCAGTTATGTGCAGCCGTATTACCTGGATCCAATAGAAAAGCACGTGCAAGCCTTTACTGAGACCATATTACCTTTTCTGGTTAAGGAAATGTTTACATAAACAATCTATTACAAGTGTAGACCTGTTGCCTAAATTGTTTTGTTTTCATGTGACCTACATGAGCAGAAATCTTTTGCATGTGCTAAACGTTTGTGGTTGATTCTGATTCAGACTTCACTTCAGTGGGTGATGCAGCACTTTACGCAATCACCAACTAACCTCTGCAGGGTAGAAATGCAGCGTCATGCATCAATTGCAGTTTTTTTTCCCATCTTAACTGGAGACTGCGGTTATCATGATTTAATTACAGTCAAACGTATCTCGGTACCAAACCGTACAGCTGTTTAAATAACAGTTGTGTCAGTTGACATACAGAGGAAGACAAAATGTAAACTAGCAGAGAGCTGAATCTCAGACGCAAGCTCAACAAAAATTAGCCATAAAAGTTTTACAGAAGTAGAATTGTTGATTTGTTATTCGTTAGTGTTTACGGACAAGTGGAATTGGTATCAGTGAAATTCACTCTAACTGTTTTTATCTTTATGTCTTATCAGTTATGGCATTGCTGGCAGCACCAATGTGACAGGTGACCAGGTGAAGAAGCTGGACATCCTGTCCAACGATCTGTTTATCAACATGATCAAGTCATCTTTTACCTCCTGTGTGCTGGTGTCTGAAGAGAATGAGAAAGCCATCATTATAGAGCCAGAAACGAGGGTAAGTGGGTCTGAGTGACTGGTGGAGACAGAATAGATTTAGATGTTAAAACAAAACCAGGGATCTTTAATGCTCCTGAAGCTGTGTGAGTGTGTGAGGCTAACGTTTGAGGTTCTTGTGGACCCCACTGAGTTCAGAAAACCTGCTTTAATTTATTTGGGATCTCATCTCTGGAGTGACCCGTCGGCAGACTAAAACAGGATCATCCAGTTTTCTGTGGGTTAATGTAAATATCTCTTTTTCAGATCTTTTCCTCATGGCATCCTATCTCATATAACTGGTTAAGTAAAAACAGGTTTGGGTTTCAGTCAAATTACTTTCAGACTCACCTCTTGCACAGCAATGATCAAACGTATTATTTAATTATCGCTGTTAGGTCCATTTAAAGGTTTCCTGGGGAGTTTAAGACACCTAGTAGCCCTGTGGAGCTGTTTCATAGTATTTCAGTAATCTACAGTTGGTGGTAATGGACCAAGAAATGTAGCAATGTGCCAACAAAGGCAGAGAAGAGGAAGAATGCTAGCTAGTAAATATGAATGGAAAGAATGCAGGATTTAAAATACTTAAAAAAATCAGCTTTGAAAATGTTTCATGATGAAGGAAATACATTCAACATGTTTGTTTGACCGCTCTTCCATCTCTTTCAGGGCAAATACATCGTGTGCTTCGATCCTTTGGACGGCTCCTCCAACATCGACTGTCTCGTCTCCATCGGAACCATCTTTGCCGTCTACAGAAAGGTAAAATGCCAAGTGGTGGCTGAATGATATGATTTAACTATTTTCTTTTTTATTAGTTTTTATAATTGTACTAGTCTGAGTTTTTGAAGGCCAAGACAGATCACTTGGACTGAAGTTGTTGCTGATATTCACCAGCTTCAATTTTCATGCCAAAGTATAATGTTACAGGTTTAAAAAACTGTAAAACAAGGTCTGCTCCACTCAAACCTAGACTGTTCTTCTTTTATGGTCAGTAGCCCTGGAAGGCAAAGCATTATTCTGTATTCATTATCCTATTCAGCGGGAGTTACAATGCATCTTGCATTGTAACTCCTGTGGTAATGCCATTTTACTAAGATAGTAAACTAAATGAATCAATGTGAGAAATGCATTTGTAAGGGGGGAAAAAATCAGCTTGAACAGACACTTTTATCATCGCCGCAGATCTGAACAAGCTTATATCAGCTGTTGGGTCAAAGATTAGAAATACACTATCGGCAGACCGATTCCAATCCTCTCTATTCCATTGTTACAGATAATAAAGTAGCCCACCTATAACTGAAATGATAAATAAAAAAGGAATGATTCCATGATGACATTAGTCTATGCTGTTTCCCTCAGACTACAGATGATGAGCCCTGTGAGAAGGACGCCCTGCAGCCTGGCAGGAACCTTGTGGCAGCTGGCTACGCCCTCTACGGCAGCGCCACCATGATGGTGCTCTCCACCGGCCAGGGAGTCAACTGCTTCATGCTCGACCCAGTCAGTATTCTCCATGGAAAAAAAACATGTAAATTAACATGGTTCTGAGGTTATTGATAACGTTTTCTGCTTTTTGCTCATCAGGCAATTGGAGAATTTATCCTGGTTGATCGGGACGTGAAGATCAAGAAGCGAGGCAAGATTTACAGCTTGAATGAAGGTTATGCAATGCACTTTGAGCCCGCCGTCACAGAGTACCTGCAGAAGAAGAAGTTCCCTAAGGTAACACTGATGTCAGGGCACGGGTGGGGAGAGCTTCAAGCAGAGTAGTGTTGTTAAATATTAATATCTATTACATAAAATGGTAAACTAGATGAATTATGTCCATCTGATCTCCATTTCCTATTGCCAACATTCCTACTTTGTCCATCTATCTAGTCTTGGATGTCTTGGATGAGTTTGTATTTTCAAATCCTGTCCAGTGCAGGTTTTAAATGGCTTACTAATACAGCATTTTAAATGACTGTAGGATGGCACTGAGCCCTACAACGCCCGTTACATTGGTTCCATGGTGGCAGATGTCCACCGAACGCTGATGTATGGAGGCATCTTTTTATACCCAGGAAATGCGAAGAGCCCCAAAGGAAAGGTAAAGTCCTATTGCTGCTTTCACCTGCTCCCTCACATATCAAACTACTGAGAGAATTAAACATTTATTAAACAATAAACAAGGCCTAGTAAATACTCCATCTCAAATGTTCTGTCTTAAAAGAAAGCCACTGGTACAAATTTAGTAGATACAGTAATAGAAGTATATGGATATTGTATAAAGACAAGAACCTTCATTGTATAAGTTACATATTTTAAATATCCTGACGAGGTCTGTAGTTTATGCACATGTGAACAAGCTTAAAGGATAAGGCTGGTAATGTTCCACTGTTATTGTCAGTAAATCCCATTAAAAGACCAAAACCAACAATCTGTTTCTCAACACCTCCCGACTTCTCAAGCCAGCCTGTTGCTCTCATCCCAAGAACGTTGGTTCCTACTGAAGATGTAAATGTTTAAATACAGGTGATGAATACACAGTTTCATTTTTTATAAATAAAAATAAACAGCTGGGCACTGTAGTTTTTAGCAAATGTTACTCCAAATGAAGTAAATAGTGTAATATGTTTTTATGGATGAATAAACTGAACCCAGGACTATTTTCAGCTCCGGATTTGGTTTGCTAGCAAGTATTTACAGCAGCAGGACAGTGTATGTGGGCTCAATTCTAAATAAACTACAGTGTCCATATGTTCATCATAATGAAGGAACATGTCATCCAGTGCAAAAGTGTGGCTCATTCATGTGTTTTTGATAACAATGGAGCTCTATGGCACAGGGGAAGAAGCTTTATCAGGTTTTGGATACACAGACGATACTTTAATAGGATAAATTCATTGTTGGTTTTGGTCTTTTAATGGGATTTGTGGGAAAGTGTAGAATATCACCAGACTTAACCTTTCAATAACATCATCAACCATAAGTGGCTATAAGTTGTACTAATTCCCATTATTTATGTTACGTTTTCAAGCACCGGTTAGATTTCTTCAGTTTCACTCATTGTGATATTGATGCTTTGAGCCATTTTCAGGGAAGACATTTGTAACATGAGACCATACTGAGAAAGTGTCACAATGTTGTTTCTTCACCCTCCACATCCTTCCAGTATTTGCAAAACTGAGCCAAACATGTTGTCACATTTTAAAAAGGTAGAAAGCAGCTGACTTGTAATGCGTATGTGAAGACATGGAGAGAAGGCATTAAGAGTGTTTTCAAAATTCAAAGAAATCCTGAGAAATATTGTAATGGTTACTAAAATTGTTTATTTTTTTTGTGCTACCAGCTTGCAATGAGTTGGTGACTTAATTTAATCAATCAAATCAATACAGTGCCTGTAGTTATTTTTTTTTTTAAAAAGTGTTTTTAAAGTCCCAGTCAACAAACAAAGGTGCTCTTTGGAGTCACAACAAATGCAAACAAGAAGGGAAAATCCAGGAACTCCGAGTTTTGTGCAAAATTATAAACCCATTTTAAATTAAAGGTTTTTTTATTATACTTAGGACAAACATTAGATTTACTTCTTACAGTTTACAGATTAAAAAGTTACAAACATCAAATACAATAAAACAGAGTAGAAATACATCAATATTTCAATAAAATAATCAAGAAAACTAAAAACTATTTAAAAGCAAGATTTGAAAGATAAATCGTTTTTTTGAAAGATTTTACAGAAGTTTAATGTGTATTTATGGGGAGATTGTTGCACAGCTTTGATCCATGATAGTTGTTTCTTTGTCTTAAAGGATAGGTTCACAGTTTTTTTAAGTCTGTCTTAAAACAATATTCTGGTGCCCATATGAACGTTGAAACAGACTTTGCTTGCTGTAATCATTTCTCCTGTTCATACTGGCCATTAAGAGATCTCTTCCTCATGCACTTCAGTTTATCTGAAGCTATTATGAGGCTTCAACAGTCTGAAGTTAAACAAATCAAGATGGTATTTTTTAAACATACTGTCTTTTTAATCTCTTATGCTCTTTATGTTTCCTTGGGCAGTGTTTCTGTACTGAGCTGTGGTGGAGGGATTGTAAGACAAAGAGGGAATTTTATACTAAAAGGATTGTTGTAACTTTGGAAGATATCCACTTGACTTGCCTAGCTCAGACTGCTGAAGCCTCATCTTAACTTCAGATAAACTTCAAAGTACATTTTTGCATGAAACAAGGACTGTAGATTTTGTTCCCCATCTTTTACTTTGGATGCGCGTTCAGAGGAGATCTCTTGATGGCCAGTATGAACAGGAGAAATGATTACAGCAAGAAAAACCCGCTCACCTGACTATTGTTTTTAAGCCAGACTTTAAAATTTGTGAACCAGGATAGTGGCTAAGAGTATAGAAGTATGATAGTACAGGAGGGACAGTCGACTAAGTATGAACATGCTAAGCCATTCAGAGAATTGTAAAGTAGTAATACCTTTCGGACTAGAAACTAAACTCTGACTGTTCCTCAAAGCTGCGGCTGCTGTACGAAGGCAACCCCATGGCCTACATCATAGAGCAGGCGGGCGGCATGGCCTCCACCGGCTTGGAGACCATCCTGGACATCCAGCCTGAGAGCATCCATCAGCGGGCTCCAGTGGCTATGGGCTCCCCTGAGGACGTGCTGGAGTACATCGCCATCTGCCAGAAACATGCCAAGAAGTGAGACCACACCGACTCACCCTCACAACCATCACGGCCCGGCGAAAACCTCGTATCTCCACATTGTCCACTTTTGCAGGACTGATTTTGAGCTTGATGTAAATGTGTTTTTGGTCTTGTGGAGTTTGAAGTGGTTTCTTAAGCCCGAAAATGTTACAGGATTCTCTCAGTTAGAACCCAAAAATAACCAAAGTTTGAGTTATAAGGTTTTAACGGCATACCAGCAATATTCATGCTCTATTTGTAGAAAGCTGACGGATGATAGAAAGAAGGTGGTTCAGTGGAAACATGAAAACTGTGTCTCATAAGCTCAATAACGCACACAAACGCACACATTCCCACACATTCCCCTAAAAAAACTACCAAAGACCAAAAAATGTGCCAAAAAACGAAGACATCTACACTTGAATAAACAAAACCTGAAGACTTTTCCTCCAGTTGTGCCTTAATTAGAATGAACATGCATTCTAGATGTGTGAAGGACCAAATACAAGCCTCTATGCAACAAAACCTGATGCCTTTATTATGTGAACAACTACTGTTTGGATTGATGAAGTCTCTCAATAAATCGAGTCTAAGAAGACTAAATCAGTGTTTTCATCTTTTTGAAATATGTGTTTGCAAAAAGTGTCGTGAAAACTCACATTTTCACTAATATGTAGTTTGTGTATTAATTGAAAACTTGCTGTTTTTTGGCTTTTTATCAAGTATTCCAAGAAACATGCAGCCTTTTACACGCATGGGTAGAATGAGCAAATACTAAAAGACTTGAAATAGCTTCATTACATTTTAGAAATTGAAATGTTGGAAGATATACTGTGTACAAAAGTTAAGAGATACTTTATCCAGAGGAGTTAACCTTTAAGCTAAAGGTCAGTGGAAGCTCACGGAGCCCAATTGACATTTAAAGCTCACTTGAGCTGCTGTTGTGCTAAAACCAACCGAGTCTGCTTCAACTCTCTTGATATTAAATTCACATCTTTCTCCTTCAGTCTTTTTCCTCAGAAAGACCCACAACATCAGATCTTGAATAAAACTTAACTTTAACTAAATCATACAAGTTGTTTTGAGTTGGTAGGTGAAATAAAGCACATTGAATAAATAAATAACAGGATTATATGAACATACGACTTCATTTGAAGCATCAAAATTTTAGCTCTGTTATAAATATTTCCTGCAGGATGTCTTGCCCAAAGTTAACATTTTTTTCTTTTTTTAGCCACGCACTTCATTGTTCACCACGTGAACTTATAGAAAGTTGTTCCTCTATTGTCGCAGCACCAGACTGTTCTCCTCTTTGTGTGCAAACAAATGTGGTTAAAATACTGAGAATTTACCTAAGAGCTCTCATGTTACCCAAGTTTTGAGTTACTGGTGTCAAACATGTTGCAAGCCTTTTGACTAAATGAATAACAGTGCTTGTCTTGTGCAGGATTAAACTGTGCCAGTCTCTCTAGCTGACACCTGACACTCCCTCACCCATCTCCAAATACTCACACACACACACCTCTTCCACTCGGCTGCACTCACAAATAGATCTCATGGCTCTGGGTATGAAAAGGACTTGGCTGGTAATGAGGTCGCTCACTTACCGTCCGTCCTCCGCCCAGTGTGCCCGATCTGCTGCCCATCAGGAGGGACAGAAGGACCAGGACCCAGCATGTCGGACCAGTCGGCGTTTGACACGGACGTATGGACCCTGACCCGGTTCGTCATCGAGACCGGCCGCCAGGCGAAGGGGGCGACCGGTGAGCTGACCCAGCTCATCAACGCCATGCTGACTGCCATCAAAGCCATTTCGTCTGCTGTGCGCAAGGCAGGCCTGGCCCACCTGTAAGTACTGAGGTACTGGAATAGGCTTATTGGGAACCAGTGACATGCAGTATATGCACCATTACATTACTGACTGATATTAAGTGATATATATATATTAGAGCTGCAACGATTAGTCGATTAGTTGTCAACTATCAAATTAATCACCAACTATTTTGATAATCGATTAATCGCTTTGAGTTATTTTTTAAGAAAAAGTGTCCAAATTCTCTGATTTCAGCTTCTTAAATGTGAATATTTTCTGGTGTCTTTAGTCCTCTATGACAGTAAACTAAATATCTTTGGGTTGTGGACAAAACAAGACATTTGAGGACGTCACCTTGGGCTTTGGGAAACAGTGATGTCATCATTTTCTGACATTTTATGGACCAAACAACTGATCGATGAATCGAGAAAATGATCAACAGATTAATCGATAATGAAAATAATTGTTAGTTGCAGCCCTAATATATACATATATATGATTAAACAAAGACTAATGTGCAAATTGAAGTTTGTAAGACTTGTGTTGCTTGCCACACAGAGGTCAGAGGTCAAGGTGAGCTGCAGAACAGCCGGTTCAGGAATTCAGTGTCTTTCTAAAAGTGGTTGTTTGACATTTTGCTTCACTCCCACAGTAGATTTGGGAGCCAAGAGTGATTCAAGGGTTGCGGCTGTGTTCCTAGGGATAAGTTGAGGATTCAGTCCGATTTCAACACTCAACCAAGGAGGCAGTGGAGTGACTGAGCCAGTAGTGCTGATATGATTGACTGTTTTGTATGCCGTAGAAGTCAGTCACCAGACAGTGACATTTGTATGATTTTAGGTGCGTTTCAACACTCTAATCTGGAAGTGATAGAAGATTGTGCAGCGTTTTCAGTGTCTTGGTAACACTGTGATTACGCAACATTTTTGATTTGTTGAAAAGTGACGCAATAACCAGTTCTTTGTGAAGGGGATTGACCTTGGAGAGAAGCCAGCGTGCGCTACATTTTAGGCTGCATTACAAATCTTGACATCCAAGCACATGGCCCTGTCCCTAACCTTAGCCCTGCACATCCAAAACCTGAACACACCAGCTTGTTGGAGCTTGTTGATACACAGGGGTACACAGCCTGGGGGTAAATGCTGCTGTTAAGGCTGTTAGGGTGAAAATATTCTTGAAGGCCACCAGCCCATAAAGACCATTAAGTACCATCGAACTTAGGTCAAGTATAAATGAACATTTTTTCCCAATTCGTAGCTGATATTCATGCAATAATACTGAAAATGGTAAGTCACTTTATTTAGCATTTATAAGCAGTATACATACATTTAATAATATGGTTCACTATAATGTAGTTGTACGCAGATGTAAGTGTTTATTAATGTACAGTATTTTCAACATTATAACTTCTCCTATGAAGACACGTTTTTTATTATTACAACCGTGTTTTACAGTTTTATTGTATCCACTTATGGGTGCCCACAAGAGGAGTTATAGTTGTTGACAAACACATAAATAAACACTTATATCTGCTTACAGCTACATAATAATGTGTTATAAACTATTCATTTAATGTTTATATTCTATAAATGCTAAATAAGGGGACTTGAAGTAAAGTGTTGCCCTGAAAATGTTCCATATGAAGGAGAATTAGTGAAACTGTGCCAACTCATAAAGAATGAGTCATTATTCAGTGAATTTCACACACATCGAAGTTATGTAACCAAACACAAATCAACATTGTTCGAAACTAAATGGAGATAATTGATGTTCACAAGCTGACTGAATGCATCGTTCACATGTGACTGCTGCAGTGGTCATTTTGATTTAACTGAAAAACAAGTTAATCATGATCCATTTTGTCTTTGTTGTCGAAAGCTTCCACCTGAAACACTTTGTCTCCACCAGCTCTTCTGGCGTCCACGAGTAGCTGACACGCTAACAAGTTGTCTCCCAGTCACGTTTTATGTGTGCGAGACTAAAGCTCGGCTGCTGATCGATTGATCCACACAGGCAGGGCTTGGCGGGCTCGGTGAACGTGACGGGGGACGATGTGAAGAAGCTGGACGTGCTGTCTAACGACCTGGTCATTAACATGCTGCAGGCCTCCTACGGCACCTGCTGCATGGTGTCAGAGGAGAACAAGGAGCTCATCATCACTCCCAAAGACAAGAGGGTGAGTGGTGAACACCGGTTGTCTGCTGAGGGCAACAACAGCACTGCAAGATGACGGATACTAGGTTTTCTTTCATGTTTAACTTGCATTAGGCGGACGTTTTGTGTAGGAACACACCTGTCCTATAATCCACAAGTTCATTATACAAAGAGAGGAAATTCAGGTGTTGCAGCAGCACAAGGAAATAAGTACAGATGAATAGAGAAAAGTAAAAAATTGCTTAGAAGTATATAAAATAAAAATAAGAATAGATATGAAAATAGAAGCTATACAAGAGCAACTAAACTCAGAATTACAGGGCAAGCAGTACACATACACCAGTGACCAGTGTTGTATTCATACTAGTAGTGAAGTACTGTCTCAAGCAAAGTGACGATGTTGTGTTTAGAAGCAGCAAAGCAAATGTATATTTAAGGTAATATAATACAATCTACTACAACAGCATACACCAGAATAATGTATACAATGAATAAATAACGAAACGTAGTATTTGTCTATAATAATATAGAAATATTATATTGTACTTAATGTAATAAAACAGTATAACATATTCACATAATATAGTATAATATAGTATGGGATATAAAATATAATATAAGGTAAAATGTAGTAATATAGTATAACATAATATGTAGTATAGTACAGCAATATAAAATATAATATAGTATAGTATGAGTATAGTATAGTATAATGCAGTACATAATAAATATATGACGATTAGATGAGGATGTGTACTGAAGAGAAGCACTCCCAGCTCATGGATATTAACTAATCAGAAGTAAATCCGTGAGTGAGTGCTACATTCAGAGAAACGTGTTAAAAGCTCAGTTGTGGGTAAAGAGGTCCTTCAGACAGAAGTTGAAACCGTTATGTCTTGTTTCCACCGAAGTGTGAGTTTATGTGAAATAATCCACAAACAGATTCACAAGTTACACAATCTGAGATTATTTCTGTTAGGATTATTACTAAACTCTTCATGTTATAGGTGGACCCATCGCAGTGAACAATCTCTGAACAAAATATTTCAGCATATAAACGTTTTCATTGTGTATCAGTTACATTTAAGAATTACTTATGAAGCTGTAAACGTTCTCGAGGTTTGACATCTGAGGTCATTTTCCTTCAAGTGTCCAATAAAGTTTGGAGGATGGACGCACCATTTAGCGGCTCTGATACACTAAAACTGCTCATTCTGAATTACTTATCACACCTGTGTACTTTTAACCCTGATCCTGAGTAATAAAATGTTCTGGAGGATGTGTTTAGACGAATGTCAACACAACACAGAATATTGTAAATGTACGCTGGAACCTCTTTTTGAGACTTTTGGTCTTGAATGCAGTAAAAAGTGAAACAGTTCACACAGACTTGAAACCCCCTGAGCGCTGTCCTGATGTGTGACCACACTGTCGTCTTATATCTGCTGAATGAATATTGCATATTGAATGAAACACCTGGCTGCTGCTGAATTAGACGACCCATAAATGATTCAGAAGTGACCAACAAAGGAGCCGAGTAAATTAATTTCACATCTACAGCCACAACTAACAACTGTGTGCTGTCTACACAATTACTTATTTTCAATTTAGAGGTCTTCCTGTCACTCCATTATCTCCATGTAGAGCCTGGTGGTGGTAAATGAAATGACTATAAAGAGAAACAGGTTAAATGTGAAATATGAGGATGATTCAAATAACGTATGTATTTGAACAAACCTCACATTTGAGTTCATTAGAAGGACTGTTTTTTTCTCATTCTTAATAACTTCTCGGCCTGATTTTATTTTGTTGCAGGGAAAGTACGTGGTCTGCTTTGACCCTCTGGATGGCTCCAGCAACATCGACTGCTTGGCTTCTATCGGCACCATATTTGCCATCTACAAACGGGTGAGAGGATACACAAACCATGCATGCGCTGAAAAGAATATTCGGATATCACAAAGTGTTCGTATTTACTGTTGTTAAGTAAAAAAGTGTAAAAGAAAAGGTTTTCAGGAATGAGGAAAGGAATGATTTTACTCCTCGTTGAGTCCCATTTTTAAAGTGATGCAACAGGGAGTTAAAGTTCATAAGGCTCATTCCAGACACAGTAAATTATTAGATACAGCAAAAAGCAAGATCCCTGCAGCAAAACTCTCTTTACATAACACTTATCTGTGTAACTGTTTCAGATGTTCTGTTTTTATTTCATTTAGAAGGACTGATTATATTTTATGTAATTTTGCTTTAACAATTCTGCAGGAGGAGGAATACCTTAAAATAACGAATAGAAAACAAATACAGTTAAGCTTATCTCTTCCTTTCTTATGTCTTTCAAGTTTTGAATAAACAAATAATTTAAACATTTATAACATTTTATGAAACGCGAGTAATGTGAGTGTCAGAATAGTTTTATGGTTATATGTTGAGATAGTTACTGGTGGAAGAAATCTTTTACTTGAGTAAAAGTAGGAATACTACAGTGTAGAAATACTCTGGTATTTCACTGGCAAGTAAAATTACAAAAGTATTAGCATCAAAATATACTTAAAGTAACAAAGGTGGGGCTAATTTTAATTACTTTATATACTGCTGGGTAGCTTGTGAATTTCTCCCCGGGGATCAATAAAGTCTTATCTTAACCTGTAATAATACATAATAATTTATTTGTTGATTATATTTTGTATTATTAATCTGACTCTGCAAAATAACTAAAGTTATCAGATAAATGTAGTGGAGTAGAATTATAAAGTAACATAAGTAAGTACCTCAAAACTGAACTTAAGTACAGTACTTGAGTAAATGTAAAAGTTACTTCCCACCACTTGAGGTGCAGTAACACTCTGCAGACACAAGGGGGCACTGTTGTCCAGCTAATCCAGGTTTCTGCCTGCTAAACTGCATGCAAAGGGAGCTACAGTCTGTTTTACTGGCCTGGCAAGTAGAAGGAAACATACAAGAAATTTAGCTTTCTCATACTGGTCATGTTAAACAAACTGTGGGATTAAAAGAGATGCACACAAACATTTGGGTTTGTTTGAATATAAATAGGTACTTGATCGGTCTGTTTGGTTTTTCCCGTTTTGCTTTGCTTTGTTTTGAATGAGTTGTAAGTGTACAGTCAACATTTGTCTTATCCTGAACTACACCTTAAAGACAAAAAGACTCAAGTATAGTTGGGTATACTATAACTCACTGTGATTTATATTGGCGTTTTCTTACCCGTTTCTTTACCTCTTTCTCTGAATTTACACGCTTTTAATGTGAAATAGTAATATCAGTGACATCAGGTTGTTGCTCCCATTTAGCACCCTCACTATTGTTGCTGATTGAATCCTTTTCGCTGTAAATATGTGCTCACAGTCCTTGAAACACACACTCAAAGGTTAGTGCTGTCTGAGGAACTAAAGTCTGCAGGATACCGCTGTTCATGTTTTCTTCTCTGTTGGTTTATTTGCCCCTCTCGGGTCGTCCAGGTATCAGAGGGGGAGCCCATGGAGAAAGATGCCCTGCAGCCGGGCAACAACATCGTGTGTGCAGGCTACACGCTGTACGGCAGTGCCACCCTGGTGGCCCTCAGCACCGGCGCCGGCCTCAACTTCTTTATGTTGGACCCTGTGAGTACTTCATACTCACTACGATTAAAAGTCTCCTCAGAGATCTGAATGTCAGGAGTGCTCTGTGATGGTGACATGACAGGAAGTGAGACTGCTGTCTGTCAGCATTATTGCCTCTCCCTTTGTGTCTCTTGCTGCCACTGTTATATACGTTTATTGCCCTATAGCTGCTTTTATTTGAGCAAACACATATTAACCTGTCAATCATTCCTCCGTGCTGCACGTCTCCACAATGCAATCAGGGATGTAGGCGACTGTAAACACGCATAAATCCCGTTTTTATGTGGCAGAAAGTGTGTGCCACCTTAACTATCCTTGTATAAATCCTTAAGAAAGAAGTAGAAGTATAAATCATGTATTACAAAGGTCTTCTAAGGCAAAAAAAGAGCATAAATTCAAGACTGATGTAAGAATTTCAGCTTTTTTTGTATGTATTGGTGTTTTTTCCCCTTTTTCCCCCTTTATATAGCTCATCTTTCTTTATTTCATATCACTTTTTTATCACCTTTCACACTCACACAAGGACTTATCCAGATCATATTCTTCATCTTGTTCCAGACTCAGATTTACCCACAAACTTATTCTGCTCAGAGGCAACAACAGCTCATTGGGAATTTGCCTTTGGAAAAGCAGCTTTAGTTATTATAGGATGAAACGGTTCACTCTGTGTCTGTAAGTAATCTTGTTGTTGTTCTGCATCCAGAAACCAAAGAAAACCAGAGTGTTGTGCTGCTTTCAAGCATGCAACTCACCGACCACGAAAGATCTTCAGGCCTAAAGAGAAGAAAAAGTCAAATAACATCATTACATATTTGCAAACTTCTCTCTAACATTTTTTAACGGACTGTACTCTCTCCATAAGGATATTTAGGTTGTTTATTTTCTTTCCCTGGAAACAGTATGCAAATCCAAAGATGTTGCCCCTCACGTGGGAAAAATGGGACTAAATATTTTGCCCTGTTGAGTGTGTTTTTATCCTTTATTCATCTAATCTGTTGGCTGCTGTCCTGATTTATAATTTTGTATGATCTGGCATGTTTTTAATGTGTTTTTAAGCCTCTATTTCACTCAAAATCCCCTTAAAACAAATCCAGCCTTAGTGAATTAAATTTAAATTATCTGTAGTTGTTTCAATAAATTCAGTCTTGTGGCGTGCTCTTAATGATCCCACCTAAACATTACGTTGGTGTTCCTCAGGCCATCGGTGAGTTCATCCTGACTGAGAGGAACGTGAAGATCAAGCCGAAGGGGAAGATCTACAGTCTTAACGAGGGCTACGCCAAGTACTTCCACCCCTCCATCAACGAGTACCTCAAGCACAAGAAGTACCCAGAGGTGAGAGTGTATTACAACATTAAACGACTTATGGAGAAGCTACTTTACGCCCTTAATTTGAGCCAAAATTTTGACATTGATCAGTTCTACTTTGTGTTTGTTGTTTTGAATCTGATACTTAACTCAAAGCTAGACATGAGCCTCAGAGCCTCTATTTTGCTGACACACAGCAATGCTTGTGCTCAGTCCTGAGGCAGGATTTCAAACACCAGCAGCCTCTCACACTCATCATGTGAATCCTGACCAAGCGTTTGCTCTGGTACAATGAGTTGACATGAGAACTTTTGGTCAGCAGCACAAAAAAAGCTGTTTTTCAAAGGGTATTAGCAGATTGGAGTTCTTTTAAATGTTTATCAGCAGCCGAAATAATGTAAATTTATGTTAAAACTCAAGTGGAAAAGCTACTTTTACTCTTTTTTTCAACTTTTTCCTCTAAAAAATTGTCCTTTGAGCCTAATTTGTAGCTAAAATAAGGAAATCTCCTCTCACTTTCTTTCATTTTATTGTGAAAATAAATAGTGATGTGAAATAATTTGCCTTTTGAACAAAACTCAAGTTAAAATCTGGTTGGCTGGTTCACTGACAGTGAGATCAATAACTGATTATTAGTATTTCACAGTTGTTTTAGTGGTAATTTTACACTTAACAGTTAGACATTCAAATAAAATGGCAGAAAGCTATGAAAGCGTAGTGCATTAGCTAACAAAGAGCAATTTCGGACACAGTTGAAAGGTGTCTTGTAGCTGTATTGTTGGAACTAACACATACAGCATGCATGCATAGATGAAAATTTTGAGTTTAAAAGGTTAAAGATGCTCCATGCAGCCAGGTACTGCTGGCAGAGTGGGCAAACTGTAACCATCCATGTGATCGATCAGTCGAGCGTGACGGTTCGGTCAGACGGGATGAAGCTCGGTCAGCTGAGCTGCAGGATGGTGACACAGTTACTGCAGGAAACATCGTGTTCCTCAGGAAACTGCAGCTTCTCTTCTGGAAACTGTGATCTCCACACACGTGCACACTCAGCACTTCTCCGTCACGGTCACAAACACGACCGCAGAGTGTGTTTGGTCATCAGTGATGGGAGATGCCGCACTTTTCATGAATGAATGTCCGTCTGTGAGGCTTCTTCTTGACCACAGTTGCACAAAATCGGACAGAAAAATGTGTAATGTTTAATTTCCATTTAATTTCCACCATTTATACAGCACCAACCGAGCTGTTAGCCTCAGCTGTGCTTTGAGATTAAAGGGATTCTCCACTAAAAACCTGTATTTTGAACATCAAACACTGTATGTAGGCTTCAGAAGTTTGTTTGAGGACAGCAGCTGACAGTTCGAATGGATTCCAACACTGACCCATAGTAAATAAAGTAAATAAAATCATCAAAACGCCGCAGCAACTTGCAGCATAGTCCACTTCTCCTCTGTCCAGTTTCCTCAGTATGTTTCAGTGACTGAATACACAGCCTCCGCCTGTCGTTAACATGGACAGCTGTTTGTATTTGTCGCTCGCATCTGTTGCTTGCTTACGTTGGTCTTAAAGTGTTTTTGGAGAAGCAGCACCACATATCTGGAACAAACTCCCAGAAAACTTCAGGTCTGCTCCAACTCTCAGCTCTTTTAAATCAGGACTTTGCATCTGCCTTTTATTAAATTCAAATTGGGACTATTTCTTCATATCTTGCACTGCACTGTAAAAGCACTGTCATTTTTATTCTCCCGTTTTATCGAATTTATTCTATTTTAGCTTCTTCTTATCTTCTACTTTATTCTCCTCTCTGAATTCTTATTTTAATGTCTTTTTATATTGTCTTTTTATTTCACCTTGTTTGTTTTCTTAATGCCTTTTATGTCGTCTATAAACCTTGTTGACAGGTGCTATACAAATAAACTTGCATTGCCTTTTATGCATTTATCAAAATTATTAATATTATTACAGGTATGCATTTAATCCTAACGTAACATACAAACAATAACATTATTTATATTATTTATATACCTTTCATACACAAAATGCAGCTTAAATTGCACTCCAACAAAAAGAGAAAACAACAAGAGAAATAAATTTAATTAAGTGGCTCGGTAATGTTTTTGCAAATGTAAATTGTCGTGCAGTTATCGATGCCAGAACTGTCTGGGTTTCCTTAAAGGCCTGCTAAACTTTTAGTGTCCCGTGATAGTTTCAGGATTGTTTTAGAGCTTTTTACACCTTGCAAAAGTACATTTTGTAGAACTTGTAGTATTTTAGGTATGAAAATAGAAAATGTCAGTTGTGCCGCTGTGTATCTTCTACTAACATCTTCCACCAGTTAAAAACCTACATTAGTTGAACTCTCATCATCATGCTGCACTTCACACAACCATCATGATTCAGCACAAAGCAGCAGTAACCACACTGTTACTCATTGTTGTCCGTGCATTGCATTGTGAAATACCAAAAACTTGTATCACAAGGTTGAACTGGAATGTGTTGCTGGAAAGACTGACGAGGAAGTTTAACTGCAGTGTGAAGGTGGTATCCTTTTTAAATATCTCAGGGTCAGTGTCAAGCCTCTCTGCTCTGAGACACGAACTTCCAGCTTCCTGTTGGTAACTTGTTATCACAGGTTGTAAATGCAGAATGACTTTCATATTTGAAGTCTGCAAAAATAGTTATTATAATGTCTGTTTTCCTGATTTCCCATAGTAGTAGTTGTCTTCCTGTTCCACACATCTTTTCATAACTTCCTAAACCTTCCTGCCAGAGACACGACACTCACGTAAAATCAGATAATTTGACATTCTGGGTTGGATTTTAATTAAAAAAAAAGTCAAATGATGAGTGTTGTTTGTTCAATTTCGAGCCACAAGCAGATGATTGTAACACTAGCAGGTTGTTCAATACTGACACACTTATAGAAATGTAAGGTTGCAAACTGATCACCTGCACCTGATCAGTGTTTCCAGATCAGCCCTCCACAGGTTCTGACTTCTCCATCAGCACTAATAAGCTTTTATGACGTGTAGTTTGTTTGAAGATCATTTTTAATGCACATCTTACCCTCAAAATTGTTCCCATGCTCTTTTGCTACTTCCCTGCACTCTTCCTTTTTCATTTTCTCTTCTTTTATTTTAGGAAGTTTCGTGCCGTCTGAGCTGTGGCCAGCATGGATGTGGATTTTTTGAGAGTGTGTGTGTGTGTTTGTGAGTGTTTCCTAGCGTGGGTGGGTCTGTTTTTGGGAAATACTACAGTATGCATACACACGCACACACACACACACACACACACACCCTGCCCTCATGACGACTGGGATGTGACTCAGCAAGCACATGACTCTGCCTCATGTTGTGCCGGTCTGAACACGAAGCTCACTTCAGAGCAACTCCACTCAGATTCTACTTTAAGATATAGTGCCGTTTTGTTTTGTTAAGTTGTTGTTTTAAGACAGGACTTTGGTGTGTTGAGCATGAAAGTCTGGAATCAGTGGATGAAACATGGTGAAATAAATTAAAGACACACTTTCCACATATAAACCTTATTAAAACTGGACTTTTCGTACTCTGAAAGTCCACTTGTTGGACCAAACAGATCTTGAAACAGCCTATTTTTGCAGGTTTGTGTAACGCAGACTTATTGTATGTTCCAGCTGCTGCAGACGGACTTTGACCTGTCTGTTGTTTGCTGTTTGGTTTTTCCTCAGCGGCAGGTCAGAACGGCTCGTGATCTCTGAACAAAGCAGATCTGCTGTAGCTGCAACTTTTAAATGATCTGCCTGACTGACCTGTTTATATATTACCCTTTATAATTATACTCTAATATAACTATACGGGAGAACAAAATATGTGTTAACACCGGCTGTATCAATCACTCTGAGCCCCGGACACTTTAAACAACAAAGTCTATGTATGCAAACCAGTGTTCTAATGTTCATGTCCTGTCACTTAAAACAAATAGAAAGCAATACACTGGGCTTTTAAACATTTAAAAATAAAGAAAGAAAATCATTCAGTTCTCTGTCGAGTGCAAATACTTCTTAAAAAACATTAGCTGAACAATATTTAATATCAAAATAAAAAGAATGCAGAAGGGATCAACACAATGTATTTAATTCAGAGACGTTTTGTTAGCTGAACATATAAATGTCTCTTTCAGTGCGTGCAGGGTCACAAATAAATAAAGGTCAGTGTAAGCAGAGCTCCATAGCTTTCCCTTTTACATGTAGGATGTGGTTCTTTTTTTCTTTTAAACCAATTATTCAGATTTAAAAGCACTCTATGGAGTTTTTAACTGGTTATGAAACAGTCTCAATTTGCAGCGGGGAGTGAAGCGGAGGGGACATGTAACCTAACGTTAGGTGAAACACTACCGCCTTTGTCCACAGGGACCGCCAAAATCAACACAAGATGAAAAGTTCCATTGAGCTGCTTTAACATCAAACAGTTCCCTTAGAAGACTCTGGTAGAAAGGAAATAACGTACATTTTGAGTTAAACCTCTGCAGTGAAAAATGTGTTTTTTTTCTGGTACATTTCAAAGAGCCTTTAAAGCCGACCGATGGCTCTGCTTTCATGGAAATTACAAAGGCAAATGTCGAGCAAGTTATCTAAGCGGTCAAAGCACGAGACAGTTTTATCTAACGTCCGTGTTTAGAAGTGACTGTCTGCATTGTGTGTGTCTGGTGAGCTCCGGAAAAAACAAACTGACCCTGTTTGACCCCATTTGCATCTCCAGATTATAGAAAAAAGTCTATTCAGATAATAAGCGTTTAGACAACAGCCCTTACATAATCAGTTATCACACTGGCTTGACAAGGAAACATCGAGATCACAGACAGGCTTTGACTGGATCAGGATTATCCTCACTATCCTCACTATTTTTGTCACCCTACTCTGAGAAAAATGAACATGATTTTCTACAAATTTAACAAAGGAAGTAAAACTCGTTAAATGTTAAAAGTTGTCAAATACAAGCAGCCATACGAGACCTTTGCCTAAAAGTCTAAAATTGGCAAAATTAGAATTTAAATCAGTAAATACCAGTGAAGTAAACAAGACCATGAATTGGACATTCAGTGCTAACTTCTGGCATCAGGCAAGTTTCAGTCCTCTGTGCTTCACACACGTTTAATCAGCATGAAGAGGTTGAGGTTTGATACCAAACACCAATTAAAACACATAAAGTTTGGTTAAAAATATGTGGGGTCTTTTGAATTTTGGAAACTAAAGATGGGGTCGTGAACCATGAAAACCCTGACTCTTCTTGCTATAATCATCCAACAAACGATATGAAATTCAATTTTAATAAAAAAGCATTGTTGACTCTGTGCACTAATATTTGAAATGTACCTTTGCTTCCTGCAGGATGGCAGCTCCCCCTACGGAGCTCGTTATGTGGGCTCTATGGTCTCAGATATTCACCGCACCATCGCCTACGGAGGGATCTTCATGTACCCGGCCAATGAGAAGAGCCCCAAAGGAAAGGTAACCGCTGACCTCCATGAAGCCATTTTACCACTGCCAGATTGTCAGATTAACACAAAGCATTTTACTTAAAAACACCTGTTCAAACTCTTACAAAATGTAAATATTATGGACAGGATGGACCTGGTCTTAGCCTCGTATCCGACCTCAGCACTCAATACGTTACTCTGTGCGTTCCAGATGCAAACTTCAGGGGAAAACTCACAATATGCTGTTTTTTCAGCAGCAGGTTGTATCTTTAAAAGTATTTTTGTGATCCCACAAATGTTCACTTTATGCACAGAATGATAAAATATTTGTTTGGGGAGAAACCAAGGTTTAAGTCCTGTGGACTGCAGCAAAGTAGAAAAGCATAGCGGCAGAACAACATACAGAGTGCAGAGGTCACAGATGGGGGTAAGACTGGCCCTAGACTTTTGACTCAGGCGAGGCCACCAAAATCATCCCCACCACCACCTTTATAGTCCCTCTCACACAGTTAAATAATATTGAAAAGTGAAATATATACTTAAACACAAACAAGTGGTGAGCCNNTACCTCACGGATTTTAGGCATTTAACTGACACTCACACCCTCAATGACAAACTGTACAGTGAATCTTGCAGGAGTGTAACCTGAAGCTGGAGGGGTTTTTCTTCCTGTGATAAATAAAGCTCAGAGACAGTCGAGGTCATAAAGATAAATAACAACCTCTCACCCGTTTTCTTTCAGGCAGCTCGACTCTGTGACCCATTTTATCTTGAACATACTGTTATTATTTACATCTCTGATAGTATCTTATTATTAATGTGCTCAAATTACCAAAATAAGATTCTAATTTTGACTTTAATAACAGCACGTGGTTAAGGGAAGTGGAACAATCCACAGCTGCTGATGCCATTAATGTCTTTGACCTTTACAGCACACAGCTTGTCACATAATGACCCAGATCCTAATTACTCACCTTTACCTTTATGTCTTAAACTGGACAGATAGGCAGTTTATTTATAGAGCACATTTTAAACACTGTGGCAGTTCAAAGGCTTTACACTGAAGACAGAATAAGATCAAAACAAAACAAACAAACAGAATTAGAGCATTAAAATGGGATTAATTAATAGTTAATGTTGCAACCAAAGCAGGCAAAAGTTAATTTATAGGCAGTAGTGAACAGGTAGATTTTAAGTGTAGATTTAAACATGTTAGATTCAGGAACCAAAAGACCTTCAGCCACTTTTAGCCCCAGTTTTAACATAGATGTCAATCAGTGCTCACTGGGAAGTGAAACCGTTTAAATTTGGCCACCTTGAGAAAACATTTTTAGCAAACAGCATGATCAAAACTTCTCCATAACCAGGTCTCAGAATCATTACATGACTGCCACAGTCTGTAAAATGTTCCAACCGTATTCTTCCTTTTATAGATGTGGTGACATCTCGATGCTGAGACATAATCTACGCCAGTATTTTTTCTTTTACTTGCATTTCTGAATAAGGACGTCTCACTGACGTCTCTTTTGAGAACATAGCTGTAATCTTTGTGGATGTAAATGGAATCAAACTTTTGGTACAAGCAGGAACAAAAAGTGGAATAAAATAGCAAAGAATCAAGGAGAAAAATCTAGAAAATAGAAAGTATACACAGTATATCTCCAGACAGCGGCAGACTCAGGCTGTCTAAGGGACAGGGGTGAAAAACATGAAAAGGGCACCAGCTTCATGTGGTGGGGCACTAGTGCACAGAAAGTTATGATGCATTTATGGTGAAACAGCAGCCTATATGTCCCTGCATCACGTGTTCTCCACTGGAAGGACACCTTAGAGGGCCCTGCATCATGTTTTAATGTTTTTATCTACCACAGGGGCATCCAAGAGGACATTTTTGCAGCATTTCTTTCAAACATGGGAGCACCAGGGGTGGAGAATGCCCCCACCCAAGTCATTTTAACAAGATTTCTTTCTTCTAAATTTGTGGAAAGCATCGAAATGAACTGTTTTAAGTGTGTTCACTTTGTTAAATGACCTTTGGGAAAACTTAACGTAAATGTAGCTGTAAAGTAATGATTCAGATACATGACGTACTAATATTTATGTCATCATTAAAGAGGAAATCTGCTTTTCTAAAACTACTGTATGAAAAAAGCCAGCTTACAAAGCTTTTGACCTCAAAATAACACAGTGATCCTATTTAATTTGTGTTTCTTATTTGTGTAAAAACTTAACGTGTTTTTCTTTAAATTTTCTCCCCAAAGCTGCGGCTGTTGTACGAGTGCAACCCCATCGCTTTCCTCATCGAGCAGGCGGGAGGCCTCGCCACCACCGGCACTCAGAGGATACTGGACGTTCAGCCTGAATCGCTCCACCAGCGGGTCCCGTTCGTGGTCGGCTCCCCCGATGACGTCAACGAGTACCTGTCCTTTGTCAAGAAGTACCAATAATCAAGATTCTCCCAATATTTATATATCATAGTACAGTACTGTGATCATCACAAAACAAAACAGAACAAATACAGTCATGACAAGTGTGTCCTCTACAGCTTTCCGTACATTTCAGCTTGTCCGTGTACTTCAACATTTAAAAGTCATTAAACAAACGTTTTTCAAAACAAATGATGATTGTTTTGTTCAGTGAAATGAATTTGAAGGTACCACAACATGATAAATATATATTGTTTAAAAAACACTGCTAAATGTTTCTGAATTCCCAGAATCACGGCTGTTTTTTTCTCGGTTTGCGCAACACAACCTATATCAGTATTTACCATAAGAACAAAGAGGAAGAATCCAGTTTCTTATTCACTAACGATGTGTTTTTGAATCTTTATAGACTCGGAGAAGAGCTGCGCTGAGATTGTCACTTTGAGAAACATCCTGAAACAGTTGTTGATAAATGAAGCTCGTTATCGTCACTTGTCTTACCTACATTTTCTCAGCTGATGCACAACTCAGGTCACAATCCGTCTTCTTCCACCTTCATGAAGAAAACGCTCCGATAGATTCCACCATTTGTTCTACAGTATTTTATTTTTTCATTGGCGGTGTAGAAGCTGAATTTAAACTACAGATATTTTTTGCATTCATATCCACTCTTTTGAAACACCAGTGGAAATAGTTTCTGCTTTAAATGTTGGTGAAACTCAGTCGGGCTCTGGAGTTAAATTTGGAAAAAAATACATTTTCACAGAGTGTTGATGATACACTGTTGTTGGATCAAACTGATGTGAAGACACTTATTTCTGTTTATATCTTGCGATTAGAGGATGAAGTTTGCTACCATTAAGAATTTCAGCTTTTTGACCAAGTGGTCAGCAGCTCAAATCAGATCAAATCCATTTGTTTTGGTTGAAAGTAGAACGTTTCCCTGTGTCCTTCTTTTGTTTCCTTCTTTCCATATTTCCTGCTTTTGTCTACTTGTTTCCTTCTTTTGTTTCCTTGTTTTCCCACTATAAAATATACACCATACGTTGTTTTTTAAATTTGCTAAAACCCAAAAAATTCGCAGAAAAAATGCAGCGGACACGACCTCAGTGTTTCTGTAAATGTGATTTTTCACTGATGTACAACAACCATTGACCTCCATTGTTTTGGAGCAGCAGCAGAGATTTCAGCACTCTCTGCATGGCTGGACACCACCAGGGGTAAGTGAGAAAATATGTTTTTGTTTCTGTTGTGATTATACGAGTTGACCCTTTAATCTCTCTTTCTTGTCCCCTTTTTAGGTTGCACAACACATTCCTCCAGCTGCTCTCATTGTTTGATCTGCATATCAGCCTGGACTGAACTCAGGTGAAGTAAATATGTTACAGAAGCATGTACACACACACACACACACACACACACACACACACACACACACACTCATATGCTTACTTAAGTCAATTTTGGGGAAATTACATAGACTTACATTCATTTCCTGGAGACTTACCC
>NTHP01000178.1:574578-599254 GCA_003416845.1 Oplegnathus fasciatus | reverse complement strand
TTAGCTTAGCTTAGCATAAAGACTGGAAACAGGGGGAAACAGCTAGCCTGGCACATAACCACTTGTAAAATTGCAACTTGTCATTTTGACTCTTTGGTTTTTGAACAAATTAAACAAACAAGATGAGCTTTAGAGGCATGAGAGCGGCATCAATCTTCTCATCTAACTCCTGACAATAAAGTATTTCCCAAAATGTAAAACTACTGCTTTGAATATACGGAGTCTAAAAATACTCACCACATGTACGTTTTTAAACGCAGAACGTTAACTAATCCCGGCTGCTAAAACCAGGATTTATAGCTCCTCAAAAAAGTTAATTAATTATTGATTAAATCATACAAAGCTCATACCAACAACATGCTAACATTAAATGCTGAACAGTGATATAATGTGACATGATTCACCTGCATGTGCCCATCTAATGCATCATGTCCTTATGTTGTCACATGCAGGATACATGATGTTCCAAAATTTCCTTGGTGCAACTCTGCGGTTCAGTTTTAACATGGCATCACACTGTATAGCTGGCTAAAAATACATCATTTCCTTACATTTGCAGAAAGCAGACTGCATCCTCAGCAGCTCATGTGTGACTGGATCGCGTTGCTCAAACAGAGCGACACATGACAATGGTTGACTGAGCACTTCCTGTATGAGCGTGCAAGTCAGGTCAGTGACCGTATCCATCTTTTAGAGTCACCTAGTATTGTCAGCAGGGGTGCAAGTATTCATATCTGTTGCTTAAAAACAAGGAGCAATACATAAAAGTGTAAAAGTTTTATCAGCAAAATGTACTTAAGTGTCAAAATACCCATTATGCAGAATATATTTGGTATTTTAGATCATTTTCACTGATACATTAAGGTGGAAACTTTTTTTTATGTTGCAGCTGGTGGAGGTGGAGCAGATTTAGCTAATTTGTATATTGTCAGGTAGTTAAATTTATCACAGTTCAGTGTATTTTATAGTCTGATCAAAAACGTCATATACAAGTCTTCATCTGCAAAGTAAGTGTGGCTGTCAGAGAAATATATTGAGGTAAAATGGACGATATTTCCCCCGGAAATGTAGTGTAGTCAGTATAAATTATTATAAAATGGAAAAACTCAAGCAAAGTACTTTACAATTGTGCAGTACTTGAGTAAATAGTTACTTTCCACCAATGGTTCCCATGTTAAGTAAGTTTTAAAATACTTGTCAAAGCATTTAATTTACAGCGTCTCCCATGTAAAATACTTTTAGGCAATACAAGGGTTTGACATGAAGCAGACAGGACGCAAAGAACTCAATATACTCTGTGTTTACATGTTTTAACTAAAAAAGAAGGAAATGTTTGGGGAAATAAGCTTTATTAGCTTTCTTGCCTAGAATTAGATGAGGAGATAGATACTGTGTCTGTACGGTAAATATGAAACTACTGCCAGCAGCCGGTTAGCTTAGCTTAGCATAAAGACTGGAAACAGAGGGAAACAGCTAGCCTGGCTTTGTTCGAAAGTAACAAAATCCGCCTTCCAGCACCTGTAAAGCTCACTAACATGTTAGATCTTGTTTATTTAATCCATATAAAAACTGGCAGTTATGTTCCAGGCTAGCTGTTTTCACCTGTTTCCAGTCTTTATGCTAAGCTAAGCTAACTGGCCACCGCCTCTAAAGCTCTCGAATTAACACGCTATATCTCATTTGTTTAATCTGAAATCTTTATTTGTTTAAACTAAAGTGTAAAAATGACAATTCGCTATTTATGCAAGGTCAGACTATTTCTCAGTTGGGACCAGTAACTTCCTGGAGACAACGATGTTGCCTAGCAACTGGTCTTAGGCGAGAAACCATTCGACACATAACCCCCCATAAAACGTTTAAATGTCGTTTTTATCTTTCGGTTTTCGTACGGATTAAACAAACAAGGTATAGCGTGTTAATTAGTGAGGGTTACATGTGCTGGTAGGCAGATTTTGTTCACCTTCGGACAGGGCCAGGCTAGCTGTTTCCCCCTGTTTCCAGTCTTTGTGCTAAGCTAAGCTAACCGGCTGCTGGCTAGCTTCATATTTGCCGTGCAGACATAAGAGTGGTATCAATCTTCTCATCTAACTCTCAGCAAGTCCCAAAATATTGAACTATTCCTTTAAATATCTTGATACACCAAAGCCCACTGCCCTAACATGTAATATTAAGATACAGTCCTGCTATCTAAATGCCTTTGTTAAGATGTTTGTGTTGTCAAATGATTTCCTGTCGTCTGTAATCTGTAATTTGATGAATATTCAGTTTATCGTCACTGTAACAGGCCGTTGGCGCACTTTGTGAACCACTCACATTTCATTCGTACATTCCTCAGATTAGGACGCTGCTCGGCCAACACAACACGAAGGTTATCAGCTGCTGGTCCCGTCTTCCCACCCAGACACAAAGGTTAACAGACCTGAACTGATGAACACGTCTACAGACCGGGGTCTCTATCACCCAAACATAACATAACTGCCTCAATTGCCTCAATTGTTTGTTAACATTATTGATCCAGGAGGTATTTGATTAGGTAAAACAGCAACACTAAAGATCCAGTCACGCTAGCAGCCCTGTGGGGCTGTAAAAAACAATATTATTCAATCTAGACGGGTAAAGATGTAAAGTTTAGCCTGATAGTGGCACCAGAGGAATCACGCTGTTATCAGATGATCTACTAAATGGACATTGTAGTGAGATTATATTTTCAGCTGCTGTTTAAAATCAAGAATAATCTCTTAATTTCTGGCCTTAAAGCCATGTAAGTAAATGTTTAATACTTATTAAACGAATGATGTCTGTGTGACAGAGGTGACAGTAAGTATTCACAGTACAGTAAGGAAGTGTATGTAGAGTTTACAGGAAAAACCTTGTTGTGTTGCCAACAAACTTCCTTACGGTGAACTGCCAAGAATGAAACTCAACCTATTCCTCTTTAGGTTGAGAACTGTATGTTGTACAAATGTATTTATAGCGTGTACTGTACATGTACTTGTAAGTTTTTGATGTAGGCCTGGAGGAAGCCATAAATCAGAGAATATATTTAAATATTCAGCAGCACGTTGTTGTTAATTATTGATAATTTATGATGATTTTTGCAACTGTAATGTAGTCTGTCTGCTTAATTAATTTAGGTATTTATTAACTTGTTTCAGTTGAAAACACTTTTAAGACTTTATTCCAAACCTCATTACAAAGTGCTAAATGTGGAATTAACCACAGATCACTTTGAAGGTGAAAACCCCAGACTGTATACTGTACTTGCTTAAAATATTCACCAAATCTACGTCTTCAATCCTGTTCTGCAAAATAAGCGTGACAAATTCAGATTCACGTGGTTCAAACGTCACACCTTCTGCTTCATTAATCTCTCCCTGTGCAAATGTTTTTGAATGACAGTCCACACCGTCAGCAGTCGGGGGCAAGTAGAGACAAACCCCAGAGAGAGCTTCAGGCAGCAGGCGGGTCATGTGAATGAGTGAGTGGGTGGAGGGTCGACGTCCCTGCAGCTCCACAATGAACCCAGAGACGTGTGAATAACACAGCCTGGAATCTGGTAGAGGACAAATAAAGACCCAAAAGACACCAGTCTGTCCCTGATTTACCAAAGAGATTTGTATTTAATAAATGATTAGGCCGACATTTAAACATCTAAACACTGCTGCTGAAATATTTTAATCTCTGATCTTGGCAGAGCTGGCAGAAGATTCACAAGCTCCCACAGCTGTATATAAGGGAATTAAAAGCTCCACCTTTACCAGCTGCAACATTAAAGTGTATTTATATAGTATTTTAATGCTAATACTTTTGTACGTTTACTTGTGACAAAGTATTTCTACACTATGGTACTGCTACTTTTACTTGAGCAAAAGATCTGAATACTTCTTCCGCCACTGATATAGTTTCCTGTCCCTCACCCTCCTCCTATCTCTGGTATGTTTGCCCTTTAATAAAGAGAATAAAAGTGTGGGAAGTGATTTGTTTATTGACCTTTGTTCCCAACACCTGTTGTGTTAGTTCTGTTTGTGATGGAAGAACATCACCCTCTTCCTGTTCTGTGCTGTAAAGCAGCGGTTTCTTTTATCGATATTGTGACGAGTTCATCCAACGAGTGTTTTTTGCCCCCTTATTGGAATAACATTTAGATTATTCTGTAATTCACAAGGAAAAAAAAGCAAACATTGGAGGAAAGTCAGAAAAAATAAAGTATTTTGTGTAGTAGAAATTATTTATTGGTCGTACTGCTGTAAAGTCAATATATTTTCGTACTTAATCCTCTCGACCAGAGTCTTGTTTACTTGTTTATACTTATGTCTAAAATCGATTATCTGCTACCTCAGGAATCTTTAAAATATCTAATTGTGTGTCTTGAATTAGGACAGAGACAATATTAGGTAAAGAATTTATTATAAAATGTATTACACTATAAAGTGTCAGAAGTACTAAGGACATGGCATTCCAAGACATGCTAAAATAATGTAACATAAATAGCGACGAAAAGACTTGTGCAATGTGGCGATTAGACCGGAGTCTCCGAGGGGGAAAAATTCACTCAAAGGTAATATTGAGTTTCCTCATCAAACAGAAACAAACAGAAAAATATTTTTAAGAACACCTTTAAATCCACTTGTTTCGGTCGGACTCATCCGGAAAAAGACACCAAACGGAGACAAACTTGATAATAATATCAGAGTGATTCCCAGCTTTTACAAAACATGATATTCACTTCCCTTTCTGACACATCACTTCTCAGCTCGTGTACTGTACAAGGCGATTATAGAGGAATGAACGGGTGTGTTTTAGGCACACAAACATTGGCAATGATTATACACAACTTCAACAAAAGCTTCAGTATAACAAAACAAGAAAAATAAAATGATTCTTACCAGTTTGGGACATTTCATTTCATCATGTTTTTGTACACATGTTGGAGTTTTATCACCACATCTTTGATTTGTTTTTACTTGTCACCATATTCTCAGGAAAGATGTGTAGTACATTCATTTTGCCTCGTTGGAATCAACATATTTGGGCAAAAAAGACAAAAAGTGAGCCGAACAGAAAAGTGTGGATGAAGTCGAGGAAACAGGACTCGAGTATTTACATCACAGCTAGAAGTTTGCTGTGTCGATTGGCAAGTTCAGGCGGAGACAAACACAGTGAGAGAAGTATAGTATTTGAAATAGTCTTTAAAGTTTTATCTCTGCGAGCAGATGTTAACACTGGGGAAGTAAAGCGGACAGGAAATACTGCACTCTGGCACAGAGCTCATCTTTTTCTATCAAACTGTGACACTGTGTCCTGAAAAAGGCCCTTTACATCCACAAAGTCTAACTTTTTAGGAATGAAAGACTCTTTTCCCAACATCAACACACGTGTACTGATAAAAGAGCATTTTTCTGCTTCACAAACATTATAAAGTTCCAGCTTACACAAAGTGAAAATGCTTTTCTAAGACATTTCTGTCATCAGAAGCCTTTTGGCTTTTTTTTTTCAGCTAACAATACTAACTTCATTTTGCTGACCGAGCCGGGCTTCAGCTTCATGATAGAAAAAGACAAACTGAAAGAAGATGTGAAGCCACGCGTGGCCGACCAACACTGAGAGCGAAACCGACAGAAGCTCAAATTTAGCTCCAGAGAAGCAGCGTCAATGCTGCAGTGTAAAAATCTGACACTGTGGACGGTAACTCGATTGTTGACGTCTTTAACTGGTCGCTAAAGCAGAAAACCTGTTGAGGAAGCATTAAAAAGGTGCAGCGTCAGGTGTGTTTACTGAAACTGACGCTCTGGATGTAATAAATTACCTTTTATCTTAGTAGAAAATGTTAAAAACTTACTTCTCTTTACGTTACTTTTTATCATTTTGGTGGCACCCTTTGGGGTCTCAGTCGGACCCTGAAGCTCAGCAGTATGAGCTCAACCATGTCGGCCATGATGATTTTTAGCTTTGTGTGACCCTCAAATACATTTTGGTGCTGGAAGGATCAACATCCTTAAATAAGACACTGTACTTTGGGAAAAAACCCTCTTCTTTCTCTGTTAAAATGGCTAAAGGTCCCTTTGTGTGAATTGAAAATGAACATTTATAGTAACACTTTATTTTACAGGTCCCATAGTTCGCCAAAATCTCCAAGAAAGGAACTGATATGTAACTGTAAACTCTGCGGAAAGCTCCTGGAAAGGTCAATCTAGCAATTTGGTAATAATTATAAGAAAAATGGAGACTCGAGTTGTATCCTGTTACCAAACTACATATTAATCTTAAGCAGGTCTTGAGTGGAAAAGTGACTAAATTAAAGTATCCTCAAAAAAATCAGTAAATGAGGTGCATTCTCTAATTTTCTGTATAAAATGGTAAAGTACATTAATTTCTTGTATATTAACTGCAAAACACAGAACTAAGATTAGTATTATGGCTGAAACCATTAGTCGATTAATCAATTAGTCAATCAACTGAAAATCAACCAGCAACAATTTTGTTAATCGATTGATCGTCGAAGTAATTTTTTTAGCAAAAAAGCAAAAAAGTCGCTGGTTCTAGCTTCGTCTGCTATGGTAGAAATCTTTGGGTTTTGGATGGTTGGTCGGACGAAACAAGTAAACTTGGTCTTTGGGAAATTTTTCATGTGTTTCGCCAAACGATTAATCAAGAAAATAACTGGCAGAATAATCGATAATGAAAATAATGGTTAGTAGCAGAACTAAATAGTATAAAATGTAGAATATAATTGGGACACAGCTAGTGTTCAAATTCAGGAGGAGTAAAGTTTCAAACACAAGTGAATATTTACTCGAGTTTCATGAACATTTTCTGGAAATTCGTCTGGAAAACTACAGCTGCTTATAGACTCAAATAACATACAACTAAACCTCCCGACAGTGTCTCTATTTTCACTATAGTTTATACCACATTACATCGTTCTTTCCAGGAAACTTCTTAGGAGATTATGGGACCTGTAAAAATAAAAAAGTGTCACCAAAATCAAGTGATTTCTGTTGTTGGATTCATGAAGAAATAATCTGTATAAATACACCAATTAAACATGAATGACGTTGTTTCCCTTTGACTCTGCCTACAGCATCACATCGACTACACACCGACACTAATATGAATATCTTTGTATTTGATGTTTGATATCCAGTAAAATTAAATTTTCAGCACCATGTAACATGAGCCGAGCTTTCGTCTTTTCTTTTCCATGTTCTTCCTTCATTAATCTTTTCCTGTCTAAAATGTAAGATGGCCTTTTCCTCAATAGATTTAGAACAGAATTTATTTTACTATTAGTGTCAACAAGGCACAGCTCTTCAAATGTTTGGAAAGAACTATTGTTTTTATAATAACAAGACTATTTGTGCTCTTTAGGGAGGTAGAAGGCCACAAAGGCACTCTGAAAAATGCTGTTAATTTATTAAACACTAAGCTGAACGGCCAAATGTCACATCAGTGGGACGGGAACAAGGAGGGGGATGATATTATATTTAACTGTGATGGACGGAGAGAGTAAAGATGGCAGCCTCAGAAATGTACGCTGACTTGAGGATGGATATGAAAGAGGTCCAAACATGAGGCTGCCATCTTTCTACCCGCGTCCATTCCTTCGTGTAGAGTTGATAGCTTTTAAAATCTTTTCTGTACTTTCTGTCTTTCAGCTGTAAGGTGAGAGAGACTCAGGTGTGCAGGAGAGCAGGAGGGATATTAAAAAGCAGCACAACAAGATTAAGAACAGAATAAAAGCACTGGATTCCTCTTTGGAGCTCAGGACAATCAGCTCTTTCACAACATTCATAGTGGAAGGAAAGGTCAGCTGTACAGGTGTGGAGAGCACAAACACAACATCTGGTTCACACGCCAACTTAATGGAGCGGTTAAGGAACGAGCAGCTGGACTCTCTGGTAACGATTGCACTTCATGTCCTGTTTCAGGGGAAATGTCACATCAGACTATCTGACGTTTGGCGGGGACAGACAGTCGACCCCGTTCAGTTCAGCGGGATATGACGGAGCTGATGGAGTTGTACGATGTGCCGCCGTTGCAGGTGGGAGGGTAGCCGTTGGCGGCCACTCCCACCGCTTCCATGTTGACCCTGAAAACAGGAGAAGCTTTGAGCAGGAAGTCGGCGGCGTCTCGGCGGCCGAGCTCCCTCAGTTTGGCCATCAGCACGCCCACCGTGCTGTCTGCCCGCCCGCTCCACTCCTGCAGCAGCGCCGCTGTCGGGCTGGGCTGCAGCGCGGCCTGCTGGGAGTCCGGGTCCGAGTCCAGCTCAGGGGTGCCATTTGGAGTCCCGTTGCTGTGTTTGGCCACCAAGTCTGTGAGGCCGAGGTTCATGGCCAGCAGGCACCAGTCTTTCCCAAGAGCGTCAGGGGGGTCCAGCATGCGGCAGAGCTTCCTGCGAGCCAGCAGGGGGACGTCTGATATGTGGATGTCTGTTCCCAGAGTCCCCTGCTGGTAAACCTCAGCGCAGCCGAAAGACAGGATGCTGCTGAAGCTCTCTCGGTAGCCGCCCATGGTATTAGTGAGCGAGGTTTCCCGCTGGACTTGGGCCCGGAAGAAATCTTTGGGTTGGTAGATCATGATGGGGGCGTGGTGTTCCCGCAGCTGCTGAGGACTCAGGTAGTACTTGGCTGTGAGCAGTCCGGGGAGCGTGGAGGCCAGCAGGTTCTCTGTTATACTACAGACGGTGTCCAACAGGGTGTAGCACTTGGCCCGCTCCGAGTCGTGCCCGCGCACCTGAATCTCCAACCCCTGGCCGTGGTTGACCAGCAGGATCATGGCCTCCACTCCTGCCTGGCTCACCTTGGCTCCGTTGGTCCACAAGTGGATATCTCCATCGAAATCCTCCCCACCCTCCTCCTCGGGCTTCTGCTGGTGGCTCCAGCGACACAGGTTCACCTGCAGCTTGTGAAACAGGCCACAGGGGAAAGGTGTAAGGTGCTCTGCAGGGACAAGTCGTACCCCGCCGTAGAGCAGCGACTCCTCCTCTTCCTCTTCAGTCCAGGAGCGGTGGAGGCCGTTTGTCTTGATGAGGGCGGGAACATCCACCATGGAGGGGTTGGTGGCATCACGGGCGCAGACGTCCATGGCATCCAGGATCTGCAGCAGCTCGTCCACATCACTTTCAGGAGCCAGAGCCTGCACCTCCTCCAGCCTGTAGCGCCCCCTGTAGTGGTGGATGGCCTTGGGCGTCTCCACAGAGAGCAGCTTGCCGAGGACGTTGCTGCAGAGCCAACGAGGCTCCAGCAGGACCACATCCTGCACCGTCTCACTCTGCATGATGTTGATCTGTGGGAGGAGGAAAGATGGTGAGAGAGGAAGAGGAGAGGAGAAAATATAAGTCAGAGAAGGTGTGGAGATCAGAGAGAAACAGGCATGGATAAAAAAAGAAAAATATTCAGGAAAATATGAAAAGAAAATTAAATCTAGTGAAAGAAGACAGAGAAGAAGAAAAGAAAGAAAATAGGATCCCAAAAAAAGGATGCAAAGTTGCTGCGCTGGTAGTGAGATGAGAGTGTGTTTAAAACAGACAAAAACAACATCACTCAGGAACTCCTTCCATTTTGATAAACAAACAGATAAACAACATGTTCCTGCTGCAGAGTAATTCTGAGTAATTGTTTACAGATGACAACAAAGTTTTGGTTTTATTTATTCATGAACAAACAGCGCACCCTGGTGGTACTCTGGTGAACTGACAGTCAGCTTGAGCTTTGATGAGTATAAGTCAGGCAAGAGAAAAAGATTTATTCCCACAGCTACTATCAAAAATAGCATTAAAAACAATTAATACTACAGTATTATATTATATAAAATTACCTAAAGCCAATTATATATGATATTATTATTGTTTATTTATTATATATTATTATTAATATTATTTTTTTAAGTCGGGGAATTTTGAGTGACCAATTCACTTAAACTGCAAGACTTTGGATTGTGGGAGGAAACCTGGGGAAAGCACCTGGGGAAAACCCACAGAAAGTCGGGGGCACTATGCAGACGACACACTGATTTGATGAGGCAACAGTGCTAACCACTGGGCCACGCTGCTGCTCCCACAAACCCAGGGAAAGGATGGGTGCCCTGGGCAAAGGCGGGCCCCTAATAAGCTATCATCCCGGGTCGGCTGGATTACGATGTCTGACGATGTCCTCAGTTATGCGGAATCTAGTGCCCCTGGGACTAAACGCATCAAGAAGTCTGTTTATGGTATCGGTGAAAGTGAATGCGAAAAACGAGCAAGCATGTGATAAAGAGGGCTACTGCCTGCATAGTGCCCCGACCAATATGTTGCATCATGGAGAACCCAGCTGCAATCCCTGCTTGTGTCATGGAGCATGTAGCTGAAATTCCTTCCAGTGCCCTGGGAGCAGCAGCCCAAAGTCCTGCTTGTGTAAAGTAAGACACAGTTGCATCTTCTGCTTCCCGCGGAAAACTACCACCATGCATTCTTGCTTGAGCATAAGGGACAACTACAATTCCTAATAAAAAAAGTAGCTCCTGCTAATAACATATCTATTTTCCATCAGATCTGAGACTTTAGCTACCAGCTATTTAAAACGTGCAAATTTGGAAACTTCCCATCCATCTGGGTTGCCGAGGTTGTTGCGCACCCTGAGCAGCTGGGATTACCTGAACGGGGGGGACGATAGCACAACTGGGACGATTTGCTAGCTATGTGTGGGAGGCCAGCTATTGTGTCCATGCCGATAGCGAGTCCGGGGTACTGGCACAGGGTCCTCTAACTCATATTTATGTGACGCAGGTTTTGGGTATTTGGACCGCGGCAGTGTGGGGGGACGAGGGTTGGATTCGGGTGGTGTGGAGGGACGAGAGTTGGTCTGGGGCGGTGTGGGGGAATGAGGGTTGAACTGGGGCGGTGTAGGGGGGACGAAAGTTGGACATTATTATTCTCCTGTAGCTTCACACAGTTTGGTTTGAAGCTGGTGAACAGACACGCACCTCCCCCATGCTGTGGAGCTGCAGGGCCAGCGTGCGGAGGTGATCCTGGCTGACCAGAGGGTTGATGTGCTCCTGGACGTCGCTGACAAACTGCTGCCACGACGTCAGCTGGTTGGGTCCGCTCAGCTTCCTCCAGGTTGGCAGGGTGGTCAGCAGACGCTCCGACAGCAGCGTCATGGGATTACACCTCTGCAAGGATGGAGAAGGAGGGGCGGTAAATATGTGGATTCACTTTATGTTATGATTTCTTAAGATTAACTGACTGTTTTAACTAAATGGACAAATGAAGAAGAAAAACTATATTCCAGATTCAGTCACTTGAAGTCAGTGGCTGTGGAAATCATGAAACAAATATCTCTATATGATTATTTTCAATTTTTTTCTTTGACATACAGAGAGATATTCGTATGTGAGTGTGTTTTCCGAGCTCACAGAGATTATGTTGGTGCGAAGCTCCTGCAGGTGACTCCTCAGCAGCTTCACGTCTTTGGAGTTCGAGGCTCCGGCGTCCATCACAAACAATTTGTCACTGATCTGCAGGTCGACCCCGAACCTGAAAAATAAAAACGCCGCCGTTTAAAAAAATTAAATGCCTTTGCAGGAGTACTGAGATATATGTAGGACCGTCCTTTGTATACTGAGAAGCTGGAAAACAGGTGTAACTACCAATAGTAAAATTAATCACAGCAACATTTAATTTATGTAATTTATGCAACTATGGTGTCGTATTTTGTGCTCCATAGCAACTGTTGCTGAGGCTCAAGGGTACTGTAGTATTGACAGCTATTTGACAGAGCAAAAACACTTTGCTTTACCTGCTGTAAGTCCATTTATTACAGAACCATTTGCCTCTGCATTGGTGCCATCTGATCAACCAATCAATCAACAAAACAAACAACAGAAAAATAATCTCCATATCGCTCGTGTGTGCTGTTGTTTGAGTCCCAACCTGTTCCTGACTTCCTTGAGCAGAGCTTTCTCCTTGTCGTAGGTGAACTCTCCGGAGAAAGCTCTGGGCATGTCGGCGAGGTCAGCGTGCGTCGCCACCAGGACGACTATGAGAGGCTGCTGGATCCGGCCTCCGAAAGCTGGAGAAAGACGGGAAAACACACACACACACACAGTCAGACAAAACTAACACAAAACCTGTCAAATCACAAACGTACAAACTTCATTTAAAGTGCCAGCAGATCCAGTAGCCATCAAAACAAAATTGTGTGTTCCTGCACATGCAAGAATCACTTGTACGAATAAATTCGTTCTTAAGTGGCTTGTGTGAGTAATTTAGGAGAACTTCCCGCATTCACCAATTTTCTTGTATTTTTAATTTTCTCTTAGACACGAACACAATTTACGAGTGGTCCAGACATGTCGTAGGAGTCATGTGTAATCAGTCTGCTGTTGTCCAAACATAAGTTTTTCACTAATGGATTGTATATTTCATTACTTTAAAGCAATTTTGAGTTTGAAAATCCTAAATTACACTTCATAATTATGTTGACATTATCCTGTGTGACTCTGCAATTCAAATTATAATATAATTCTAAATTTATTCATATAGCCTAATGATATCATCATTAATTTAAGTTGGCTATTGATGCTATTGTATAACGCTACAATAAACATCTCGAAGTGCAAAACCAAATTAAATTATGCACTAATTGAAGGTTAGATTTGTCTCTGTATATAATAAGGTCAACGGGAAGTGTAACCAGGCACGTCAGGCCCTTGGACGAGAGCGCGTCTTTGAATGAACACTTCCTGACATATGGGGCAGGACGCGTAGCCTTATATGGTATTATTGGGGCGTTAATTATGCAAATTTACAATTCTCATGAACGCACGCTCAGTTATGCGCAGGTGGCATTCATCATGTTTACGCAGGTCATTTACACAGTTATCTGAAGTTAGGACGTGGCACACTTGTTCAAGCCAAAATGTTCTTGCATGAGGCCCAATAACTTTTCAATGACTTTCTAGGTACTGTTTGGTGAAATTAAGTGACTCAAAATTGCCGTGTTTTCTGGTAAAACATGACATGATGTCACACAAAAGCCTCGACCTTTAGTGATGATCTTGTCAAGTCTCTGTTAATGTCAGTAAAATTGTAGCCCTCCGATTGTTGTCACAAACCAAGACGCACAGCCTTTTTCAAGCTTAATAACGATCAAGTATTTTGAAAAGACAAATGCCGACCTATTACTGAGATTATGTTTTAATTTAGTCCAATTAAAACCACTAATATAATCAAGAAAATAATGAGCGTCTTGCTCGATTGGTTTTACCTCAATTGCATTACAATCACTTTTTTTCTGTACGTAAATGGTAATAATCTCAAGTATTTGAGTGTATTTTAGGATAAATAGGATATATTTTAAATGTGATTGTCCATTGATCCACTAATGCAATCCTTCTCCCCCTCACCCTCCTCACCGATGTTGTCCTGTGGCAGGGTGAGGGCTTTCAGCAGGTTCAGCCAGTAGGTAATGTGGCTCAGCTGGGTCTCGTATGGCTCCTCCAGGCTGAACAGGACCAGGTGGATCGCGGTGGCGTCATTGGCTGCAAAGTAGTCGTAGGAGCAGTAATAGACGGGGTTCCCCGAAAACTCCCACACGCTGAAATCCCCCACACCTGCAGAGAGGGGAATAAGTGACACATACATATATTCAGTAGTTCCCATATAATGTTCCAGTTTTGGTCAAATCTAAGTACATTTACTCAAGTACAAATTTGAGGTACTTATACTTTACTAAATCTTTTCTTCTAATATCATTTTATACTTCTACTCCACCACATTTCAAAGGGAAATACTGTACTTTTTTCTTCTTTAATTACTTTGAAATTAAGATTTTGGCACACAAAACATATGAAAATGTACAAATACAGCTGAAACGATTAGTCGATTAATCGATTGAGAGAAAATTAATTGGCAATTATTGTGATAATACTTTAAGTCATTTTTCATCTAAAAACATTTCATGGTTCCAGTAAATGTTCAATTTATTTTCAATCATTTTGAGGTTTGGACTGTTGGTCGGACTCAACAAGCATCGTGAAGGTGTCACTTTGGGCTCTGGGTCATTGTGACGGCACTTCTCACTATTTTCAGAATATTTACAAACCAAACGATCAATCGATTAATGGAGAAAATAATCAGCAGATTAATCCAGAATGAAAATCATCAGTAGTTGCAGTCTGATACAAAATTGTTCAAAATGAGCTCCACCTCAACCAACTCCAACAGTAAAATCCTGCTTTTACATCAACGCATGAGTAATAATAATCTTTTCCTGATGACATACTTTTTACATAAGTTTTTGAATGCAGGACATTTACTTGTAGTGGAGTATTTTCACTGTGTGGTATTAGTACTTTTACTAAAGGATCTGAGTACTTCCTGCACCGCTGGTTCTCACCGTGGATGTTGGCGTGCTGGATGTCGATGGCCTTTGTGGCCTGTTCGTCAGCCGAGGACAGAGCGTTGTGGACGGGGGAGAAGACCTCCAGGACACCTTTGGTCAGGCTGGGCTCAAACATCATGCTGCGACTCCGCACGCTCACATTCTCGCAGCCCGGGTACAAGTTGGAAATACTCACTGACACTAAACACAGAGGAAGAGACACATGAAGAGGGAATGACACCTGTTAATCAACGTCTACAATATCTACTATATTTAGATGACATCAGCCCTTAATAAAAGACATTTGGCATCAGAAGCAGAGAATCTGATGCATTCAACCTAAATTCAATGCATAGGTTTGGGTTTTAAAACAGAATAAAGAAGAAGAATAAAAATCATTATTTAAAGTTATTTTTTACAGGTTTATTTTGTATCTGTTGTTCCAGTGGATAGACTTTGTGCTCTTTGTGGAGGCGTTTCTACTCTGCTCAGAATGGCATCAATACAGTCAGATATAAAAATGACATGTAAAATCTGTAAAAACAAAAGCTAATGGTTTGTATCATAAAAAGGTTTTCTAAAAGCCAGAAGCAGGTTGTTTTTCCACTCTTTCTTTCTGGAGAAACATCACATAGATGACTAGAGCACTGCGATACAACACAAAATGAGAAACAGCTTCTAACAACAACAACATGAGGAAAAAGTTATTAGATATATTATCAATATCCGACTGATCAAATATAATCTAAGAGCAAATGTTTCACAGATCTATATTGTACTTGTGTATGTTAATAAACAGTTGAATGTTGAAATATTTCAGGTTATTTTAGTGCAGATCTGTACAAAGAAGAAAGTCTTGATGACAACAACTACTCTCCACTAGAGTAAATAGATCTGCATCCAGTCTTATTTCTCACCCAATAATTGCACACTTGCTAACACATGGGGGTGCTGTTTTATTGCAAATAAATCCACTATGCAGACACAACATTAGCATGTCTTTGACACTCTGTGGGACCACACCTACAGTTTTTTCGCTGCAGATTTGTATTTGTTTATGTCCATACGGCCTCATTTTGTCACAATCAGGGCTGTAGACAAATAAGGATACAAGTAAGGATGCTGGTTTTGTAACCTGTCACTGTACAAATGAATCATTTTGGCAGTGGAAAGCTTTCCATGGGCGAGGAATTTCTGGCGATCTGATGTCGAAATCCATCTGCAAAACATTCTGTTTTGTTGTTGTTTCTTGCAGCCAGCTGATGTTCTCAGTCCTAACCAATCAGGGAGCTTCTTATCAGGCCAAACAAGCAGAATTAAAGAGAACACACACTTGAGTTGAATTATTTCAAGCATGCTTGGTGTGAATGTGACAAAACAACTACAAAAGCTTGATAAGGGAATGTATGTGCGATGAAGTTTAGGGTCTTGGCATGTGATATTCAGCTGTTTGTTGTTTTAACAGCGATCACACCGATCACATGATACCGCACTGCAGAACTGGTTGCGTCAAAAAACAAAGAAAAAGTTAATTACGAGATCCTGATCTCGTAATTATGAGATCTGGAAAAGTGCCACATACACATGTATGATATGATGGGGGCATCATACACATACAGTATATTTAGCACTATTCCTAGTCTATTTAAACTATTTTTAATGCACAGATTGAAGGAGGGGGGGTTACATTTCGCTGTGATTGTACCTTATATGATTACAAATAAACCTGATTGATTGAAATACTGGTTTAACTGCTCCTGCAGGGAGAGAGCGACTTCCAGCAGGTCAGACAGGGGCTTTCCGCCTGAACAATCCCAACAACTTGAGATGCCTGTGCAGTGTTGTCATACTAATATTAATGCCACCCACATTAAGTAATATTACTATTTCCCAGTGTCTCACACCGGGAAGGAAATAAGAGCAGATAAAATGCGATAGCGACGATTGAGAAGGCTACCTTAACTCTTCTAATAATTATAAGATCCTAATCTCGAGATCCTGATCTTGTAATTATGAGATAAGGCGTCTAATTTTTTTTTCTTTTGTGAATGCAATGCACTTCCGTACTGATCACTTCAACTTTGGTAAAATTATCCGAACTAGGTTTTTCTTTTTCAGGAAAAGTATGATTCATGTAAAAATACTGTAAAATGACATTTGCAAAGCATCAAATGTAACCTGAAGTCGAGGCCTCTCACTTCTTCATCTTTCTGCACAAGCAACGACTTGATGCCATGTTGGTTTTCTGGTTTTAGGTCAGGGAACTTTTTTAATAATAACAGCTGCTGTAGCTTTTGGACTTCAGGGATGCAAAGCTGCTCATATGTCTGTGTCAACACCTTTTCTCTTTATGACTGAGCGTCTTACAAGAAAAGGTGATTTATAAATCAGTCAGAAAAAAAAAAGAAAACTAGGAACGCCAGGCTGTATTCAAGCAAAGCACAACCTCTCTTTAATGTTGTTCTTTGCCCACTTTATAGATTACTAAAGTGAATGAATAAAAGTCTCCCTCAAATAACTGAACAACCTGAACAGGCCAGAAATCAATGCACAGTGCAGAACACTTTCAGGTGTCAAGTTCAGTTTTGTGGCCAACAGCATCATAAAGTTACAAATATTGACACTAGACGAAGGTAAATATGCATTTAACGTGCCACACTTTGACTTTCGACAGGCTTACAAAAGGACAAAATTGATGCTTGCGTTAAGTTTGCTTGAATAGGAATAAAAAAACGAGACAAATGGACATCGTGACGGCACTTGTTCCCTCTCAGCTCTGCTTCTTTGTGCTTCAGCGTGGACTCTTGTCACGTATCGCTGCAGATATAACACAGAGTCAATAAAAGGCCGTTACTGAATTCAGCTAGAGTTGAAAGAACAAGAAAAAGCTCTTTCAACCCCCCCTTCAGCTCTGACAGAGGCTGCAGATTTCCAGATAGTATGGAGGATGGGATCGGTAACACTACACGGCTCACATAACTGACCATTATCTGAGCGAGCATCGCGCCTGTCTGGGAGGTAATGGCTCAGAGCGCCACAAAATAGAGCGGTTAAAGGAAACACAATGGTATGTATGTGTGTGTGAGGGAGGGCAGATAGAGTGCAAATACAGACAGACTGAAGACAAAGTGTGTGTGTTTTTTTACGCTACACTGAACATGTCAGGGTCTTACCACAGACTGGTCGCTGAGTGCAGGACTGACCTCCACAACAAAGCCAGGAGCAGTAAAAAGATCGACGGTTTCTACTTTAAGGTTCCAGTTAGCGTTACTGGAGTAATGGGGTTAATATTTAGGGTTACTGGAATTGTGGTTAAGGGTTATTGGGTTAGTTGTTGAGTGAAGCAGGGCGACGTTTGTGTTGGTGCTTTTCATTTTGATTGTGTGGACTCGTGTGGTGGTTCAAATTTGTCTGAGGGTGTGTTTTTTGTTTGTACAAAAATGGGCGCTTTCTATGTTTTGCTTTCAGACCATTCACCTCAGCGTCCCTGGGTCAGTACCGTGAAAGGGGGGTGGAGGTGTGTTATTGCATTCATGCCATCCACACTGGGGTTTGTTTTTCAATAGGGGTCACCAAAGTCAGAAATTCAAAAATCCTGCACACTAAACCTTCGCACATGGGAACAAGACTGGATGGAAAACAGCAGATAATTGCGGGAAATACTGTGCAGCCAAAAATTCATATTTTGTTATTGTGCAAACTCATGTAGACAAATTTAAAAGATAATGGAACTGAAAATATAAATCTACTGCAGGGGTTGTTGACATTTTTAAGTTCTCTCTTTGTTTATCCAACCTAACGTTGGGTTATATGACGATATATATACTGTGAGATAATAGAAAATTGTCGACCTTTTATACCAAGTCAGCTAACCCTTTAATATTTCTGGCCTTTGTAGGCAATGTTACACATCAATGAGAAGGTTTGTTACTGGAGTTAAAGGTAATTAATTCATTGGATTAATCAAAAACATACATTCTCATCTTATTTTGTCCGTAAACAGTTTTGTCTGTTGAATTTCAAGAAAATGTACTACATCACTTTGTATTGTATACATACACTATACCGTGATAGAAGATTTTTTATTCATATCTCGCATCTCTAATCCAAACCAAACGGGCTGAGATTCAGGAGGGAAGAACATCATCATTAATTCAGGTCTTTAGGATAAATAAAGTCCAATCAAAGCAAACAATCATTCCAAACAGGCTTCTGAATGGCTGCTAAATGTTTGCAGCCCCTCCTCCTCCTCCTCCTCCTCCTCCTCTTCTTACTTCTTTCTTACTTGAGGATTACTGAAACAATAATTCCAGTTCATTTAATCTGGTGTCTTACTTTTGTAGATTTGGCCATCGTTTCTACCGGTTATGACAACACTACACTCAACAACTTGCCCCCATCTGTAATCTTTTTCAGTATTAGCACTGAAGTTTGTGAGTTAAATGTTAAAAATAGCCGATGGAACCGATGACCAAACCTACAAAAACAAGAAACCTTTACAAGAAACGTGGTAAATTGGAATTATCGTTTTCATGCGTCAACTGTTTACATGTCAGGGTGAACTTGATGAGTCTAAAAAGGGGAACAAGCATTAAATGTTGCTACGAATTGAACAGAACGGCAAATTAATCATTCTGGCCTGTTTTTGGCAGAATAAATCCTTCTGGTTGTTGGCAGGTGAAAGCTTAATCTTGTGAAGGATTATCTCAGCTTCACCAGAGCCGTCTGTCACCTACCAGCAGGTTTGGAGTTGATGGGGGAGTTGGGGTGACGGGTCGTGTTGGTCATGCGTGTCCTCTTCCTCCTGAAGAAGCTGCGTAGGATGCCACATTTCAGAGACTCCAGCAGGGTGCTCTTCCCGGCTCCAGAGTGTCCAAACAGCTTCAGCTTGATCCTGGGCTGGACGGTCTGAGTGGGCCGCAGCTGCTGGATGTAGCTTAGTTTATGGTTGTCCTGACCCCCCCAAAAAAAGAAGAAAATGATTTATTAAAAGCCACTGACAGTTGAGGTCACATTGAGCTACACTTTTATCTACTGTTTGGCATGAACTCCCACATGTTCTCATTTCAAGGAGCCCCAAAAATCAGACGACAGACTTCAATTTATCAGATTTTGTTCCACATACTGCATCTTCTTTCTGAGAAAATTCCAAACACACCAGACATACAGTAGGAGCGTTCGCAGAAGACCTCCTATTTGATGTTTTTAAACTCACAAATTCTCTCAAACTCTCAATGTAATCCAGTAGCTGTGGGTGGTGACGGACTGATTACCTTACGTAATCAAGACACACCAATTCAAAATCCTCCCTCTGTTTTGGGGGCATGACAAGATGTGATAATGAAAAATGAAATGAAAAGTTCAAGGTAATTACCACAAGACAAGACTAAGAGCCTACAGCCATGCAGGCTGTTGTTATGCACAGTGGTGCTTTGAGCTAAATGCGTGCTCACCATCTTGGTTTAGCACGTTAGTATGCTAACATTTGCTAATTAGCACTAAACAGAAAGTACAGTTGAGGCTGATGGGAATGTCATTAGTTTTGCAGATATTTGGACAAGTTGAAATTTTGACCTGATGATGGCGCTAGATGGAAAGTAAGGGGATCACTGAAGTGATTACAAATGATCCTCAGGGCGACACAAATGTCTGAGCCAAATTTCATGGCAATCCATCTGATAGCTGTTCAGGTATTTCACAACCACAAATGTCAACCTCACGGTGGTGCAAGTGGAAAAGTCAGAGGATCACCAAAGTAATTATAATTCATCCTTTAGGCCCCATGAACTTAACAAAATTTCATGGCAACCCATCCAGTGATTGTTGAGACTAGTGCAGTGCCCGTTCAAAACGTGCCCGTTCGGAACGGGCCGATCGCTTTGCCTCCAGTATTGCTGCTTGCAGCTTTCTCGAGAACCGCTCATCCAAACAACTTCACACTCCACACTGCTCTTCCTTGGGTCAGCAATATACCCGCCAAGTGTGAAGTCGATCGGATGAACGGTTGTCGAGATAATGGAAGGACAGAAAGACAGAAAGACAGACGGAGTTAGATATTTCAGTCTGGATCAAAGTGGTGGACCGACTGATCCAACATTGCCTCCCCAGAGCTGCTAGAACGGCTAAAAAGCCTATAAAGTTGATGATTATTAATTAGCTTTTTTTGCTGAATTGTACAGGTTCCACATGGACTGGTAGAAAATGTTCCATGACCTGGTATTGGTCCACATCCAAGGGGTTGGAAACCACTGTATCAGATGAGGACGTGTTTTACTGTTGTTAATTAAGACATGAGGACTGATATTTTTTCAAATGTAACAGGCTGTAGGATGATCAGGGTTTCACTTGGAGCTGAGTAAAAAATGAAATTTATTCCTATTACAGACTATTAAAAATGCAATTTGGAGACTGTCAGTTTATCCAGTGAAGGCAAAAATGCCAAAAAACATTTTTCGTTTGGTAAAAAAGTTTTGATCGTTAAGTAGTGAAACACCTTAGTGTAAAGGGTTTAGGCACATTCCTTCTAGATATATACTGGTGAATGTGTTGGGCACAGAGGAGCAACAACACAAGCAAGTCACGTGTTGAGCAGTTGATGTTATTGTTTTAAATGTAGCTGAGAAGGTAAAACTTAAAGAATTAAACTGTCTAATAGACTGAACAAACTTTACCCCATCACAGGGCATTAAAAAATGAAAACAACACATAAAGGGAACAATATTTAAGAGGATAGTTATTATGTAGCTGAAAAGAGCAACTTTAATGTATGTTGTGTGTAAATCATCAACACCTCATGCAGCCACGATGAATTATTCTTATTTTTTGACATTCAAATTACTCTCTAATGTTATTTGAATGGATCCACCCACTAATACACAAAGTTTCTCTGTGTAAAGAAATAGGGCACGCTGTACACTCAGATACATAAACAACGAAAGCCATTTCCAAAGACGGCTGTCTCCTCTGTACCCTGCTGTAATACTGTCAATTCAACAGATAACATTTATTAACATGTACGACTCTTTTTTAACCATCCAACACATGAGTCACACATCAGAAGTGGCCTCAAATCCTGTGAGTGGCTGTGTGGGATATGAAAGCACTCCCTACTCCCACCTGGGTTATGTTAACACATTCAATAAATAAAGCTTCTAATTTCAATAAGTGTGATTCACATCTGAGCAGAATACAACTTCTCATTTTGAAAATAAATCATGTTGAACTCGATGTGTACTCTATTTAAGTTGGAGGAACAGGACTTTTTCTTCTTCTCTGGGTTCTTGGGAAGTCGGCCTTTCTTTCAAAACTGGCTTCAATGTGCCAAAGTGTCTTAAATTAGCCCAGCATATGCAGAGGATGACTGTTTTCACAGTTGCTGCTGTCATGTTTTCACGCTCTGCACTGAATCTCAGCAGGTTTTCTGGAAAAACGGATTGGAGGAGAAGTCAGTAACATTTAGCTTTAGGTAAAAAAAAAGCCACTGGGTGTTCTGGTGGATGTGACTCAAGTCAGACTGGGAACACTGGACTGAACTTCCCACACACCTCTGGAGAAGGTGGTACGTGTCCTGTGGTGTTGAAGTCATAGAAGCCCAACCAGTTCATTCAATACATTCAATATACTGGAAGTCATTCTGGATAAAAATGACTAAAAAGTACCTTGAAATAATTCACAAAGTATTATAAAATTTTATTTCTAATGTTCTATAAGCTACTAGTTGTGTTAAACACCCGTGACTGGGCAGTAGATGTTTGCTGCTGAAACCCCAGAAGCCTGGAGCTGTCAATGCCCTCTGTGTTCAACCCTACTGAGTTCTTATTCTGTCCAGTCCAGTTCTTCGGCTACAGCATTTATTCCAAACAAACTGTTGATGCTGATTCAGGAGTTGTAACATGCATCATTTCCTGTTTACCAGAGCAGTTTTCCTCAGAAACACCTCGTACAATGAATTTAATTTGCATACAGTGCACCAGATGCCACAGTCAGTGTTTAAATTGTTCATTAAAGAAATATCAGTCCATAAAGCTCAAGCTTTGATTCAGACACGCTGTCGTGAAATAAGTGGAATGTTAGGATTTGTTCACAAGCTTTTTCAAAACATTTACTCCATTTTTCCACCCTCAGATACAGATTAGTTTCTCTGTGTTCTTCTTCCGACCACTGTGAGCTCAATGGGGCTTTGCCTGCCGGCAGTAGAGGATATTGCAGGGGGGAAAAAAGATTTTCTGACAATGTCACTGACATTTTATTTCCAAGCAGAAGAAACACTCCAGCAGTGAAAAAGGCAAAGATTACTCTTAAAGTGACTCAGTGCCCTTGTATGAGAGCGAGTTAGCTGTATCTTCACCGGGAGTTCTTCAGGAGGAGATAAGGCATACTGTACTTCCTACCACCTCGCCTCCGAGAGGACCTCCGTATCACTGGAGTCAAATCTCAATCAGCCCTGCTGGCTGCCTGGAAATACCTGGGGAGAGAAAGAAAATCAATGTCTGGCCCAGTTCCCTGTACACCTTTGAGGTTTTCCATTTGATCTCTATCACTTCTTATTAACTTCAAAATATGTTTCAGAGACTTGAAGTCATAGAGGCGCCATCCTCTGGTGTCTCCCCATTGAATGCGTCTCAAGATGTTGTCACTTGGATCTGCTGAATTCAAAGGAGTTTAAAATCCCTTTTCCTGAATCGTGCGGCATCGACATCTCTGATTTGTCTCCCTCTCTGCTGCATCAGTGGTGAAATGCCAAATATTTTACATTACACAGTCGATCGATAATCCAAAATGCTGCTGTCGACAGGCGCCAAAGTCAACCGTGACATCGCCATCGGTCGGTTTTGCTCCACAAGCACGTCATCAACATTACAGAGACACAGAACTGTGAGATAAATCCTTCTGTGAAAAGGAAGTGATGCTGCTGAACAGGAACACAGATGTTCCAAAAGTGCAATCCAGCTGTGACAGGAAGATAAACAGTTGATAAACAGAGTTTTTGTATGTGATTTTCTACATTTCCTAGAATGTAGAGATTTTTAATGACATGATTTTCAGTAAGCATGGTGTTCAAACACACCAAAAGTACTAACACATACTACCATGTATATAAATGCATATTTTTAAAAAAAGCACAAACACCTGGAAATTTGCATTTTAGGTGCAGTCATAAACATGGCATCCTGGATTTGTGTGATTCAGTGAAGTGTTGGAATTTGCAGATACACACATGTGACGATGACCAACTGTGTGGAAAACACTCAAGCAACTTAAAGTGATAATATACAACATTAGGGTTCATGTGCTATGTTGTGGAGAAAACCTTTTGACTGCGTTCGCTGCCTGAATCCCGCTGCTACCAACTATTAGTAGTACTAGTACTAGTAGTTGATAGACAGGTGTCCTGGAGGTGGACATCAACCCAAAGGTGCACTAACATGTTAACCATGAGAGTGGTATCGATTTCCTCATTTCATTTGGCAAGAAAAAAAATTAGCATATTTCCCAAAATATCAAACTATTGCTCTATTCTTCTAAAATATCTATGGAGAGCAGATACTGGAACGATGTGTTTAGGTGTCAATATCATAAAACAATGCAGGTTAGACAAGTGCAGATGTTTTCTAAACGTTTTATCATGGTGGGATATGTACTTGGATGGCGCAGTTTCGGTGAACTCTTAAAGGGATAGTTCAGCTTTTTTGAAGTGAAGCAGCCCGGAGTAGCGGCACGGAAGCTAATCTGTGTTCTTCTTCCAACCACCGTGAGCTCAATGGGGCTTTGCCTGCCGGCAGTAAGAAGATATTGCAGGGGGAAAAAAAGATTTTCCTTACAAGGTCAGTGACATTACTGTGGATGGGGCCAGCAGTATTAATTAATTCTGTTCAGTCTCCATCTGCAAAAGTTCTTCCTCTGTGTACTCTGGTTCATAAAGGTATCCTGTTGACTCCACAGTAAACGCCATTTCATCATTGCTGTCATAATCACTCATTTTTATTTTCTTGTATGTGTTGTCTGTTCCATAAACCGCTGACCCAAACAGCTGACCTGCGGCGCAACACAGTGCGCGACATGCGTAGGAGTATAGCCTTTTCCTTTCAAATCCCGCAATTCTCTCCATCTGTTGACCGACCAAGGTTGACTCGTGTTTTCGCCCATGCTCTATCGCTGTCTTTTTTTTAGCTTTTTTTTTTGTTCTTCAGTCGACTCTTTTTTTTTTCTCTTTGTTGATCCTGCCCCAGTATCAGCCATAACCACAAAATATAACGTCAAAATTAAAATTCGCTAAAGAAAAATCTCCTACTGCTTCCTTTTAACTGGCTAAC
>NTHP01000178.1:501489-574566 GCA_003416845.1 Oplegnathus fasciatus | reverse complement strand
GCAGCTTCAGTGTTCAGAAACAGAAAGCTTCCTTCTCTTCAGGGTAAAGACCAACTTACAGGAAGAGAAAACAATGTGGTGTTATTTTTCAAACTAACAAAATGTCCCTGAAAGCACCGCCAGATAAAACAGGTCAGGTCACATTTACAACACAGACAGTCCATTACATGATCAGCTGCACATTCACCTTGTGACAGACGTCATGTTGTTTTGTTCCAACAATAGTTAATAACTATTATAACTAGACTGTTGTGTTTTCTGCACTACAGTCTCATGAGGAGCCGGCCTGTCATGTATTATCATTACATCAGTTCTCAGAGAAATAAATACAGAATTATATATAATGAATATAAAAACCTGCTGACCTCTGAAAAACTAAACTTATTGCTTTTCTGAAAGTTTCCAGAATATCAGCTGTCCAGCTTCCATCCAGGAGCCACAACTTGTGAAACACGTTCAGAATCTGTTTTTTATTCACCTGCTTTGAGGAGATTTAAAGGATTCTAGAAAATACTTTCAGAACAGCAGGAAGTCTTGTTGTTTTACAAAACTGACAGGTGAATATCAGGCTGTATATTTCCATTTACTTTTCAGAAAACCAGACGCTGAGCTCTGTGAGTGAAATGTGACGACACAAACAGAAACATGAGAAATGGTCAACAGGATTAATATAAAAAAAAAACTTCCAAGAACATTTTTAAAAACATCATCAGGGGTCTTTCCTCTTACAAACTTGTGATTCGTCACTGACTCTTATTTATACAGCAAACACGACTGAAGGCCTCGTGACACTGAACACAAACAAACCAGCTGTTTACATGAGAAATAAATGATGAGATAAAGTTTCCACGCTGGAATCAGAGAGACGTTCACACCAACAAAGTCCAGAAGAAATGAAGTTTCACTGAAACACTTTGATCAGAACATCCTGATCCAGGAGTTATTGATCAGGAGGAGAAGCTGAAACTTGGACTGAACTAAAGAAACATGAAGGTTTTTCTCTTTGATCGATGATGACAAAGTTCAAACTGTGATGGAGCAGTCTGAGTGCAGCTGCTGTGTAGTGACTGAGCTCTGACTGTGGTCATCAGTGGAATAAAAGACTTCATGTTAACAGCTGCAGCTGATGTGATGAATAATTCATCAGTTCATTAATAACTCAGAACTCAGACATGTTCTCAGGTCGTCCATCGTCTGCAGTTCTGTTTCTGATTTTAACNATTTTAACGGGGGGAACATCATCTTCTTCTTCTGTCTCAGGCTGCTCGGGACTTTTGTGTCATGAGAGTCATGTTGTCTACAACCAGACACAAAGCAGACAGTCATGCAATAAGCATCTTTCCACACAGCGGATGGATCGTGTTTAGAGTTTGAGTTCAGTTCAGTCTGACAGAAACAGTCAGATTAATCTGAACTCTCTCTTCTTTTAGAAACAAAAACTGTCTCCAGACACCAAAATGAGTAAAAGAGCAGCAGTGTGTTCGAGTATTAGAGTCAGAGTTTCAACATCAAAGAGGAAGGACTGAAACCACATCCTGATTCAGACTGAGGTGGTGGGGGAGGTGCAGTTCGCGATGTATTTCTTAAATAAAACAGACATATTACAGACCTGTCTAGGAGGAAGAGGGCCAATTCAGGATCCGCCCCAGTATCTCATATTGATAACATCAAAAATAAAATGCTTCCTTTTAACTGGCTAACGTACTACTCACTGCCAAACTTTGCCTGAGAAAATGTAAACATAGACTCTTCTGGGCTGCGTGCCGTAAATCGTTTCGTCTGATTTTGCGGGAAATCAGACCCGGGGACAGAGAATAACTAAGAATAACTATATAGAAATAACCAAGCTTCTCGCTGTTGGTCTCGTTTGCTTATGTAGGTCATATAGAGGCATCAGTATTACTGTAAATTGAGACTGTTTCATAACCAGTTAAAAACTCCTTGTAGTTACTTTAATATTTTAACTAATCTTTAGACCAACATAATTCTTACTCTAACTCTAAACCCAATCCTAACTCAGTGCCAAACTGCCAAAATGTCCTCAGTAGGATTGTTTTAATAATTCTGTATGAGCAACCACACACACATAAACTAATGTGCCAGTGTGAAATTGGAGTCTTTCTTAAGAACTTGGAATTACCTAAATGTTATTTATGAGTCTAGTTTTCTTCCAGGTATGTTATGATTAATTCCCAGAATATTCTAATCTGCTCCGACACTGTAGATGTATTTAGCTCTTTGCCACCGGTCAGGATCGTTCCCAGCAGAGCCAGAGGAGGTAACAGTCAAATCGACGCGTTGCAGGGAATGGTAATGTGGCATTTACTCAAATAATGTTTTTTTTTTCTCTCTAAAATCCACCACCACGCTTTATGAAAATGCCTTGTAAAAGCACACTTTAGAGTCAAATAAAAAATGAATCCTTAAATAACCGAATAAAGTCTTTTGTGAAGTGAAGGGAAGAAAGCTGCCTGCCATTGCATCAAGTGCGTGTGTTTGGGGGTGGTGGGGGTGGTTGCGTCCTCAGTCACAGGCAAACACACACACACAGTTACACACACTGCAACGCACACAGAGCTGCATCAGACTCTATGGTGAAACTAATCCTGTTACAGTGTCTGGAAATGTGTCTGCTCTCGCACGCTGTAACCTTGATTTCGCTGAGACAGAGTCGCCCGGTTACAGAATCCGTTTTTTTTAAGCTTTCACTCTTTTTTTCTCTCTTTCTTTGTCCTTTTATTTTATCTACAAGTGGCATGCGGTTCCCATCACTGGGCATCCTTATCAATGGCTGTCCAGAGCCCCACCTCCCTAACCATCCCTGGCCCCGGGAGTGAGTGCGCTGGACGGTTGCACACACACATTCATGCAGTATAAACACAGAAACACAAACTCAGCTTCCATGGTTTTACACGTATGAGAGGCTGAGGGGTTGAAATAAGGTGCTGGATAAATTTTGTGGTGTAAGGTTTTGTCCCAATTCTCACCTCAACCCTTCCCCTCATTTCATTATCACCCGCAGTCGCACAAAAGTGCAACAAAGACAGTCACAAGAGGTCAAGATGAAATAACTCCACCCAGGAACACTCCTGTGATGACCTGTGCACATAATCCTGAGCCGCCTGTGGAAGCAAAACTTTAGTGTGGCTGAGAGAGCTTAACACACAGCAGCTGGAGAAAACACAAGCAAATAGACAAATCACCAGTAAATAAACCTAAATAAACAGCTGACTACTTCCAGATTTGCTTCCTTTTTTGGACCAATGTGTCTTCAGTTGCTCTGAAGTTTGCCCTACAGTTCCCACCATGCTTTGAGTGATGCAAACAGGAAGTATAATTTGCACAAACCACACCTGAGCCCTGTTTTTGTTTTGTTTTGGTAAATCTCCACCATTCTGATTGAACTACACACATTGAGACAACAATCAACTGGATTACTTTTGACGCTGAAGAAAAACTCCAAATGTAAAGACTTGAATGTTAAGCAAGCTTAAGTTATAAGAAGTGCCTTTTTATATGATTTTTAAATGGATTTATAGATTTTTATCTGAGAAAGTAAGTTGCAGCAGTATGTGTATGATGTCTGTGCATTCTGGTTTAACTGACTGGTGGCACTGGAAAAAAGGAGTGTGATTTTTTATGCAAAATGCATAGATCAGGCTTTCAGTGTTATTGACACATCTAATTTAATACTACATTACCATCCTTTTCCTTGTGCTGCTCATAAGATGTTATGTGTGGCCTTTCATGCTGCGTGTGGTGATGGAAATCTCCATTTAAAAAAAGATTTGGAAAGCCACCACAGTATGTTGAACACGCAATCAGCAGCATAATTTGGTTTTATTTGTGTGCAGCCTGTTAGCTTATAAATGTATTAAATGCACAGTCAGAGTGCGTGCAGCAGTGTAGACATGTCTATTCATATTTCAGGATGGAAAAACTTGACATGTGCCAGTCAGCTCTGTCACCTCTGGCACAAACCTCTTGATCCAGTTCAGCCTCCAGCCCTCTGACTGACAGCTCCCATCTGTGGTGAGAAAGAGAGAGAGAGGAAAATGTATGGAGAACACAACCAGTAAATACAGCACAGTACACAGACACTCAGTGTTATTATGGTAATAATGTTGGATTGCTTATGTCCCATTTTCACAACATGTAACATTTATAACATTTATTATGTCAACCTTAAAAGCACATTTTCTACATGTCCTTTGACAATTGATCTAAAATAGTTGTAAAATACTGCTGAACATCTGCATAACTGTAGCCAAGGCTGAACAATGAAAGCATGGTCTCAGAGTTTGTGCTGCATATTCTGGATAGATGTTACATAACAGGATCTGTGTATAAAGTCAGTCTGCTGCTCATGCTTGTCCTCTGGCTGTATGAAATGACCTTTATGCGACACCCTTGTTGGAAACACGGGTTACTGAAAGATCAACTGGAAGTTGACCAGCAGTATTTTCAAGCACCTTGTCACCTTGATGTCAAGGAGGCTTTAATGAGAGTATAACTCCTTGTACCTGCCAACAGCCTTCACTTCCAGCTGTACTGTGGATCTCACAAAAGTAAGGTGAAGAGATAGTTGATCCTCAACATGAAGGATTACAAAATAATGGATTTAAAATTGCAAATAAATAGTACTCTGAATTTTCCCCATTGCCCAGGATGTCATATATCCACTGAAGACAAAGCGTACGTGACTAGAAAATTTCAGGAAATCAGAAAACAACAGTCTGCAGCCTTAATCTGTAGAAAAGGTTGGTCCCACACAACCGGCACTTAAAGAAAATGTCAAACCCACAGAGAGGCAGCAGCGTAAGCATCATCTACTGTGTATTTCCAGCAATGAAGAGCAGCATGGGATGTGTAGGTTAAAAATTTAAAACAACAAAAAAAGTAGAGGTAAATGACAGTTCACTAACAGCACCTGTAACGACGCATGGGTTCCTGTCTGTCAAGCTTTGGATTTTGTCTAAAGTAAAGGACCCGTTGTTTCAGAAATTACTAAGAATTTCAAGTGGTGAATCTAATACCATTATTATTTGTGCCGTGCAAGAATAAAAATCTTGACAGACGTCTAACTGGGGGCACCACTAAGGGGAGTGGGGCTTAGCGAGCGTTCAACTGGTCAATAAAATTGCCCTTAAAAAGGACCAGAATAGCCCAAATAATCACACCAACAAACAATACAACAACGAAAAACTGCTGTTAAAGAAAAGTTAACGAATAACCCGCCTCACTCATTCATGCTGTGAATAACATTTTCGCTGCAACAGTACAGATAGGCAGTTAAGGTCCCTGGGGAGGTGGGTTTGCGAGTGTTGAGAGAAAAGGCCTTGAATTCCTCCTCTTGCTCTTTAATAAAATCACATGCTCTGCCACCGAGAACGAGTTAGTGCTGATGAAGAGCGCAGCACCTTCCTCTGTTAAAGATATCAGTAAAGTGCACATGCCATTATCAGAGCCCAGTGCCTGTTTCCAATGGAAACCAAATTGAAATCAAGTGAAGCAGACAGGGGGGATGTTTGATTCGTCTTATACCCTCAACCTTCCCACACCTTATCATTCTATCCCAGTGTGACATTGTCAGAGAAAAGCTGTGCAGGCGGAAACAAAAACTCAGCTCGCTTAGACATGACGGCCGAAAGGGGTCAAGAATCAGTATGAAGACAATTTAATTCCTGCAGAGATTAGAAGGAGACATTTGCATTGTTCTGACAATGGAGAGACACCTTTTTCTTTCCAGTATCATTGTGTAGAGGTCCTTGAAAGTGATGGTGGAAAAGTTTGCCATCTAACCAAAGAGCTTTTCATATGGAAAGAAGTGAATATCATATAGGACTATACATATGATGAATAGACAAATATTTAGAAACTGCAAAGAGGTGAAATTACATATATTTATATCATGGCCACTAGTGTTTTAGCATTTAAAAATAAAAATTGAATTGTGATTATCATACCAATGTCCCTTCAAATTCCTTGAATCTATTTAAAGCTTTCAATTTTATAAGTTATTAAAGTTTTAGAGGTTAGTAAAGTTAGTTATTAAAGTTATTAAAGGGGTGCCATGCCATTGTTCCGACATCCCATTGGTCTGATACCCCAATAGTCAGAAAAATGGCCCATTGTTCCGACAACCCATCTGTCCGACAGCCCGTTATGCCGAAAACAAATCCCCCCCTTTCTAACAGGGAGAGTGTGTATTTTTGGCATAACGGGGTTGTCGGACAGATGGTCTGTTGGATCAATGGGCCATTGGTTGGACTATTGGAGTGTCGGACTATTGCGATGTCGGAACAATGGGCAGTCCCCTTTAGTGGTACCCTAATTTATGTTCACAGGTATGAAATGTGGATTAAGTATGTACAGTATATGACACGTTAAAATAACAGATGTAGCCTACTCACTTACTTGCTCCACTTACAGGAGACAAGACAGAACTATTAAGCTGATAAGGTTAAATTTATTTATATGATATGCATGAAAGTTTAAGTGGGAGATACTGAAACCGATGTGAAGTGATCAAGTTTAATCATTTCACTAGAAAATGTAAAAGAAAGTTCTATGGCATTCATTCTCTGTTTGTATTTGTTCATGTTTTATAAAGGGTTTAACTTGAGCCAGGCCATACAACAATGATAGCAATCATATCACATCCGTACAGGGTTAGCAGCATACAGCTGTTAAAAAATGGTTTGTTTGTTGTTGTTTTTTTTTAATCGCACCGGTATCGGATTGGTACCGGCCGATACCGCAAATTCATGTATCAGAATTGGTATTGGGAGGAAAAATTTGGTATCGGAACATTTATTGGTAAAGCCAAGCAATGACTATTTGTGACCAATAAGTGTCACGTTTCAGGGATTGCAGGAATGGACCCCAACGCAGATGACGAGAGGCAGAGCTGAAGCAGTTCAATAACTGATTTAAATGGGTAGCTTACAGGCAGTCAAGTTCAAGTACACACAGACGAGCAGGAGACAGGCAGGCAGGTACAGGGTCAGGCTCAGATGCACGTTCTGGCTTTAAATCAAATGCATGAAGTCCATGGTAACTTTGACTATCTGGCAGTGGAGGGCTGGTTAAATGACTGCAGGGATGATTAGGAAAGTGGGACCAGTTGAGCAGGAAGTGTCAGGTGACTGGGACTGGAGGGAAAGAGGGGTTACTACCCCCAGAAAGGCTCTTTAAAAAAAGAGGTCCAACATAACCAAAAGACAGAAAAAGACATTACATTTATTAATAAATAAAAATGACCATAAACCAACAGCAAATAGCAGAAGGCTGATGGGCCTGCCAAAATTAAAAGGGAAGGGAAGCCATCCAGACCAACCCACGATGGGTCGTAGGATCTGGGTTCTTCCCTCTAACCTAAGCCAACATTAAAACTAAACCTAACAAAAACAATGCCGTGAAAACAGGACTACTGGACCCATCAAAAAAACAAAGAACCAACAAAAACAGAAATCTAAATCAAGTTGGTCACAAACACAAACTGCTGCTGCCCCCTCTTTATTAGTTTTCCCTCAATCAGACCAGATCAGATACACCTAAGGGAAGGCCACAAGACATCATGAGTGTCAAAATGCGCACATCATAACCAGCAGGGGGAAGTGTGAAACAGGGGTTATTGGATGAGTGGCTAGATGAGGGAGTGAGGTGACTGGGACAGAAGACAATAGCAAAATATTGCCAAATTGCTGATCCCTACACCCTCCCACTCTGTGACAGAGTGTAACTACTGTATGTGTGGAGTCACACTCGCAGCTATCGAGGGTCTCTTCATTAAGGGGGAGGGTATAAATACAACGGCAAGCTTTGGGACGCCCTCGCCTTTCTCTGATGGAAATAGAAAAGGATATTGTTATCAAATAAATATTTATCTATAAGATCATCTTATACACAGCATTGACAAAGATGTAGGTGTATGGCAATGACATGGCACACTCATTACATTCATGACATAGTGAGCTTGTGAAAGGAAAAACTAATAATTGAAGAAAAACTCCCTCCCACGCTTCTTTGGATGCATTTCTTTTTTTGTTGAACATTTTTTCGTTTGCCATTCTTCTGTCATGTGTGCACAAAAATAGTCTATTAAATGTCTGTTTGAGGTAAGGCAACTTATTACTTATCCTTTGGAAAATAACTGCACGGAACTCACATTTGTAGGTCTGTGACGTTTCCTCCATCCTGGACACAAGAGAGGCGCTGCACATGAGAGGAGTGTGGTTTGTAAGCCTGCATCGATGCAGACTCAGTGTTGGATTGCTTTATAACCCACTCCCACTTAAGGCTAATTAGTTTGGAATGACACTTAATGTGGTGGACCCTCTGTGTGAACGGAGTTAGAGTGGGTAGGGGGAGGGTATAGGGGCCGGATTGGAATTGGGCCCATGTCAGGGGGCATTGTCTTTATTCTTTTTCCTACCTTGTTAATCATCATCATAAGGAATATTGAACAACAACAGCAATTCTGCTTCATGCTTTGTTACCACATAACTCTGGAAAAATGAAAATAACTGAGTTTAGTCTGTCCAATTCTAAATAGTATGTAACAGAAAACTAGAATCGCCTGATGAATTAAAGCTCTTTTAATAAAAAAAAAAATCTTTTAATAAAATTATTAATTAATACTTTAATCCCTTTTACTGTGATTCAACTCACTCAGAAAGCTTCAGTCAGCCTCTTTGTTTACCACTTAAATATCTGGAAAAGGCATCACTCCGCCTTCCTCTCTGTGCACAAGTGATTGATGCTTGCACATTCCAGTCCACTCTCATTTCTTTTGCACTCTCATTCCTTTTGCATGTGTTTGCTTCACATGAATCTCACTCTGGGCAGTGGTGATGAATTTTGATGAATGTTGGAGGTAATGGCAGATGACAGCCGGAGTGGCCCTTGCATGAGATGAGTCAGGGAACCCGCCAGTCTCTTCCCAAATGATGACATTTGATTTTGTCTGGTGCTTTTTCTTTCAGTATGGCAGGTGCAGAGGCGACAATCAATAGCTCTCTCTTGTTCTCACTTTCTCCCCTCGCCGTCCCTTCGCCCCGTCTTTTCTCCCTCCCTGTGTATGTGTCTGTGCATTTTCTTTTCAATCTCTGCGGCTCTATTGAGCTCTCTTTTCTCATTCTTTTGTGTCTTACCTAGCTTATCTCCTACTCTCTCTCTGTGTCTCCTTCCTCCTTGCCATCCCCTCGCTCGATCATCCTCGACTCTCAGCGGCACATATCTGTGGATAACTAATGATAATGGACTTTGCTCCCTGATGTGGGAATTCTGCAATCAGCCACTCTGCATGACATATGCGTTGATGGCCTTAATTTTCTCAGACTTGAATGCCCCTCAAGATCATCAACAGTGAGGAGACGAAGCACGCAAATAAACACTGCTAACAAAGAAAGAGTGATTAATTCTGCAATAGTGCGCTGCGATGATATCCTGGTGATTCAGTCAGCTGCAGCAAACACCGCATATGTACTATGCCACGAAATCCAGCTCATGACCATCATAACACATCTTAACATCTTGATTTCTCTCTCCTGTCTTTGCTGATTTTACTAAGTTACAGATATGGGGGGAAAGCAGTTGATTTTGTCACTAAGGCATGACTAGATCCTGACACATTTCAGTGTGATTTTCTCCTCAAAGCATCATTCATTAATGTAGTGCAGATAACTTGTGGTGACTCATGCAGTCCTACAGGGACAGGGTAGAAATTTGTCAGGCACTGATATTTTAGAAGCAGCATTCATCTTTGGCACATGCATAGAAGCATTCAGTCATCTAGAGAAGCTCATTATGCACTTAATAAATAACAGAGTAAACTAAGTGATGTAGTAACCAAACATGGAGAAACATCCATCACATCTCCCCTACATGTATATTGTAGATGAGTTTGATTTAAACTCAGTGATAGAGTTTGATCATTTTCTCTCTTGATTTTCAAACTCAAAAACAATCCTCCGACTGCCCATTTTTCCCAAGAGTTAGTAAAGAGAGACATCTCAGCAATCTGTCAGCATTATGGAAGTGTAACTATATACAAATGAGATGTCATGTCTTTCTAATTTGTCTCAAGCACTAATTACAGTCAGTACAGTATTTTCTCATGCATGCCCTTATGGCTCAAGATCAATATATCAGTGACCTGAAAGGTGCTCTGTGGAGTTTTCTTGTAAACAAAAGTTTCTGTTTACATTCAGTGTTTCTCACCAGGATACATTGTGTGTATCCTTGAGGTCTAACAAATGTGCTAAATGCATTAAAAACATGTGCATTTTTTTTTCTTAAAAGCTTGAAACCTGCATTGTTTACACATCGATCTTTGCGTGCCGGTAGTTTTCTTCTTCCTTGCCTTTACTGGATCATGGTCGTGTTTGTTGCCGCATTACCGTCACCTGCAGACCTGTGGCATAGTGTGAAACGATTAGCAGGAATGTGTATCGCATTACTCACATGCAAGTCGGTCATCGTGCACGTGCATGAGAACAAACAAAACGTGGACCCACACGTAGAAACATTGCTCCATAGTGCTACAAGTGGTAAAGAATTTGCAGGGTACCTTTAAGTTAATAATAATAGAGTTATATTCCTCCAGAGCAGGCGTTTCCAAAATCTGACACTGTGCACCGCCCCAGACAAAATTGAGACAACTGTGCCCCCTCAACACCCACAATACTCCCAACCCACAATGTCTCATGTGGGAAAACCCAAATTATTTTTATACAACCACGCAAGCACTTAGTGTAGAGCATCCAGACAGAGGCATGTTTCAGTCAGTGTCTTATAATGCAGCAAAACTTTTTCTTATTTAGTCCATATTTCTATTAACAGTAATATCCCTCGTTTCATTTCATTGTTTTCCATGTCTTGTACTGTATTATGAGCCTTAGTATTGCATGTTTTAAAGCTAGGGTCGGTAACGTTGCAGAAACCAGCAAGAGTAAGCTAGATTTTGAAAGTAACCAACCCGCCCCTCCCTTCAGGCCTCTCTCCAAAGCTGTTCCCCCAAAACACACGAACGTGCACTGCCTGACTACTGCTGGAGAGAGCGGTGAGGGAAGGAGAGGAGTGTAGTGCGTCGTTGTCGTCGCTAACCGTGTCCAACTACCTCATGTCTCATTCACATGTTTGAAAACACCTAACTTTATCATAACGAAGGTAAACAACCAACATGGCTATTGTTAGTACTCACAGCATCACTTTTCAGGCCCAGCTCCCTCAGTTCTCGCCATCGTTGAAAATCCATACCGATGCTGACTCTGGTTTGACCTCTCGCTTTATCCAACCTCTTTTTGGTCGCAGCCTTTTCTATTTTCTGTCTTTCTTTTCTTTCTCTGCCATTCTTGTGCGACTAGCTTTAACAGCCCAGCCTTGTGGAAGACTCCAGTCATGCGCAATGAGAGCATGGGCAGAGTGCGCGCAGGTAGGCAGGTACGTAGGTAGGCTTATTACAGTCCTACGACAGCCACAGACACCGGATTTTAAATATTTTTTTGTCAGAGCTTTTGATTTATTGATTGCTGCTAGGATGCATAGAGAATGTCAACAAATATAAGAAAAAGGGCTTCTAAAATACATTACCCTAGCTTTAAATATTGCCTGACAATGTAATATAATGGTGTCCTGAATGATGATTTGTTATTAACATTAATATTCTCTATTCTCTATTTTGTTATTGTTCTACATGCTTATAAATGATCTTAATAACTTTGTAATTTCAATGTTATATTATTATATTCTGTTTTAGGGTGACTTTGTAACATCTGTCCAGGCACTACAGATGCCTCTTGGCTAACTTTGGCACATTTATAGCAATGTTTATTGATGTGCACTGTCTCTGTTAAATAAATAAATGAATAAAAAAAAATAAAAAAAAGTTTCATTTTCAGATTCACAACTTTTAATTAGATTAGTTAATTAATTAGAAATCTTATTAAAACCAATTTCAAGGCTGACATCAGAAAGACCTGACGCTCTTCTCTCACAAACAATCCATGTAACAACTATCTTCAAGTATGGGCAGTGTCTAGTCTTTCATTAGGGTAATAACTGCACAGGTCTGCACTGAAAGTGTATTCTTTGTATTTTGTGCTTTATGTTATTTCTGTAGATTACATTCATTTGGCAGACACTTTTGTTTAAAGCAACTTTTCCCTCACATCTGGACATATCAGAAACATTTTCGGGCTTCATGGTCTTGCTTAAGGACACATCAACATGTAATCGAACCACCAACCCTACAAATAATGGCCTAATTGCTCTCCCACCTGAATTACAGTCACTTACTGTCGCTCATTGTACTTTAATTGATTTATTTTCCTCGTCATTGTGTTTTTAACTGCTGTTTTCATGCATTTTATAGCATTTTATCATTTTAAGATAAGAATTTTGGATTGCCTCTACGTTTTAGGACATCACATCATATCCATTCATGTTATGTTTGAGTTTTGTTATTTAATATGACTCTGTCTCAGGCAGGTGTTTCTATTTCAAGAGTACTCCATCTGACAGTTACTTTTGTTTGGCCTGTCTCTAGTACCAGACTCTTATTACGAACATGAGTGTAAGATGAGTGCTGGTTCTGTGTCCAAACCATCGAGGAGCTGCTGTTTCTGCAGCCAAAGAAAAGAAGCTCGAGTACTGGGCAGAACAACAATCCAGCTCTCCATCCCGCTCCACTCCAGTCACCACAGAGCAGAGCCAGCATCAAAGCCAGCTGTCCTGCTTTAATCTTCTGGACCGGTCTTGCAAGGATCCTGTCTGCCCGACCGGCCTGACGGTGACATTCAACCTGAATTTGTGTCCCAGTGGACAGAGAGAAAGTGTGAGAGCTCTGGTCGGATACCTCTTCGCTCTCTCCTCACATATTGTAGACTTCTTCCTGTCTTTCTCTGTCATGCATCCACAACCGCCTTGTCCCATTTTGTCTTTAATCTCCCTGTTTATCACTCTCTGCCACACACACTCATGCAGAAGATAAAGTTGGACATTCGATCGCCCATGGGAGGAAGCAGGAATATGTTTGTGTGACGCCACAGAGGAGTAATGGCAGCTAATCAGAGGCATCTGCTCCTTCATGGTGCCAGGATCATCTCAACACAAGACAAGCCAAACTGGTGAAAAAGTGAAAAAATATCTTCATTTTTTCCAGAAAACAGAACCAGCACATGGTCATTTTTGGCTTTTCCACTGCTGTATTTTCAGTCTATTTTTTTTATAAAGTAGGGCTTGCATCCCCGCTGCCAGGCATCAAATCTTAAAACAAAACAAGAAGCCTCAGGCAGGATGTTATTTCTCTCCGCGACACTGGAAACACATGTCCAGCTACTAACAACTTATGTTTTGTGAATCCTGTTGTCACTGTGGTGTTTGTGACTTAGCTACCTTTTGTGAAAGGTACAATCCTCCCCCTCAGTCCTCTCCAACTTAAGAAAAACATGTTGTCTGTGATCAAGGTTGAGGAGTGGAAATGTGGGATGAAGGAAAAGGGCATTGGGAAAACAACAAGTAATTTGCTCTCCTCCCCGACTCAGATAAGTGAAAGTGAGATAAACCTTTCTGAGACTCTCTGGTGCTCCTGTTTAAAATTTTAGGTAGTTTAGTCACAGACACTTAAGTCAAGGAATTGAACATTTATTGCAAATGGTTGTACAACTGGATTTAGTACAAGCTTCGCAACTACAAGGATTCTGCTGGGATAGCAAATCCCCCTAACAGAATACCAAAGCATAAATCACATAAGGAGGAGTTTGGGGTGCCCATCTAGTACACCTGCATGAATGGGATTGGATGTTACTAGTCAGTCGGTAGCCGATCAGATGATGCATCAATGAGCCAACGGTACCTAGCATAAATGAGACGCCGATCAGCTGATGTGAGTGCGACTTTGTTACTCTGCCTGAACTGAGGCAGACTCCTTTTGATATTCTCAATCCTGCCATGCGTTTGTTGCATTTATTGAGCTTGATCTGATTTGGTGAAAAGCAAATGTTTCTCACATGGAAACAACGAAGGAGCTCATGTAAAAATGTAAAAGAGCAGAAAGGTTTCTTCAAACTCCAATCTGAACTATAACCAAAAAAAGGACTGTGCCAAATTATTAAAGTATAAATTTGTGAATCAATAGACAGAATATTAATGGACAACTATTTTGATAACCGCCATCATTTATCAAGCAAAAGTTCAAGCCTCTCAAATTTGGCAGTGTTTGGTTTTCTGAGTTTTAAATGATTGTACGTTAAATATATTTGGATTTTGGACAGACAAACCAAGCTATTTGAATTTGTCACTTAACTATTCATTGACAGTGAGAGTAATTCGTTGTAGCCTTACAAAAGAACAGCTCTGTATACAATACAGTTTTCTGCACAAACCTGTTGTCTGTATTTCTTCTACAGTACGTCTGATTTTCCAATTTTAAAAAAATCTAAAGCTTATGCACTGATTTTGAAGTCCTGGATTTCCAGCCCTGTCACCCCAAAAAATGATGTTCACATACGTTTAATTTTCATTAGGCAGTTCACTGTGTAGGAAACCTAACGTTGCCTGAATCATGTTTTTCTAACATGATGAGGGAATGTTTTTATTGAATGTGTCGGCAAACTGTTCAGTGCCAACAGAAAAATGTCCATATGAATGAATTAGCCAACATTAACTGTATTTCACATATATAAGTGTTTTGTGGCTATGTTTAGGTGACTCACAGCACTCGTTTAAGGTCGGGTAAATATCATACTGTTGGTTGAATACTGAAAAAGTAAAAACACTGACTCGTTTGTGTAACCAAACCACAATCTTTCTCTAGCCTTAACCAAGTGTTCCAGCAGCATAACATAACATATGGGATGCAGGATGCAAACCACGGTCTCTGTGGTCAAAGTCCTGCACAACCATCAACCCTGACCTCCTCCCACGACTTCTGTGTAATCTAATAATATCACGCTTCCTTGATTGGAAAGAACACACTGCTAGTGAGCATAATCCAGGCAGCAATTACATTTCGACCAGCTGATATTTGACAGAGCAATATAGATTAAACATATTTGTAGGTGACAGGGTTGGAATTTCAACCTTTTATGGCTAATGATGTGTGCGTGTTATAATGATCACCTCATGGCAGAATTACCCCGTCCAGATCGCCACCAAATGTCAGCTGATTCTTGGGCCAAAGGATATCAGTCCACATATTTGTAAAATCTGTGTGCAACTTTTTAAAAAATATGTTGCTACAATCAGCCAAATACGCCTGAAAACAATACCTCCCTCCAACCTCACTGGCAGAGGTGAAACGTGGCTTTAAGCTCGGATCATCGGCACATATGCAGGGTGCAGGGGAGCTGTGTCTCTACAACTGAACAGTGTTTGAAGTGTGCTTTGGGGCTTCAGCCAGGCTTTGGCTGTAACCGGGAAACACAGCTGTCCTGTGGCTGATAGCTCCTGAGGGAAACTCTGCAGTTACTGGATGACCGTTCGTTTCTATAATCTCTAGGGGCAGGTGCATGTGGGGTGCCAACGGGTGTCACAGGTGAATTAGGGCGCAGAAAGAAGGAAGACACTAAGAATTAAAGGCGGTAGATGGAGCTACGACTGTAAACACATTCAATTTAATGACCTAATAATTCATTAAGTCTTGCTGCAGTGTCACATCTCAGAGCACAGATGGTGGTGAGCTGGGAACCGTGTCTTCCCTGCAGTTTTATGTTTTTATCTGGTAGGAAACCAATTATGCCTGACAGATTTAATATTACGAGATTGAGTCGGGGTGAGGCACAATATAGCTGCTCCCTGTGCATTTTGACATGCCATATTTGTCATTGCATCCAAACCGTTCCCCGCACAACAGTCAATCGAGCTCAGGATATTAGATGGCACATGTTAGTGAAAGTGATCTTTCTGCTGAGATACACAATGAAGTGTTTGCATTGGAAAATAAAGGAAGAATAAGAAAGAGTAAGATATCGCTTGTTTTTTTTGATATATTGGTAATTGTTAAACCGAAAGGTTGGATTTTTATATTTGCCCAGAGAGGATTTGCTATGCATCTGCTATATGTGTTCAATTCTGTTTAATGACAGTTTATGCTGTGCAGTGATATTTTTAATGTTTTGGCTCTCTACTCCAGCACAATGGATTTGAAATAAAACAATGACTATTACTTCTGTTTGTTTATAATTGATGCAGTTTTTTGGTTTATGTTTATTTGTGTATATTTAATTTTTTTTATGGGGTCATATACACGATGTCTTCTGTTGTATTTTGAATGCAAAGTTTTCTTTGAAAGAACAATGAAGTGAAGTGAGCGGTATAAGTGTGTGATTTGAGGGTTTAAATTCATATTGGAGGAACAGTATAGGTACTAGGTATAGGTAGCCCTTCTTATACATTACATGTTATGTTAGCCAATAGTAATTGGACACATTACTAAACTTCAGTAATTTCCTAGTAACACGAAAATAGTAACATTACTCAATCAGGTAGTTTCATTGAGATCAGAATCTCATTTTTGATTAAGACCTGAGACCAATAAACATTCATAGTCAGAAAACCACACAAGAAAGTGACAAATAAAGTAAATACAATTACAAGAATTATTTTCAGCTTGTTTTGGGGATTTTTATCTTCACCCTTCGCTCCTCAATTTACATGCAGTCACCAGCCGCCGAGACTCAAAGATTCAAAATGTATCCAGCGGTGCAACATGGGGGAATCACTAAAGTTTCAACTTCATGCAAACGTCCTCAAACACCCTCACCCGAACAACTCGGGACGGCTCGATCTTGCCAGCCATTATGTAACGTACAGGTCCAACAACACATATTGCAAGGTGTGCTAGCAGCTATTCTGCTCAAATGAAGCTGAGTATATAAATTACTTACTCAAAGCTAAACATGTCCTTAAGTTAAAGGCTCATTGTTTATTTATTTACTTATTTTACAGGGACAATGCACACTGATCACTGTATATGTGGCAGCGTAAGCCAAAAGGCTAATTTTCAACTGTCGTCCCTTGGCCAGACATTAGATTAGCCAGAGTATATTCCTAAGAATTGTTCGATGCCAACGTTCCCGCCAAAGCAGGAGGTAGTGTGTCCTATACAGTGTGTAGCAAAGCAGAATGTGAAGGTGTCTTGCCACTGACGGTGACAACGGTTTTTCCCTAACCTTGCTCAAGTCTTTTAGTCGCCAAATCATAACCATACCTTAACCATAGTTTATTTGCAATAACCCTAATCTTTCCCTTACCTTAACCATACCATATATTGTTGCCATGCGCAGACGCTTTAAGCGCAAATTTGATAAATGTTAGCATTGGACCTATTTTGTCTGGCGACTCAGAAAGTAAAATACATTTGCACTGAGGTCAGGTGACTGACTTGGTCAGCCAATAACATTTCACTATTTGGCCCTAAAACTTGTTGATAAAACTCCTTGTTTGGTTGTTTAGCATAATTTTCCTGCTGCATTGTCCTAAAACTGGGGGTCTATGTACAAAGAGCAAAGACTCCTGCTCACTGCTCACCCAATAGAGATGTGAACACCCTAAAACACACTTACTGTAAAGCTGAGAGTCAGCAGTTATTGTTTCATTTCAAATTCAATGTGCTGGTGGAGCCAAAGCAACACTTACAAACTCCACTGTTGAGACAGACTGTAATAAACCTCAGATCTTTACACCAGTAAGAATCCTGGACAGAAACTAAGGCTGAGTGCTTCGTCTTAACCAGTGGCCCAGAATGGCTGATGGCTACTATACTTTAATTTAGAAACCATCAGTTGCTTGCTCAGTGAATTGCTTCAGAGACATCTTATCATGGTAAAAGCTCATATACACATCACTGTTTGAATAGCCAAGGCAGGCAATAATGTTTTGTGTTAAGACATCCTGGTAGGAGAAAAATGTAAAGTGAAGGAGCTCAGCCTTCTGCATTCCACAGCATCTGAAGATGTAATGGATGAAAACATTTATAAAGAGTAGTTTAATAGACTTAATGGCTAGGTGCTGCTAAGGGAAGGTGTCACGGGGAAAGCATCAGACAGGCAATGCTTATACCATCAGAGCAAACATTCCCCTCTTTTTCACTTCACCGTGTAATTTCTGGTGTGATATAGATTGATAAAATGGTGCATCTGGCAATTCATTCATGCAGATAAAGGTTTAAGTTCAAGTTGAATTTCTCTGCTGTTCAGACCTTTTATCCTACTGAAACCAGGCTCAACTAGGCAACAATTTGACGTTAAGTTGTGTTTTATCAGTTGGAATCACGGTGAGGCTGCAGTATAGGACAGTGTCCTATCCCGCTAATTCAGACTAGTGATGAGAATTCTGGCTCTTTCTAGTGAGCCAGATCATTTGGCTCAGCTCAGCAATAAGAGCCGGCTCTTTCAGCTCCCAAACGGCTCTTCATTTAGTACCACTTCTGGCTTTTATAATTGAGCAAAATTTAGCAATGTTTTCACCTATAATCGGTATGTGTGCACATACATATATCACTTAAATTATTCAATGTAATTATATTAAACCTAAGAATTTCCAGAATACCATAATTTTACATTATGTTTGGTATAAAAACCTTAAATAATGTAAAAACATCAAACACTAGTTACACTACTAAGGAAATAGTATGGTTAATAAATAATTACACAATTCTATACAGACACATACTGTATGCATACTTCAATTTAATTTGTATGATATAATATGAAATAAAAAAAATTCTGCTCAGTTCAAAAATGTTATTTGTTGTTTGTTGTCATCATGCATTTCTCTTCCCGCGATTCAAATGGGCGCTTGGGGGGGGTATGTACAACATTTTTATCCATGCTAGCAGTGTCGCTCAAGGGATGGCAATGTCCGTGATTCAGTCCACCACTTTGGTCCAGACTGACATGTCTCAACAACTATTGTATGGATTTCCAATATGCCCAGAGGATGAGTCATAATGACGTTGGTGATCCCCTGACTTTTCCTCAAGCGCCACCATGAGGTTGACATTTGTGGTTTTGAGTGATGTATCTCAACAACTATTGCATGGATTGCAATATAACTTGGTATACACATTCATGTCCTCCCCCCCTGGATAATCATTTTGGCGATCCCCTGACTTTTCATTTAGCGCCATCATCAGGTCAAAATTTTAATTGGTCCAATATGTTGTTTTATGACCAAATACCTGCATAAATAAAGGCATTCCCATCAGCTTCAGCTGTACTTTGGGCTTAGTGCTAATTAGCAAATATTAGCATGCTAACATGCTAAACTAAGATGGTAAAAATTGTAAACATTATGCCAGAATAGCGTCTACATGTTAGCATTGTCATTGTGAGCATGTTAGCATGTCGACATTAGCAGTTACCTCAAAGCACTGCTGTGCTAAAGTACAGTCTCACAGAGCCACTAGCATGGCTGTAGACTCGAAGTCTTGTTAACCAACAACTGACATATTTTATGAGTTGTTGAACGAATGCTTGTGAGCCCGTTTGTTATGCTTTAATTAATTTGTGACCCCTCAGAGCTATCTTGGGACCTCTTGGGGGATCCTGACCTTCATGTTGGGAACCACTGTAAGTAAAAAGTACAATATTTCCCTCTGAAATGTAATCAGTAAAATATCGTTTTTTCAGCTACAAGCACAGTACTTGAGTATATGTACTTTTCACCTCTGGCAATGAAGCTTGAATTTTTCCACCCTGCTGCCATTTATTAGTCCCATCCAGCAAAGTTGCTTGGTGTAGCTTTGATAAGCAGCAGGTAGGGATTAGTAACAGTAATAAATTTCATGGACGGCTCTATTAGAGTAATTGCTTGGAAAGAACAAGGAGACTAGTCAATTCCTACTGATGGATTATGGCCTCAAATGGACAAGAAAAGTCTTAAGCGACGTGTTAGTGAGGAGTTTGAAACTGAATGAGAACAGCAATAGCTAAATTATCTTAATTTCTATTCTGCAAACTGTTATATAACTGTTATAGTTTACTTGAGGGTAAAGCAAACCAGATTTGATTTTGATAATTATTTGATTTAAGAGATACTAAGTTGTACATTTTCATGTTTGTGTTTGTTTTCTTGAAAGTGTCTTTGCTCAGAAATGCAACACAAATATATAAATTACTGGTTTAAAGTGAGAGAAATGCTAATGAAGAAAGTGAGTAACACTCACCTCTAAAGTTAAGGTCAGACCCGTCTGTCATACATTGATTTATAATTAAAATGAAGTCTAATGATTCCATCCAAGCCATCCCACTCATCAGCATGGTCAGTATCAAGGACGAGAGAGTGGTTATGATCTCCCTGCCCCTTCACCTCCTCCTCCTCCTCCTCCTCCTCCTCCTCCACCACCACCTCGTCTCCTTCAGACAGTGCAGAAGATCATTAATTTGAGCGTGTGCGCTTTTGACTGAGCTGCAAATAGGCCCTAACTGCTTCCCTGCAGTTCCTGCCACAGATGATTATCATTGCGACGATTAAAGCACTGAGTAATGCGTCCCTCAGGGGCCGCCGCTGCCCGTCTCCTCCATCACTGCCACTGACCCTCTTGTTAGCCCAGTCCTGCCCAGTGGACGGAGGAAAGAGAAGTGCCGCTGGAGCTCTCCTTGCCAAGAGGTGGTTGACTCTTGTGCAAGGTGAGTGTATTAACAAGCTCCGTGGATTTGTTTCATCTTTGTCAGAGTCTAGTTTCGCTTGATGTCTCGATTTAGCTTCAAATGTGATCACAAATGTTTGTTTTCTTTATCTTGCTTTGTACTGTTGATTTGATTCAGTTAGTTTAAATGGTGCAATGCTAAAGCTATGTAAATGCACAATGAGGAGTAACCTAAGCTTCAGTATCCCATTTCTTCCTTTCTCAAAAGTTCACACAAAATGTTTTCACGAGCTTCACCCACTGACTAACTTTTCAAACCGTCTAATTAACAGGATACTTGAGAAGTTTATCATTACTCAGCAGCACACTTAATCATTTTTTCCTCCAAATCTGTGAGGGTGTTTTTTGGAGTGTGAAATCGCTCAAATGAATTGACTCTCATTTTTTATTTCTGCAACGTAATCGCCGGATAATGGGCTCAGAGCTGAAGGCATGGATGCTAATTTCACATCAATTAATGCTATTCAGGGAAAACCCAATAATTGATTGCTGCTACACTAACACAACCCGACCATATTGCTTTCATTTTCAGTGCAATTAAGGGCTTGTGATTGTAGATCTCATCATAAATCTTAATCAGGAATCCTTGCATTTATAAATGGAAAGTGAACTCCTGTTTGTATTTATATACCCCTTAAATTCAGCTTCTTGGAAATACAGAATGGCAGCAGAGTCATGCTCAACGGGACAAATGGATGGGACTGCACTTGAGACCAGACAGAGTGGAAGTTCTACCATGTTAAAGTCAGAGCCTTTTAAAACAAAGAACAAGGAATACAAATGACGCCCATTTGAATATGGTATACAGTTGTTTTGAATAATACTATTCAGCAGACCTTTATGAATTCATTTTTGTAACCATGCTTTTATTAAATCATTAATGAGCTACAACTTTCTCGCTAGATTTCGTGACTTTTGAGAACCCTTCAGTGACTCTTTCTTGTGACCTCTAGTGACTTTTTGAGCAGGCTTTAGCTACTTTCCGTTGAAAATAATTGGCAACACTGAACCGACCCTTCGCTAGGCTTTGCCTGAGAGTGGGTGTCTCACACCGCACACAAGTCTTGGAGTATGGTTGAGTTACAAGTCTTGTTCCACTATATTTATTTGATAACTTTTGCAGATTCCGATTAATAATACAACATATAATCAACAAATACATTATGATGTTGGTTAAGATAAGACTTTATCAATCCCTGGGGGGCAAATTCACAAACTACCCAGCAGTATATAAAGTCATTAAAATTAGCTCCACCTTCACTAGCTGAAACATTAAAGTAATGTACACATTGGTGCATCAATAATTATGATCCAATAATATATGGTACATCATTCTGAAATGGGCATTNNCAGAATGATCTATTATTGCCATAGGTGCTGTGAAAGACAATGAAATGAAAATCTTCGAGATTACAACTTTAAGTAAAATATTTGAGTACTTCTTCCACCACCGGGAAAGGCAAAAAACAAGACGCAATCCGCCAAACTCTTTCGATAGTTGCTCTTCAGCGGAGAGGATTAGTGAACTGTTTCTTTTAACCCCTTTACTCGAGCTATTCACAGTTCCAATGTCAGAAACACATCACTGTGGTCTTTTGTGAGTGCCATACCAATACAACTGCAACAGCATACACAAATGAGGTCCTTTTTCATTGTCATTTGTGAAGTGTTTGCCATTGAAAACTGGCCTTGAATGACATGCAGTGTGCAGCGAAAATTAATTGGTTAAATTGTCCAGACCAAATGTTTCGGACACATTACCAAATCAAGTGCATGCTTGTGTTGAGCAGTTGCTGAGTCGCACTGAATTGAACATGTGGGCAAGTTGAGAGTTACATTCATCATCAAACGTCTAAGTTCAAAATGTTTTCGAAGAACCTTCACCTTTTCTCTGTATTCATGAATAAATTTGTTAAAACGCTCAAGTGTCTGTTTAATATTCCCCAAGCTAGGTGAAAAATGTAACAATCATTTCTTTGTTGTCCAAAGGGTTCTCGTCTCCTCTTTGGCCGTTGATGCATGGACAAAGCAACAGATGGAGAATTTATGACAGAGAGTCGACCTGTAACGATTCCTGCTCAGATGGCCTCCACCTGCCTTAATTTGTGACCGTCGTATTCACCCCTCTCCCTGATGGCCCGCATTCCTCTCAGCGATCTGATGTTTGCTTCATTGATGACATACTTTTGTTTGTAATTTATTGCAGCACTCACCCGTGCTTCCCGTATGACAAGGATTTACTAAGTGAAGGGTCAATGGAAGGAGCTTTAGTTTTGCTTTTTCTCAGTCCCATTGTTGATTTACAACACCAATAAGCTTACTCAGATCGATACGCAGCATTGACCCTGAATGCAGTGTTTGGTCTTTACAAATTGGCATCATAATACATGCGCACACTGTGAAAAGTGCTGGCTGGTTGCAAATCCTGCAAACTAAAAGGGAAAACATCTTTAATACTGAGTAATAAAAGAAAATTAGGCAGACAATGTCTATTTTTCCTTCTTATTGCAAGCGTTTTATCAGGACAGATCAAATGTGATGACAGAACTGTGTGGAATACAATGCAGGCACACGGTGACGGGTAGATTTGTTGAGGAAACCTTGTTCAGCAGACTGTTTCAAAGTCATGGGCAGAGACCCTGAAGGACAGATTTAACACCTAGGAAGAAGAATGGGCATCTCTGGTGCATTCACTAACTGGGTGATGAATGAATTACAGCTCCTAAATTTAGCCGGGCAGTCTACCTTGAAATCGGGCTAGACTTCCATCTTGGAAGCGCAGACAGGCTGCATATTACGTCAGAAGCCACGACCTCTATTTCTGCATTAAGGAAAAAGAAAGATTGATGTCCGACCAAACATTTCATGGTTGCCAGAATAATATGTTGGAGATGGCGTGTTGCTCACACATTCGTCTGACTGGTCAGGGTGTCCCGGCAGCATCATTGTGTCTGAGAGGAGATCAAGCATCAGATGCCAGTAATGTGTGCAAATAGAGTTTTAGGCACGCAAACATCTCTCACAGGCTGTGCTGCTCTGGAAATAATTGTGTAAATGACCTTATTTACTTATTTTCATTAATTCATGGCAACAACATTCACAATATGGTAAGGTCATCAGGTTCACTAACTCGCTCAACTCGTATGGCTAGTTGGAAGACAGCGAATCCTCATACATAAACAAATACAGCTGTCAATCCAAAAACCACTTGTGAGCAGGTTAGTTGAGGTTAAAGAAAGGTTATGGTCATGGTTAAATATTTAAAAAAAGTAAACACTGACTTGAAGCATGAGAAAGGATATAAACCCAGCCTCCAGTGTCTAAATCATGAGCTCTGTGCTCCCATCCAACCATCCAGCAACCACCTCGGTATTCTTTTTCAATAAGGTATAATGTCACTTTACTGTCTGCTTTGGAAAAAGATGTTGGCAGTCAGTGTAACCCAGGCAGCATTACCTTTACTGCAAAACACATTTGCAAGTGCGAATTAGCAGCATATGAACATAATTCGAAGGAGACTGGGTTGCACTGGAGACGCGTCTTCCCATAAAAGTACACCTACGCCTGAGTGAATTTGTACATTTCCGAAGCCAACAATGTAACTGACACTGAGGAGCTCCAAGAAAGAACGAGAGCATGTCAAAGTGTGAGGCGTCTACACAAATGTTTGAAATTGTAGATTAAAGCAGTCGTGAGATGGCACTCAAGCTCAGTGGAGGTTTTTGTGCTTGATGGCTCTTGAACTCTTATTAATTTTCAAAGCTGATGCCCAATGAAACCTTAAATGTTCTCACAGAAAAGACCCCAGTGCAAAGCGGACTCTGTGGTGGGGAGGGTTCATTTGCAACTGTTTGGGCTGGTGCCATCCCTGTCTGCTGTGAGTGTCTAAAAGTAGCAATACCACAGTGTAGAAATACTCTGTTAAAAGTCCTGCAATAAACATTTTACTCAAGTAAAAGTACAGAAGTACTAGCATAAAAATATACTGAACTAATTATGCAGAAAGGCTCATTTCTGAATAATGTATATTACATCATTGAATTATAGTTATCGATACATTAAGGTGTGCATCACTTTAATGTTGCAGCTCGTAAAGGTGGAATTCATTTGAATTACTATATATACTGTTTGATCACTTGTGAAGACAGATCAACAAGTGGCTTAATCAGACATGCAGGCCTTCCTCTCCAAATCAGAAAGCAGAGCAGCGTTTAACAGGTTGATCAATAGAAGAATAGAGCCATAATGTTACAACTAAATGTCAAAGATAAATGCTTCCATGCGTCAAACCATCGAAAAACAACAAGCCGAAAAAGGCGTGTGGGACATATATTTCTTCCCAGAGACTGTACGCAGTTATCACCTCAAGTCACCACTGTAAAGATGATCAAACACTCCCATATTAAATAATATAATGTATAATGTAACTATAATGTGTTAAAACTGCTGAGAGGATATGCTAAAATCAAAGCATCCAACGATTCTGAATGATTGGCATTTTGGGGGGTTTTACACCTCAGAGATAGTGTGGTTTCGTGAGGTATTGTTGTTCTACTAAACACCATTTTAAGATTAATTATCTGGAGTTTTGTGTTTAAAGTCATGCTTCAGTTAAAGCTAGAAATCCTGGTTTTCCTGGAAAAAGAGTTATAAGAGTTATTAGCAGGAAGTAGTATTTTTGAAATCACAGGAAAACCTTAAACCCTAATTCATATACACCGTAAATTGTATTACAGTTCCATCATTGCATGAGATGTTTGTTATGCAGACTGACCACATTTGTGGTTGCTTATCATTATTCCTGTAGGATACTTGGTTTGATGTGTAAACAGTTGGAATGAAAATATTTCTGATGTTTTGGTGAGAATTTCTTCTTCATATTCATGTTCATGTTCACTGCCTCAACAGTTCAATTTACCAGGGAAGCTTCCCTCAGTGATACCTACTTTCCAACAACTTCCCTGCTGAAGAGGCCGCCTTGGTAAAGGATTGAACCTATTCCTGCGATGCCTCATCTTTCTCAAATCCGTCCCATTTTATTGTGAATCCCCGGGGGAAAACAGTTGATGATTGACAGCAGAAAAGCAGGCTGATGGGTCATCTTTTGAAGTAAGGGAGGATTTAATTATTGTGCAAAAAACTGCAGTGGCAAGGGAACCTGATTCGAATGATCAACTGCTCTCACGTAGGAGAGGGGACATGGAACAAAATGTAATTTTCAATGCTGATTGGCACTTAACAGTCAGGGATGTGTGACAAAAGCTGAAGGCAATTGAGGAAAAAAAAAAGCAATTTCACATAGATCGACTTTATTCGCTGTTATCTTTTTAAGCAGAAGGTGAAGAACATGCTGATAGAGGCTCCTGAAGTCATGAAACAAAATGGCTGACACTTTCCCTTCCTGCTAAGTCAAATTAAAACAGACTGGCTTGAAATGTAACTCTCACATGTGCAACACAGTTTCATATCTTTATGTGGAATCTGATTTGCATGGCGCTTTAGGATTTTTCCCCCCTCATAAACACTTAACATGCAGTGCTTACCCAGAATAATCAGCAAACACTGAATAAATACAGACATGACACGACAGTTGTTATGCATTGTCTTCGATCATGTTTCCACCAGACTGTTTGGCATCTGTTTCACTGAGGTAATGTCGTAGCTTTACATTCAAATGCAAATAAATTGTAATTTTCAGGCTCATCTCAGAGGATGTGAGGATGTGAAGAGACAAAAACAAGTGGCACAGAGCGAGCAAAGGCACTCCTCTCCTAGAGAAATGTTTCCATTCACTTGTTCCTGTTTCTGTTTAAGGTAGTCAATGCTGCAATTAGATGTAAGGGAGCAATCCCAAAGATGTGCACTGAGGAAATACACATGATTTTAAGGTGATTATATTCATATGATTGTTGAAAAAAGGCTGCAGAAGCCATATGGAAACAACCATGGAAACTTCAAATTAGAAAATCCAACTTAATGCTCTGAACTTCTGCTAATCTTTCCCTTTCTCAAAGCTAAAACACAAAGTGGTCCAGCCAGTAAATGAGACTTTTGTGACGGGCCACTTCAATCATGTTTTAAGGCTGAAGAGGATTAAGAAAAAACATTTAGAGCAGATTACTGACAGTTCTTCATCTGGATCCATTTTCTCACATGTCAATAATTGTCGTCTTAGAAGTCTGGGCCGTGGTGACAGCATGTCACATGGGAAGTTTCTGAATTGGTCAAATCATAGAATTTGAGAGGAAATCTCTTCTGTTCATTTTTTTCTTTCTTCACAGAGAGAGCTAAAACCCATTTTCTATGTTGACACCAGTTGGGAAAGACTTATGCTCAGACTGTCATGACATGTCATTCACTTTAATCTTCGGTCAGAAGCCAACAGTCAATTCAGTTTTATCTGTTGTCCTTCCCTGCGACATCGGAGCACTGCTGGAGTAATCCTTTGAAAGTGTAAAAGTCTTGTGAGAGGAGGAAATGACATGTAAATGAGAATGTTTTGACCCCTGAAAAACACACAGAGGATTATGAACGTGCTCTGAAATCGACTGTCAAGATAGAGTGACGGAAATAGTCTACAGCCATGCTAGTGGCTCTGTGAGGCTGTACTTAGGCACAGTGGTGATTTAAGCTAACCTCAACATGCTCACAATGACAATGCTAACATGCTGATGTTTAGCAGGTAGAATGTTAACCATGTTCACCATCTTAGTTTGGCGTGTTTGCATGCTAACAAATTAGCACTAAACACCAAGTATAACAGAGGCTGGTGGGAATGCCGTTCGTTTCGCAAAAAACAAAGTTTTGGACAAATGGAAATTTTAACCCGATGATGGCGCTGGATGAAAAGTCCGAGTTACAGCGAATAATAATATCATTCTTCATGAGGGGGACATGAATGTGTGTACCAAATTTCATGGCAATCCTTCCAATAATTGTTGAAATATTTCACTCAAAACCACAAATGTCGACCTCATGGTAGCACTGGATGAAAAGCCAATTCACAGGGGTTCATCCTCTGGGGACCATGAATGGCTGGTCCAAACTGATATATCTTAACAACTATTGGATGGATTGCCATGAAAATTTGTAAAGAGTATTGGACCGACTCTGCTAGCATGGCTAAAAAGTCAGAAATGATCGACACATTTTCTGAAGGAGTTGTCGTGAATTTGTACTCAGAGTAAGCTGCTCTTTTGGGAGTTTTGGTTGTTAACCACTGCTTGTACATTTCAAATTTTGCATAGCTTCTTATGTCACTATCAGAAATAGACAGACACAGAGCCTCAACTTTACCTCCCCCAGAATCCAATTTGCTTGTTTATCTCTGTATAAATGTGTTTTCCTCTGAAATGGACAAAAAGCCAAACCGTAAAAGAGAATCTCGGCCTTTGGATCACTTCGGGAAGCAGAACTGGACCCAACCAGCAGCTAAAAAGAAATTCTATTTTCATACTTTGTTTAATCTCTCGTCTTTCTTCTCCTCCTTGTCAGAAAATGGTGAAAAAACCTTTTTCTATCTTTTAACTGCTTGTTGGCATGTCAGGCATTCAAACCTGAAGATAAAAAGAAAGAAAACGCGGCTGTTTATGAATCAGCAATGTGTCAGTATGTGAGTGGACAAGACAGCCTCTTCATGCTTGGTTAGGTTTTCACTCTCATACTCAGTAGGGCAGAAGGTTATGCCCACAGGCTTTAAATCACATTGGAAGGGTCCTTCTTGCTCAGCAAGGTATTGTCTTTGGCTCGCAAAGCTTTTTTATTATTGAAAAGGAAAATATTAGACGATATGTCACAGTTAGATAAAACACAAATGACAAAAAGAAGAGCAGCTGAGGGCTGTTAATCCTGGTTGTGGGGACATGAGCAGCACCAAACACATGTATAATGATGAAAAGATGAGCTGGTAGTCCTTGTTCCTTTTGGTGCTTTGGGAAGTGCCATACTCGATTAGGCCCTACATGTCTGCCTGGGTATTACGGCTGACATTAAGAAAGCTGTTCACCGTCTCTATCACCGCTTCCACACAGCCGTGACTCACCAGCACCCCCACAGTGCATTGTGGCCGTGCCCCGAACACTCCCCCAAGAAAATCCCTCCACTGGCCCGGAGCGACAGCGAGTACAGAGACAGGATTTATCCAGTTTGTGCCCTCAAAGCTCCACTCATGGCGTTTCGAGGATGTGCACAGTCAGTTGCAACTGAGGGCGAGAGGACAGTTCCTCTTGTGTTTGGCAGCCGTTCTGAGAGGGGAATGTGCTTTGCTATGACACATTTACGCTCGATTGGGTTACTGTGTTCTCTACAGATGTGTGTTCTTAGCCCCGATTTAGTGTTGAAGCCTCTACAGGGTGCCTTTCATAAGCTCTTTATATATTGCCAGGAAGATGTTAAGACACTGATGTGTAAAACATGCTTTGGCAGAGGATCCCTTCCTATTGCTGAACAGGAGCTCAAAATGAATAAGTGCACATGGTAGAAGTGTTTAGTACTTTTGATTAAGTGATGGGATTATCCCTTCAGAGGACTTGTTTGAAATTCAGACAAACCAAAGGCAGGGAAAATGTCTCAGTGTGCAAAACACTGAATCTGAAATTGTAAATCAAAGTGAGTGATGCAGTGATTCACGATGAGCACAGAGATGATGCTTACTAGAAGTGAAACCATTGCTTAGCGCTCACAGAAGAGGCTTAGAGGAGTATTCCTGCTTCTCATATTGATCCCACGCAGTGCTTTTCTACTGGCTTAATGCAGCATTAAACTGGTAGAGCACAAACAACTGATGAATTAAAGGAAAACCTGAATAAATTAGTGCGTAAACATAACAAATGCAGATGCTTCTATACAGGGCATGAAGGGTGTATGGTTTGATGAGTATAAAAATTATGTGAATAATTTGCTATATGGCCTTTACAGTCACCAGATCTCAACCTGACCGGCCTGATTGTACGCCAACATTTTGCTTGATTTCACTTGCGCATGTACCTGCGTCCTGTTTCAGGAAAGTAGAGCTCTATTTGGGTCTGTTTGGGTCGACTGCATTTCGTATCATGTTGGATTATCCTCTGATCTATTTTAGATCAGTTCTGATGACCTCAGGTACCTTTGAGATCGGGTTTCTTTTTTAAAATAATGAATTAATAATCAAGTATAAGTAGGAGTCTGTTTAGAAATAGGTACAAAATGTTGGACATCCTCATCATGAAAACACCAAATGAAGGAATACATTTAATATTTTATCTTTTGATGTTCTTGGTCTGATCGTCTTCAGACAATGTTCTACCGTCTGACAAGCATTTTGTTTGTTAACCATTTTCTTTTTAGGGGTTATTTTTGCCTGACCTATCAACAGAGAGTGACGAATCCATTCCACCATTCCACCGACTTCATTTCCAGCTAACATGAACTACTACACTGCAGATCCTAGAAGCAGTTTACTCACACTGATCTAAGAAATATACTGACCTGCATCCTTTTTCTCATTCATACTTTCATAACCATCTTTCTGGCCATGGCACAGGATGATGATATACCCATTCTTGATCCCACATACAAAGCTCTAATTGGCTCCGTTGTTTTTCTAACCAGTGAAACGGCACAATACCACACTTATTTGGATTGCTAAAAAAAATGGCGATGTGAGCAGCGATTCAGAGGTCTGAACCAAGTCCCTTTAAATGTATTTAAACAATTATTTGAACTTATCTTATCTTATTCTTATCTGATACATAGTATACAAGGTACAAACCTGTGGAAACTGTCCGGGCCTATAGTTGACACTAAAAGGACAAGCACGTGTTGGAGTCATTGTTTGCATTCTTGGATTAAAGTTGTATGAACCTTCCCCAGTGAATGAAAGGGAAGCCATTGATTTTTTTCTACCCAATTACCCAGAAAAACAACCAACCAACTGGCACACAATTAACTTTTTCCTTTCCTGCGATCGATTTTTGGATGGGACAAACACGCATGCTGTGTTTTCACTTTCCATGGATGTGTGTGTATGCCTGTGTGTGTACATCACAGCAAAGGTTTTCACGTCAGCACCTGCTTTAAATGCATACAGTGTCTGATTCATATGAAAAGCAGATGCTCTGGGTAATTCAACAAATCATCCACAAATTATCTGAGCGGTACGACTTGGCCACAAATTCCTAAAAATGTTGAACGAGGATAAAACAAATTATCTTTGAGAAACACTCTGAAGTAGCCATTTTAATATTCTGGCACTAAACTGAAAGTGACTTTATTATTTTTTTTAAATATGTCATTTTCTTTTTGTCCAGGATTAGCATTTGGGTGGCAGTATGTAATGGGAAGTTTTGGTTGATAATTGCTTTTAAATTTCAAACGATGGATTGGTCTCGGTTGACATCAGAATGAGTTCAACCAAATGACGTGTTGTGTTTGTTCATGTGAATTGTTTTTGACGAATGGGTGTACGAGAAGAATCTTAAAAGCCTCCGTGTTGTACTATTAGTCATGAAACCACTGAATGTGTGGCATTTAGCCCATCAAGGCTGCACGCGCTTCACAGCCCCTTTAATGGTTTGACATCCTTTCAGATCGCCATTATCAACTTTTCAAACTTGCAGTCATTATTTCCAGCAGCTTTTTTGCAGCAGATGCCCAGAAAGACATGACAGGAAAAGTACACAGAGTGGACGATTTTTCCCCATAAAAGATCGCCTGTCTGTCACTTTCTATTGTTTATTCGTCCAGCTGAATGAAAATTTCAGGGCGGAAGAAAAGAAAAGTGAAACATAGTCAAACATGCTGAGAGCATTTCGATGTCTCCCTTTATGTTTCAAAGATGCTTGGTGACTTTGTGAAACAACTTGAAAAACACCAGGCTTTACAAAATGTATTTCTCCTGCTAGATTTTACATATATTGTTTCATTCTGCAATGATAATTTAAGATCTAGGCAGGTCCCATCTTGTATCCATTTCAGCAGCAGTAAAGTTTTCCTGTTTGCTGTGAGAGTTCATTTACTACCAGTGCAGCTATGCAGCTACTCTACTATAAAGAAACTGCATCAATGCTTCACCTGTTTGGGAGAAGATGCACAAGTTAATAAGAGGCGACGGCAATATCAGAGGAGCGAGAATGAGTCTCTTCAGGCTCCATGATTTGGATCTATTAGGGGGAGGCTGGGTTCGCTCCATTCCTCGCAAATGAGAGACGACATACAGCATTTCTTGGCCAGCTTCCTCCTTGGTTTCCTGCAGCAGAGATGAAAAACTTAACAAGACTATAACTTTACAGCCGTGCTAGCAGCTCTGTGAGGCTGTAGTTTGGCACAGTCGCACGTTAAGCAAAATGATACCGTCAGCATGCTAACATGCTCACAGTGATAATGCTAACATGAAGATGATTAGCAGGTATAATGTTTACAGTGTTCACCATCTTAGTTTAGCGCGTTAGCTTGCCAACATTTGCTAATTAGCACCGAGCCCAAAGTATAGCTGAGGTTGATGGGAATGTCATTAGTTTTCCAGGTATTTGGTCATAAACCAAAGCATCAGACAAGTTGAAAATTTTACCTGATGATGATACCAGAGGTCATTGGATCAAAGTTATTGCAATTCATCCTCTGGGGACCATGAATGTGTGTACCACATTCTATGACAATCCATCCAAAAGTCAAGATATTTCAACCAAAAATGTCAGCTGGCAGCTGAAGCTACAGGGAAAGTCAGCGGATCAACAAAGTCATTTGAATTTATCCTCTGGGTATCATCAATGTCTGTACAAAGTTTCATGGCAACCCATCCAATAGTTGTTGAGATATTTCAGTCTGGACCAACCAACCAACCAGCCGTCAGACTGACTTTGGTTGGGTGGCAGTTTTTAGCTAAATGACTGCAGAGAGATATTGGAGTGGTATTGATATTCTCATGTAACTCTCAGCAAGGTGGCAAATGAGTGTATTCCCCAAAATGTCGACCTATTCCTTTAACACAATTTTTGTAATAAATCATGCATTGCTACCGAGGTGAGGTCAATTAATGCCATGCTGCAAATAAAGATTCAGCAGCATGAATTCAGACCATTTCGTAGAAAAATATATCTATTCAGAAAAAGAATCCCTTTATTACTCTAAATTCAAACAAAGAGTTAGAACCAAATATTTTCAATAGAGATATGCAGAAAATCTGAGGATATACAGTATAAGGACATTGTGTTTTTTCTGGATATATCTGCTGTCTGAAAACCGCAGACCAATTTCCATAACTTAGAGACAACATGAATCAATTGTTCACTGTAGAATGAGCAGAGGGAAATAGTGTTCTTAATAATTTAGTGTATTGTCCATCTGCTTTGAAACTGCCTCCCTCTGGTGCTGCTGAGCATTCGGCACCAGTCACTGAATTCATTGTTTTCTCTCGTTTCCCCTTGGATTTATGGATCAAATCGGTGTTTTGGCATGTTTGATCACATTTGGTTGGAAAAAATCTTCTACAGACTTCTACAGATTTTGTAGCTGACACTTCTTGTCTTATGGTGTGTTCAGGTTCTGAGGGAAAGACAGACTTCAGAAACTTCCTTTTCAAGATGTCTTTGTTTCACTTGTTGGAGATTCACAACACACATCAGGACAGCACAAATATATTTATTTATTTATTTATTATTTAGCTTTTTCTGATCATTTTATTCTCAGGGTTTTTTGGGGTTTTTTTTAAACAATCATGACTACTGGCGCTTGACCTCCAGATACAGATTTGAGTTGAAGTATGACATACCTGGTTCAGGCCTAACAGAATCTTTCTAATATTTTTAGTAATGGGACTTGATGATGAATGAAATGAAATGTGTGATGGTAAAACATTTTTAGAAAGCTTTTATACCCCGAAATACCCATTTAAAACAGTATTCATTTTTCTACTCTGTGTCAAAATAAGAGTTTGTAGGGCAAACATATATTGATCACTGTAGTACTATACTACTACTGATTACTATAAATGTTTATTTGTATGCAGATTGTACAGTATAATTTAAGATATTAAAAGAAACTCCATATTAATTGACTTTAGCCTGACTCATAGCCGCTAACTAGCTTTTCACAGTCTGGACCGACTCTGAAGACACCTAGTAATGTTACATAAACAGGTACTTTTATTTCTTTTCTGTGGCAGCAAGCACAACACACAGCCTTTCAGTAACTATTTTACTGCAACCTGAGATTATCTACACACTTCATGGCTGAATAAAGTAACGTAACTACCCCTAATAGCATGAACTTTTCTGTGGCTGCGGCAACATGTCGGTACTTCTCTCACACACCGGGGAAGACTCACTTTCACAACAAACCCGCTAGACTGCATCACACACAGGTTACCCACACGGCCAGCTTCCTTAAAGGGGTAAGGCTACTGGGCGTCTGTCAACACTGCTGAACTGGATAGTAAGATCAGAACACGATATACTATTGACCTGTCTCTAATGAACCTGCTTCAAAATAAAGGCCTGATCCTCTCTATCCTCTGGCCTCAGCCACCATTTGAGAATTTACGGTATGTTATTTTAGAGAAAACGTGTATATCGAGATATATATCGTGGCATAGCCTAAAAATATCGAGATATTATTTATAAGCCATATCGCCCAGCCCTAATTGGACAGATTGCCATGAAATTTTGTACAAACATTCATGGTCCCCAGAGATTAAATTCAAATGACTTTGATGAACCCCTGACTTTTCCTCTAGCTAGTCATTTTGGGTTACAGTTACTGTTGGATGGTTTGCAATCCCACATTTTGCACTTTAATTAACAGACAAAATGAATCCCATAGTTTTGCTGTGCTGGTGTTGATTAAAGAATATTATTCAAAGAGAAACTGTAGCCTGCTTATTACCCACATCCCAGAGTGACTGGAGAATGCTACCCGTCAAGAAATCAGGGCTACAGTAACAACAACGTGATCATAAAAATACAGAGCTTGTGATTGCTGCTGATATAATTAATGTGAAATATAAAAAGTCTATAAGCAAAGTCTTAACTTTTCCTAATGACTGATTTGCAAGTATCTGTGTAAAACATGCAATCAGAATGTGGTGCGTCCCTGTGTACAGATGCACACATTGCATGAGACCCATTGAGGAAGAGAAAAAATCAGACAGCAGACTTGCTTCTTGGTCAGGTTTTCCTTGATCCCTCACCAGAAGGAAACAGACTGTCAATAAAAAACAAGTCAGGGCTGTGTTATCCGCTCTCCTCCTCTATCTATACTGCATTTAGCAGAGAGCTTAACCTTCACTCAGCCCCTCTGGTTTGGTTGGCAGGCTTCATTGGTGATAAAACATTTCAGGGACTGATGTCAGCAAGCTTTTCTTCACAATATGTCTGAACGCTGGTCTGGTAGCAACTCTGTACAAAACACACACACAAGGAGACATGTCGCACACTGCTTCTGTGTTCTTGTATGAGTCTCTGGACATGAACAGTTACATGTGGTAAGATTTTCACTTCAGATTAGCATTTTAACCTTTACAGCATCTTGGCAGGCGAATGGTTAAAGCTCATGCCATATAACTGCAACATTGCTTGTTCAATTCCATGACCTTTGTTGGATGTCACGCCCCCTCTCTCTTCCCCCATTTCCTGTCTGCCTCTTCGCTCTCACTCTGGCAAATAAAGGTGAGATAATGCTCAAAAACATTTAAACATTTTGACCTTTATCTTGGTACCTGCAGTAACACTACTCACCTCCTATCCTCTCCTTAAAGAGAGATGACACACATAATCGTTCGTGACAGACAAGTATTGTCACACTGACCTGTAAGGGCTCAATTGTGTTCCACCACGTCCAACCTCAAATTATGACCTGGAATAACTGGGGAAAAGGTTATTTATATTTTTTTTATTTATATTTTAATTCAACTTTGGCCATCACTCCTATTGGTAATAATAAAATTGCACTCACAAAGTTAGTCTGAAATCTGCATATTGGTCGAGCTTAATTTTTAAAGATAGTTAAACACAGCATTTCCCATTATTCTGTTCGCAGGTTAACATACCTCATGTATGTGTTTTTATTGTGGTTACTTACTAAATAAAAGAAATAAAGTTAGACCTCTCAGCAATGCACAGGTAGTGGCCTCACAGCCTCACACAGATTTCATGTCCTGCTGAAGGCTGAAAGGTGGTGATAATGGACTGGTTACCTCACATGCTGATGGCCCACTTTAGTGTAAAATTAGGCTTTTGTTGTTGCATGAAAGGGAGTAATCAGCAAAAATGCAGCACAGTGTGTGCCAAGGTCCATTTCTGGCCCTGTCAGACGATGTTTCCGTGTTCCCACATCTCAGCAATTACTTTGGCGAGTACGATGTCATCGTAACTGGAAGAAATAATGACAAAATGATTCAAAGAAGCCCCAAGTTTTAATAAACGGAAATTATTTTTACCCAACAAGTCCTCAAAATTAAACAACAAAATACGCATAGAAGCGCTTTCTGATCTGGCACCACTATCAGCAGGATGACATAATTTCTCTGTGCCTTCCAAAACTGCCAAAAATCACTGTTGAAAATTAAATCAGTTTTAAGATGTGACAACACTGTGATCAAGGTTTGGTTAGGTTTAGGCACAAAGACAACATGGTTTAGAGAAAGATCATGGTTTAGGTTAAAATAAATACTTTTTGAAAGCAACTCTGTGGAACTTTTCATTTTGTGTTGATTTTGGCAGTCTCTGTGGACAAAGGCGGTAGTGTTTCACCTCACGTTAGGTTACATGTTCCCTCCGTTTAACTCCGCGCTGCAAGGAGACTACTTCTCCAGGAAGAGAGCGGGCAGCAGCTCTGGAGACGGACCTTCAGTTGGCGGCTGAAGCAACTGGAATTGAGCCAGAGCAAACCCCAGCGCCATTTCGTCTGATTAAGAATAACTATTAGAAAATAATAGAAATAGCCAATCTTCTCGCTGTTGGTCTCNNTTTGCTTATGTAGGTCATATAGAGGCATCGGTATTAAATTGAGACTGTTTCATAACCACTTAAGAACTCCATAGAGTACTTTTAAGGTCAGGGAAACATCATTGTTTGGTTTAAAATGACTACAAGGGGGACCTTCATTGCCATGGTTACAATAATAGGTAGAATAAGGTGTGGGAACAATTGTGCTCATGACTAAAAGAATCCAACATTGTAAATGATTGCATTTGTGTAGGCAACCCCATTCTGTTGGTTTGAAACAGGGAAACAAACAAGAGTCTCTTGTGTTAATGTCCGATGTTTTGTTGGCCCATCCATCCACCCCAGCGTCTTCCCTGCGTGGACTTCGTTGTTCTACAATAACGTCGTCTCACCTCCTCCTGTCACAATCACTACGGCCATTGGAGGGTTTCGTCACTTGAACATAAACCTGTGATTTTTTGCGACATTTGCTGAAACGACTTATGTTGTCGTTCTTCTTGGGAGAACAGTCTCTCTTTCCAACACCAGTCTAAATGCACCAAATTTACAATCCAAATAAAATGACCAAATATTTGTTAAAACATTTACGAAATTGACCATGAGAGTTCATTCTTGGCCTTGGAAATGGTAGTTTCACTCGTCTGAACAAACTCCATTCCTTGAAGAAGACCATGAGATGCAGCTGAAAGCTCCAGAAAACAAGGATGCTGTGATCTGACTTTTTCTCTCCTGAAGCAGATCCCGTTACCTAAACTGAGGATGTACAAGGGCCTTGTGTTTTTTCCAAATTTAAAATCTGTATACCTCACTGTATGAAACTCACTGGGTCTTGTGTAAGATAGCATGAGGAACAGGAATGCTGTGGTGCTTTAAACTGCCCACCATGCCTGAATGAATGTAACTGGTAGCCCAAATACTGAATTTTATAATGACATTGACAAAGAATCTGTATTTAAAGTGGATTGAATCGGTGCATCACCACTAGAAAAATTTACAAAATTGTATTTAAGTCTATTGTAACATCATAGGTTCAAAATAAATCAAAATCCAAAAAGTTGTCAAAGAAAATGCATCGAGAATAGCAGCAGGAAGAAGCAGGATTCTCAAAAAAACCTATTACTTCAGTCACGACTACAAGCACCCAGAACAGCTAATGCCAACTATTCACGGGTCATGAACCCAAGAAGACTCAAACTCCTCCAGCAGAGTAAAATATTTACCTCAGTGTTTCGTGGAGCCCTTGTTTTTCTTTCTGTCTCCGCTGGTCACACAGTTTGAGCTGAAATGAGGAATTAGCCGAGCGTCTATCACAGGTTCACAGCCGGGCCGGTAATGTCTTCATTCTAACAAGGTTCACAGCAGGGTGGAGGCTCAGGTCTGGAGGGGAGAGGTTTGTTTGTGAAGGATGTTCGGGAATCCTTTTCGCGCTCCACTTTCAAACCTCTGCTTTGCCTCCGAGACTCAAAGTGTGACTAAAGAAATACGTTTACTCGGGGGTGTAGTGAAGTGCTGCCTTAGTCACTGTGGTGTGGTTTGGACGGATAAAAGCGCAAATATAATTTACAATCAAAACTTTTAACTTGTGGAAGTTATTAACATGTAATCAGACAGAGAAAGACTACAGCTTCATGCAGAGCATTCACAAGAACACTTTCCTGGATGCTGATGAAAACAGAAATCATGTGACAAAATAAAAAGCTTATTACTGCACACCAGGAGGCTTTTATGAATAGTCTTTATGCAAGCCTTGTAATCATGTACCTTTTTGGACACTAAGTAAAAAGGATGTATTGATCTTACTTTTCTTTTTTGTTGTTGTCTGATGTCCAAGTCATTCAATACTGAGTATTTTCCAACATCAGGTGATGACAAACAGCTTCATCATACATGCATTTCTCATCTTTAAAGGAACGCTGTGAAGTTTTCTTGTAAACAAACAGGTATATTTACATTCAGTGGACGTCACCAGAGCGCATTGTGTGTTTCCTTGAGGCCTAACAAGCATGTTGAAAGCATTTCCTTCCTCTTAAAACATTTACAAAGATAATTTCTTTAATCTTCTGAAACCAGCATTGTTTACATCAGCTAGCAGTCCTCCTCCTTGCCTTTAGCTGACGCATTCTCCACCAGTGATAGTCATCAGCCGTCCAGACTAAATGACATAATGCATTTTTTGTCACTGGCTTCCAAACTGACCCATACGACACTTTTTCAGATCAGATATCGTCAGAACAATATTGTTTGTCGGTGCCTTCTAAAACTGTTAACATACGACCGTTCTGTATGACTTTTGCAACATTTCCTTCCATGATTAAGGTTTGCTTACGTTTAGGCACAAAAACTACTTGTTTAAGGTCTGGTAACGTTCATGGTCAAACACCATTGACTGTTAGTAGGAAATGAGATGTGAACGGTGGTCTCCCAGGTCAAAGTCACACATTGTTTGACGCATTCACCAATCTCAGTCTGCTTGACATGTCTTAAGAGGTTTTGCAGCACTATAACAAAGTCACGCTACTACATGCCTATGCTCCTGACAGGCACGAGTCATAATTCACATGGTCGCCAGATGTCCTTGTGAAAGATAATTGGGTCATTTTAGGTCGCATTCAGACTGACATTAGGCTTGCCCCCTCAATCATTTGAATGGGACCCGCCTGTTGGCGCAGGGGCTGCCAGCGCAGAGAGCTCCAGCAAAAATGTTAATGAAAAACACTTTTGCTGCAATGTAACCCAAAGTTATTCAGCAAGGTGCTGCACGCATGCTAAACTCTGTTTCTACTGTCAACCTCACGATCGTTGCAACAAAAGATAAAAAGATTGACACTGTGGTTTCCAGGGTTGTGAAATCCCTCCATGTAATATCATAAACCACTATGCAGTAATTTGGCAGCTGATAAGCCTCCAAATGTATGGATCTGTTACTCAAACTGGATTCTTCTTCACCGGTACCCGAAGTAACATGCCCCCACCAACGCAGCCCCTTGTCTGCCAAACTATCAGTGGTGTCATTTTTCTTGTGAGGACAGTCGTATTTCACATGGAGGCTTATTCGCACACGTTTGTCAGCCAAAATATGGACCCGCTCATGAAAACAACTCCATAGCTCGGCTAGTGATCAAAAAATCCAAAAGGTATACCTTTAATAATCAGCTATATACTGTAATTGAATGAATTACACAGGCTATACAGCGTGATTGCATTTCTTTAATCCATAATTGTCAACTGCTATGACCTACAAAAAAAATGATTCAGTGGGTGTTGATTGAAGTCAGTACTGATCAATAAGATCCTCCTTGATATGGTCCTGTCCTTATTCTTCTCTCTTATCTCCAGCACATGTATAACCGCGTTGATGAAACATTCAGAGGATGAAAAAAAACACAATATCTTACTTTTCTTTTCACCACAGAATCCAGTGAGATGGAATTCGTCCTTTTCCATTTGCAATGCAGCACCCTGTCATTTTCTTGTTATAGCTAATTTGATTGGCTTGTTGCACCTATTCCTGCATGATGACTCAAGTAGTTATAAGCATAATGTGACCTTATTGTATTTGACACACATCTGAAATCATCTCCCTCCCTCACTTATTCTTTCATTAGAATTTCATGGTGTGGCAGCTTTTTGTTTTTTTTTCCCTTTTTCTCCTTTGTGATTGTCTTATCTTCATACAGAACATGCTGCGCGCTGCTGCCTGCTGTTGGTTATGATAACGATCCAACCTGTGCAGACATTTTCTTTTTTCTCTCACGTGTCTCAGAAATAAAAAGCATTGAGTAATAGCAACTCCTTTACTACCTGTAACAAACAGGATTTCAGTGACATGAGGCAAAGATGGCAAAGTATGTCCGGCAAGCGCAGAAAATTGTTTTTCTGCTGGATGGAGAAGGATATTTTCAATGAAATCAATGATCTTTTTTATAGTCCCACTTGTGTTCAGTGCTGAAACTCTGTCTGATACAATATATTAAGAGACATCTTCACTCACCTTCGAAGGCCCGATGGTGACTCACCAGCTCAGAAACACTGAAAACTCCTTCCACTGAAACTGTTTTCACCTTTTCAAAAGTTGCTTTCTTTTCTTCCGTGGAAATTAAGAGTGTTATTTTGTGCAAATGAGAGCGGTCAAAGTGTGTATGAAGAGAGAACATTTTTCTGTTTCTTAAGGGTGAACTTCAGAACAAGGGCTCAAACACAACCGCCTACGCAAAGGTACCATAAGGTATTTAAACTGTGCGGTGAGAGAAATCAACTGCTTTGCTGTATTTAATGATTTTGTCCTTAAGATATGTATTAATAGTAAAAAATAAAGAAAATGTTAAAAGGGAATATGATTGCTCATGGCTTTCGTAAGAACCCACTTTGGGGAAAAGACTCAAAAGGACTCTGTCAGTCTGGTCTGTGAGCAAAAAGAGACAAAGTGTGCTGTTTTTTGTTAAAGAGAAAATGATAAAAAAAAATAAAAAAAATGAAAGTCTTTGCAGGCACTGTGTTTTTAATGAGCAAGTTCTTTCAAAAGAAAACCATTACAGGGTCTTCCACCGCCACAAATATCACAAACTAAAAGGCAGAAAGTCATGACTCAAAAAACAGTTGATGGCCATTTCATTTCCTGCACGTCTGAGACATTTTCTGAGTCTTCGGTGGACAAAGTACCTGCTCTGAGTGATGGGCAGGAAACTGAGCTCCATAGAAAATCAAACACATAAATAATGTTTTCTGGTTCTCACTGCGTTAAAAAATATAATCAATGAGGGGAGAAGAGGTTGAACCTGCCTTTCTTCTCTGGCAGCTTTATTGTTTTTTAGCTACAAACAACTCAATTTTTTGGACAGCGTGAGTTTCATTTTGAGGTGAAATTGAGATTTGGATACCTACGGTTTGATTGAATACCAAGCACCCGTGGGACAGCTGCCGTACTCTTTAATGACAAACAAAACAAAGGAAGGAGGTTTCAGTGATCAATTTTGCAGGCGACAGATTGTTTTATTAAAGCACGTCAGTTGCTCGTGAGTGTTTTGGTGTGTGTGCTGAATAATAAATCCAGTTTAATAGAATGGGCTAGTGCTTAGATGGATTGCATATGTGCCTGTTTAAACATCTTAAAGCAAGAAATTGAACTCCTCTAGTTCATATCTCTTTACTTTATGTAATGTTGGAGCACAGTTTGGATATTTTTGAGGTTTTCCGGTGACAGCTAAAGATTTTTTTTACATTAACTAAAAGGAAAATATACATTATATTTAGATATTTATATAATCTGAAATATGCTTTCCTTCCAGCACAAAAAAACTGTACCATAAACTTTATAAAATGTAATGTAATAAATATGAAATGTCCTTCATCAGCCTTACTTAATGCAACATTATGCGTGACCACTTCCCCTTTCAGTTCAGTGTCACATATCAGAACCTCAAGAGGTCTGTCTGAGGTTGTCTCATAAAGGAGACAAATGGCGGTAAGGAAATTGGTTGATTTATAGTGTTATTCAATAAAATGTTTAATTAAACTACATTTTTCTTTTCAATGCTTAAAAAAATGCATTTGAAAATAAAGCTCTATACATTTAAGTCAAATCTCAGAGGATGAATGTTGCTGAATGTGTTTCAAGTGCACATTAGAGATGAATACAGATGAAACTTTATCTCAGATATCCTCATTTTAAATTACCTTTACAGTGGATATTTGAATAAATATATAAAACACATAACACAAACAAACATACATTATATATGCGTGTGTGCACATATATAAATATATATATCATATATATTCATATATACTGTATGTGCATGTGTTTTTATTACTATTTATCACATTCGACAAAACAAACCAGGGAAAGAGCAAAGAAAAATGTGATGTAATGTAAACAACTCACTTTTTAATTGCTCCACTGGGGAAGTTATTGAATTTAATTTAATTGAAACACAAAATCTACAATTTTAGGTATTCTCTGTTGTTTCCAATTTGCAGACTGTAGCAGAAGTTTTATCTATGGATTATTCCAAGTAATTAATTTGTATTCCTTTAAATCCTGATTCTTTTAACTGCTCCTTTCTGCTCCTCAGTGTTGTACTCTATGTTTGCATACTATTGTTAATGATAAAAAGCCTTATTTTCTTCTTTTTGGAAAACAGGTAAAGCAGTACTTCATTGCAGCAACATTAATATTTTGAAGTTCATGCATGGTTGCTGTAATGAGATGTTCTTAAAAGGAGGAGGCTGGTGTTTTTCTATGTTTTGTTATTGTCAAACCAACAACGTGTTAGTACGTCTCTTAATACTTACTGTCTGTCTGTAGCCCCAAGCCCATTCAGTCCCACTGACGATGTAAATCTTTAAAAACAGGTCACATATATATAGTTTCATTTTCAAAATACACTGAGTAATTTCCTAAAACAGCTGGGCACTTTAGTTTTTAGTAAACGCTACTCAAACAGGAGTGAATAGTGTATATGTTGGGGACTATTTTCAACTGCGGATTAATACACATTTGGTGCTCTTGTAAGTATTTGCGACAGCAGGACGGTATATGTGATATCGAATCAAAATAAATTACAGTGTTTGCGTTCATAGTAAGGAGGAGTAAGATATATCAGGTTTTGGCTACACAGGAAATACTAGTAGGATCAAGTCACTGTTGGTTTTCATGGGATTTGTTATAATAAGAAACATATAGAATAGTACCAGCCTTATCCTGAAAAACACACAAGCATGCCATGTGCTGTTCTGTAGTTCTAAGGTACTCTTTTCTTTCTTCTTATTTGACAAGTATGGGTCATACAATGAGCTATTTTGCAGACTGCTTTTGGCTGTGAATAACAGAAACTGGAATGTGGATGTATAAATAACCAGACTGTAATCAAGTCTATTCATGTCAGATCCAAACAACATCCATAGGTGGTTTTAAAGGTCACTCAAATCTCAATCCAGTGCCCTTCAGTCTCACCACTCAAATCAAATCTCAAGTGGGTCTTTTTCATACATAACTCCCCCTGCAACACAGACTTGACAAGCAGCAGTGAACAACATAGAAAGAAGTCAGCAGGAGTTTTGGACAATGAGGTTTTATGATTGTTATAGTATTATATTCTGCACCGTAGATTCTGTCATTAAAAAAAATAGTCAGGAAAATAGCTTTTCACATATTTTTTTCAACCATACTGTAGGTCTGCTGTGTCCCTCCCGCCAATCAGAGCTTTCTGTGCCAGACAAATAGCGACACAAAATTGCAGTCAAGTGTGGCTACACAGATTGTTGTAAGCAAGGCAATATCATGTTTCAACAATGGCTGAACAAAGTTGTTGCAAAGTAATGAATATGTACCAATAAACCAATAAGAATAAGGATTTTGAGGCTGCCGCACTTTCACATCACAAAGCCTTTAAAAAGGTTGAAAGTTAAGGTCCAGTCACTACAGCACTTAAAGTGACAAAATCAATTCAGTTTAATGGAATTGTAGGCGATCAGTGGATTTGCTCGCAGTGGCGAAGTAAATCCGTGCAAATCTTTCACATAAAGTTTGCCCCGCAAATTCACACTGTTGACCAATAGCAAGCCATCTTGACACTGCTGACCTTTGAGTGAATGGAGAGTCCAAAATGGAGGAAGCTATTGTAGCTTATTAGCTGTGTTGCACCATCCAGTTTGTACTGAACCTCCTCTGTCGGACTATGAGCTGCTTCACTAAAGAGGCTTGGTTTGTAGACAGTTATGAGACAGAGATCGATGGTACAAATATATCTTTTGAATAAACTGTGTGAACTTGTTGTCCCATTAGTGACCGAGCCAACGAGCTTGTAACTACCTCGGAGAGCTTTTTTCCCCTTTCTTTAATATCTTTTTACTGAATAAAGTCATGTACGATCCTGAGAACAACATGCCACAGGGGAGTAAACGGCTCAATACAAAGGAAAAAGAAATTATTGTGACTAGTATAGCAGTGATTAGTGTTCCCGGCTGACTAGCATGTTAGCCATTAGCTTGCCAGCTACAGTAATTTACCAGCGAGCCCTGCCAGCAGTCATTAAGTTAAATAGTCACCAAGTTTTTAGAACCAAATATTTCACAAAGAGCAATGGATGAATTTTCTGTGCCGCTTTCTGGCTGTAAAATTCAGATAAGAAACAGCACAAAAACAACACACATGGACACAAAATTACAAATTCACAAGGCGACAGCACATCAGATGGATTAAGTACAATATTTACACATCCAGTAACTCAACTGTCCTGCTCCAGAGCTTGCTGACAACAGCAGCACCGACAATCTTAAATGATCCACAAGCCTTAAATTAATAATAAGAGCAAAGTGACAAAATGAAAAAAACAGTGTACAGCTTCAGAAGGGAAACAGGTCTGTTCCTGATCGCTGGCGATAGCTTTTCACACAAAGTGGTCTGTTTTGACTCTGACACAGCAACTCACTCACTTTACCACATTAGAGCTCCATTTACACCCGCTGCTGCTCCTCACCTGCTTCCAGCCACCCTCCCAAAGCCACTCTGTGACACGCTGCAGCCATTAGAGATGTGAGAGAGCAGGGTGAGGAAAATTATTCGTATTATTTCACACTTAAATCGCAGTTTTGAGGGGCTAAACATGCTCGAAAACTCACAAAACTTGGCACACACATCAGAAGTGGCAAAAATGGCTTAGGGTGTGGCAAGGGGGCTCGAGAGCGCCCCCTACAAAAGAAAACCAACCACTTAGTTTGACCTATATGGCTGAAATGTATCATGTCCAGACGAGCAACAAGCTGTTGTAATTTGGCTGTACATGGTCAAATCTGGCCAAAACTTCACATGCTTGACAAGAGTCCAGGCCTGAAGATGTCTATATGCCAAAATTCACTCATAGTCATAGCGCCACCTACTGGCAACAGGAAGTTACAGCTATATTTTAATATTTTAACGTATTACTCCTAGCAGGTCGAGCATATCTCCATCAAATTTGGTCAGTAAAATCCTAAGACCTTGATGATGCTTTATTGTGAAGATCGTGAGTTTTCATGGAACGCTATTGCTGTGGCGACGCAATATTCCCCATGAAACAGAAAGCTGTTTTTGAGGGGCTAGGGATGCTCGAAAACTCGGCACACACATCATTAGGGGTGAAAATAGATATCTGATATGGATCGCAGGATTGGTTGTGGCAAAATGGCTTAATGGCGGCCCTTACAAAATTTCAACGAAGCAGCCCTCACTGTATGTTTCACCTAGGTGTATGAAATTTGGTAGGCACATGTAACATCCCAAGACTTAAAAAAAAAAAGGCTCATGGTGCCATGAGCTAAACCCAACAGGAAGTCGGCCATTTTAATGTAATGTCAAATTTTGGTGTATTTTTTGCCATTTACAGGGGTCATACTTTAACAACCTCCTCCTAAAGAAGTCATCAGATGAACTTCAAATTTGGGCAGTTGAATCTAAAGACCTTCACGATGAAAGGTTGTGCTAATCGTGGTAGATCGTCAAACAGCGTGGCAGCCATTTTGCACGTTTTGCCATGAAACATCAAGTTGTAACTCAGATATACATTGTCCAATCTGCCCCAAACTTTACATGTTTGATAAGAGTCCCGGCCTGGAGACATCTACATGCCAATATTCAGTCATAGTGCCACCTACTGACAACAGGAAGTCAGCCTTATGTGAAAAAAATCATCCGATTTACATGAAATTTAAATGGTGTGGTCTATACGTGATATCCAGCAACATGATGTATAATTAGCGTGTGTTCTCTAGGGCCTCATAGTGGACACAGGACATGACATTTATCTTATTCAGTCAGTGTCCAAGGGTCACGAAAATTCAAAGCCATGTCGACCGGCCTCCCTTGAGGACACCACGGCTGCCACTCCCCCAGACGTGCGCAAGGGTGCAAGGGCCTGTTCATCACTGCTTGCAGCTTTAATTTACTTATGTATTCCTTCAGCTGACAATGTTCATTTTACAAAAATTGTGATTTGTGGGTTAAATTCAGCTTACTATATGTGAACACTGTCATCACTTCCTACAATTTAGCAGCTACAAGGTCTTTACAAGTGGCACATGACACTAATTTAATTCCCATCAAGTTTGTCTAGATTATACATAGACTAAATGAAAGTGTGGGTTATAAATAAATAAATACATTCAGATGCTGATAACTTTGTAAACAGATCATTGAAGAATATGACTGAAGAGAAAACCACATTAAAGCAGGAATAATTGATTTTTGTGGCCACTTGGGGACAGAACAAGCTTTAAACACAAAATTGCCATATGTTTATGGCATATCATATTCTAAAGTTTTTATGGTGGAGCAGCATTAGCATTCATTTGAAGTCGTGTTTCTGGGGAGCTGGCAAGTCCAATATTCACTCCTCTTTTTAGCTCTGGTTTGGTCTCCACCAACTCCTGAGGAAAATATCTGTTTTTTTAGCTGCTATATGCTCCACTATGTTCACAAGCTAGTCGGTAACCTTGTCTGTCTGTCGTTTGGTGCTGGGAAGGTAGCGTATGGTGGGTTTATTCAAGATACTTTGCTGAAAACAGCATCAACAAGTTTGACAAGAGCGGTGAGACTGAACCAAATCAATACATTTGCGAGTAATAAAACCAAATTAATGAGCTGAAAGACACTAAAAGGCTCCATAGTATGTCATCTGATCCATTCTCAACATAAAATGATTGATTAGTGCAGCTTTAACAACTATTAACAACTTGTTTCTTGAAATAGTAACTTATTCCACTTACAAGCTGCAAATCTGAATAGATTTGTTGTCACATTTGATAGACGTGAAATGCATTCATCCAAAACAACTTCAAGGAAATCAGGTAGCTGCTGTTTTTCTGAGTTTTCAACTGAAATACCAGTAACATTTTACCATTTTAAAGGTTGTAGAAAACAGTGGGTAGATATAAATGGACCACATTCCCCAAACTTTTCCTGCTTTGCTCATTTTTTAATAACCAAATAAAGATCATCAGTTGGATGTATAAAATGCACAATTGGTGAGTGAAGATGTGTTTTTATACTGAATCGTATTACCTATAAGTCAAGCATGGAAATATTCATGTAATCATTTGAATTTGTGTGTTTTTTTCATGTTTTAATGTGAAGTCGGTAGGATTGACTTGTACAACTTCCAGGTCCCTCCCCCTCACTCTCCGCTGCGCTCCAGCCTGCCTCCAAAGCCCCTCCCCACAGAGCAGCTCGGTCTAATTCTTTCCTTTTAGCTGCTTTTCTCCATTGGTCTTCTTCTGTTTACTCGTCTTTGTCGTGTAAGCTGTTGTTGGCAAAGGAGGAATGGGCAGTTTTCTCATTGCTTGGTTGTTTGGTGGTTGTGGTTGGTCCACCATTGCGTCCGCTCACTGAAGAGCGAGTGACCGAGTGAGAGCGTGCGCGGGGGGGGGCACCGTGTGCACGAGCAGTGATTGACACTCCGTCAGACACTCCTCCTGGCTCTGATTAGTTGATTTGGGCGTGGTGGATTCTTGCAAATGGCATTAGGAGCAGCAGGTGGAGCCAGAGGAGCCTGATTTTTTTCACAGATTATCTGTCTCATGTACTACTGTCAGACAAAGTGACAGTTTTAGCAAATATGACTAAAAGTTATTTTTAGACGGGTTACCGACTTCAACTTTAAAGCTACAGTTGGTAGGATTGAGAGGACAGTGGACTTAGCTTGAAATTAGCTTGAATTTGAACGAGTGCAACTTCCAGGTCCTTCCCCTCTTACTCCGGTGCGGTCCAGCTCGTCTCCAAAGCCCCGCCCCGCAGCGTCACTCGATCTGATTCTTTCTTTTTTAGCTTTAGCTTTTCTTCATTGGTCTTCTTCTGTTTACTTGTCTTTGTCACGTAAGCTGTTGTTTTCTCATTGCTTGGTTGTTCGGGGGTTGTTTACAAGTCCGCCATTGCATCCGCTCCGAGTTCGCGCATGCGCAGGGGAGGGGAGCTGCCGGCAGCGTGAGCAGGAGACGCCGTCAGATCCTTCTCATGCTCTGATTGGTTGTTTTTACTAGAGAGCGGTAGATTCTTGTAAATGGCCTTAGGGGCAGTAGGTGGAGCCAGAGGAGCATGATTTTTTTCACAGATTATCTGTCTCATGTACTACTGTCACTACATAGTGACAGTTTTAGCAAATATGACTAAAAGTTATTTTTATACAAGTTACTAACTACGGCTTTAAAGTACATATTTCTGATTATACTTACATAATTTTACTGAAGTCATTTTTCCAATGCATACAGAGTACATTTACAGTATGGTATTAGAACTTTTACTTAAGCAAAGGATCTGAATACTTCTTCGACCACTGGTAACAAACAATATACATATGAGCGAAGAGAGCAGCGTGGAAATAGAATTAACTGCAGGGAAAGTGAAAGTTTTTGCCAAGTGTTGTGCGAACAGTCCATTTGCTATTTGTTTTACTTACAATTGTTTCCTATTATTCAATTTGAGTGTCAAAACTGCATTCCCTCCCATCTTGTTTTCTTCTTGTCATCACAGTGAGTGGATTTTCTGCACTCAGCTTCTGTTGCACAGCTCCTCCAATATCATGGCACCACACGGTCAGACTGTTTTAATAAAGTTGTCTCTAATTGTTGTTGAGGCTCTTTGCTTTTTCATCATCCATTTGAGGCAGTGAGATTAAAAGCCTCTTTAATTCACCTCTCATGTTGCAATGAGAAAACAAATCAAATCACAGCCAACTGATACTTCATCAAGCATTTCCTTTTTATCACCGGCTGATCAGAAGTCGCGTCAGGAAGCGTGCAAACATGCGCTGGGCTGCCATCGCTGATAAAGTCTGGAACGGGGTAGTGGGGAGAACTTCAAAATGACAATCACAATCTTGAGATGGATGTGTTTTTTACCCTGCAGGCAAAGGAAACAGTGATTACGTCTGTGCATGGATGGTGTTTCCTAATTCAGCAAGAAAAGACAGAAACAGTGAGAGAGAAAATAGCTTTATCCCATCTGAATCTTTCCACCTGTTTGGGAGTGAAGAGCTCAGATGTTTACTCAAAATCAGGACACTCAGCAGTTGTGTCTGGATATATATAGTATATACTATACAGTATGTTCTGTGGCTTCACAACGTCAGTTTTTAAGACCTTATCAGAGGACACTTTTAGGTCGCTGCACAGCCAGCAGCCATTTAATCCCTGCTAGGTGAAAGCTACTCCAAGTGGTTCTTTTAGAGGTTTGAAGAAGGAGTGAAAAAAAAACTAAAAATGTCCTCCGATATTTTCAAGTGAATATGGAAGTGATGTGGGAAGACATGGTCCGGCATCAAACTAAAAGAGCACCAGAGATAATGTACACACAGTACAAACTTCACTGAAATAAGCGATTCGCGAAACGATGCAAAAAGCAATCCTCAACTTATATTTTGGCGTTCCATTTACATGGTTTTCAATTTTGGTGCAGGCCATCAAATCAGTGTTCTGGGTGTATTAAAAGCTTCAGCAAACAAAATACTGATCTCATTTACAATATCGTTTTCATTCAGTATTAGTGATCTTTCTGGGCCAGATAAGAGATGTCTGTAGCAGGTGAGAGACCAAAGAACCTAAGAGAAAAAAGTGCCATTCAAGAAATAGCTTTTATAGTACATTTACCTTCAAAGTGTTACTAAACGCCTCATAAATAGGGATGAATGTTTTGTGATTTTAAAGTTATTACTTCCAGAGAATAAATCACTCTTTTACCCAAGAAAAAATGGATTCCGCACCATGAATGAAAGTTAATCTTAAACACAGAACTAATGAGCATAAGTAGTTATCATAAAAATGTATATATACACATACATACAATACACTATCTTTATAGTGCTAACCTGAAGGCTATTACTGCATGCAGTGACAAGGAAGGAAAAGTCCGTTGCCTGCAGCCATTTTGAGTTATTTCTGTGATTTAAAGCGAGGGTAGGCAGTGTTGGAGAAACCAGCAAGAGTAAGCTAGATTTTGAAAGTATCCAACTGCCCCATCTTCAGGTCTCCCCCCAAAACACGTGAACACGCACTGCCAGACTACTGCTGGAGGACGAGTCCACGAGAGAGCGTTGGATAGAGGAGCGCTCATTGTCATCGCTAACCGTGTCCAACTACCTCATGTCTCATTCACATGTTTAAAAACACCTAACATCATCATAATGAACCTAAACAAGCAACATGGCTGTTGTTAGTACTCACGGCGTCACTTTTCAGGCCCTTCAACTCCCTCAGTTCTTCTCGCCATCGTTGAAAAGCCACACTGGTGTTGACTCCTGTTTCACTTCTTGCTTTATCCAACCTCTTTTTGGTCGTAGCCTTTTCTTCTTCTGTCTTTCTTTTCTTTCTCTGCCATTCTTGTGCGACTAGTTCGCTAGCTTTAGCCGCTTAGCCTTGTGGACGACTCCGGTCATGCGGGGTCAGAGGGCAGAGTGCGCGCAGGTATGTAGGTAGACAGGCAGGTAGCTCGGGCTTATTACAGTCCTGTGAAAGCCACAGGTACCGGCCTTTTTTCTTTTTTTTGTCAGGGCATTGATTTATTGATTGCTCTCCGGATGTAAAGAGAATTTCAACAAATATAACAGAAAGTGCTTCTAAAAGACGTTGCCTACCCAAGCTTTAAAGTATCAAAAGTAAAAGTACTCGTTGGGCATAATGGTCCCTCTAAGAATGTTATAATATTACAAATATATATCGTATTATTTTAATATTATTACTGAAGCATTAACACACAAGCAGCATTTTAATGTTACAGCTGGTGGGGGTGGAGTTATTTTAATTACTATTACTGTCAGATAGTTTAATCTATAACTATCATATTATATAAATTGATCACATGTTTTGTTTGTCAAATCTTAATCTGTAAAGTCATTAGTAACTCCAGCTGTCAGATAAATATAATAGAGAAAAAAGTACAATGTTTCCATGGGAAATGTAGTGTAGTAGAAGTATAAAGTAACATAGAATGGAAACAATTAAGTAACATACAAGAACCTAAAAAATGTACTTACTGTAAGTACTTGAGTAAATGTACTTAGTTACTTTCCACCACTGGTCCTCAAAGCCCCAAGCATATTTGTTCTGGCTGAAGACGTAAATCTTTAAAAATAAATCAATTCTAAAACAGCAAAATAATTTCCCAAACCAGCTGGGCACTGAAGTTTTTACAAACATAAGTCAGACAGGAGGAAATAGTGCAGTTGTTGGGGACTACTTTCAGCTGCGGACTAATAAACATTTGGTGCTCTAGTGAGTATTTTTGGCAGCAGGAGGGGATGTTTTCTATATGGAACTGACTCAAAATAAACTACAGTGCCCATGTTCATCATAATAAAGGAACGTTGTTTTTGGACAAAAATGGCTCTATGGCACAGAAGAATAAGCTATATCACGCCTTAGATACAGACAATACTTGTTAACAGATCAATTTATTGTTGGTTTTGGTCTTTTCATGGAATTTGTTGACAAGAAAAATATAGAATATCACCAGCCTCGTCCTTTAACTGTCAGTCGACAAGATGAGAGGGCGACTGCTTCATTTGTGAAGGGCAACATCCTTTGTCTTGCCTCTGCATTGTAAAATAGCCGAGAAGAGGCAGAGCGGTGTGTTCAGGAGGACGGGAGGGAAGAAATGCAGTGCAGCGCAAGCAGTATGCCACAGGATAAATGATGAGCCCTGCTGATCCCAGTCAGTGATCAGAGGCTTCAGGTCAGTGTCAGCCTGCTGCATGAGCAAATCAATGATCCTTTCAGACAGCAGCTCAAGTAATGAAGCTTCAGGTGGATACTTCACAGAGTAAATCCTGTCCAAGTTCCCCACTTTAAAACAATCCTCTGTAAGCCCGTCTGTGTTATAAGTGACAGCATCAAAAGCAGCATTAGCCACGGTGAGCTGAAATTTTGGAAATGATTTTGTTGTGAACACGTTGTTTTGCTCCCAACTCTACTGTCCATCATATCATATTATATATTTTTATGTAACATTTTTTAATCATGGCATTGCACGACAATTTACTGTGTCGCTAGGGACAGCTTAGTGTCCACCTTAAGGAAAGCTATCTACACACTTTAAAGCATACTTTCTCTCAAAGGAACTTTTTATTGTAAAAACGTTTTTTGTTTTTTTTTACATTCAAATAAAAAAGTATTTTCTGTCCTTAAAGTACCTCATAACACACTTGCAAAGCCTATATAGTGAAACCCGCATTGTTTACATGGGGGTGTTCCGTCTTCTTCTACTCTTGTATTGGTCCACTGATACATGACATGGCGTATTACTGGCACCAACCGCTGATGTGGATCTGTGTGAAAGCAAGCAAGGTCATACAGCTGTTCTCACCCATTTCATACGATTGGCATTGCCACATTTTATGTGCAGACCTTCAATTTTAAGGTTTGTTTCTTCATTCAATGTAACATACACGTCTTTCCATTCTCCCTTCAACATGTTTGTCTTATTCATCTTGTTCTACCTGTATTTTTTCCTCTTCTTCTTCCTCTGGAGTCAGCAGAAATGTATATCATGTCCCCGCTGTGCATGTACCGTATATCCTTGTGCATGTGCTGGTAGAGTAGAACAGATGATAAAAAACAACACAGGATCCCCTCACTGTATCTTTCTCTACGGTGCCACCAGTGGTCAAAAAAGCCTTTACATGATATCTGTAATTGGCTGAAATTGAAACAGTAAAAAAATACATGACAACAAAACTGTCACACGTGCAAAAAATGCTGCATGCTGTGTTGGGGGCGTGTGGCATCAGATACCGGTGAGACAATGAAATACTGTCACAGCGGGTGAGTGTGAGGCAGCAGGGAAAGGCCCCAAATGCAGATAAAGCAGGCAGACAGGATCAGTTCAGTGGTTTATTGCCAAAGTGAAGGCATATATAGGCTTACAGGCAGGTACAGAAGGGCAGGCAGGAGCAGGTACAAGTACTCATACAAATATAAGTAGGCAGACAGGCAGGTACAGGGTCCGACTAGGGGTAGCAAAAGCACAAAGAAACAATGACAACTATAATGATGTGGCAGGGAGTGAGTGGAAAAGGGCTGGTTAAATATCTGCAGGGCTGATGAGGAAAGTGGAAACAGGTGAGCAGGTGGGAGGGAAAGGTCAGGTGGCTGTGACTGGAGGGAAAGGGGTTACTGCGGGACAAGAGGGAGTGGCTGGAGTCAGTCAGTGTGATGGCTGAGACAGGTGGACAAGTCAGAGGGCGTCTGGTGGATAGGCAGAGAATGGCAATGGTTTGGTACAAAAAAAGCAGTGTGTAGTTGGGTTCCTTGTCACGTTTCAGATGTCTAACTGTTCCCCTAAGGAGACATTTCCCCTCTAAACTTCTCAAATGGTTTCATTTAAATAACAATTCAAGGCCAAAAGAGATACAATTATTCATTATTTCACAAAACAGCAGAGATTAAAGTCCACAAAATGAATAGAGATTTGTGTGGCAGAACTTTTCTCTTTCTTCCCTACCTCATTAATCATCTCACGACCCCTCAGATTTATCCCATGACCCTTAAGAGGGGGCCTGACCCCTAGGTTGGAAACCACTGGACTAAACTACCTAACTGTATATAAAACCAGCTCTACATCAACCAGCTACAATGGTAAAATACTGCTAACACATTAATCCATCAGTTATTAACAATTTAATAATGTGAAATGTAATAATATAACACTCACATGGACCATTTTCATGCAGCATGAATATTTTGATACTTAAAGTACATTTTGCTGATTATACTTATTTATACCTAAGTGGGATTTTGAATGCAGGACTTAAAGGAGCACTTAAAGGACTAATTATTGAATTAATGTATTGGTACTTAAGTAAAGGATCTGAGTACTTCTTCCACCTCTGGACTCGGTTAACAAGAAAGTGTGTGCATTTTAAGCTCATTAAGTCTACCGTGCAATAATAACTACATGTGTTAATCCACTCCAAACTCATTATGAATACAAATCATCTGATGGATAACCTGAGGATAACGATGATCATGGCAGAGGAATTAGCCCAAAGCAACGGCTTATGATGAAATTATTATGGAGGAACATATCTGCAGTGTACAGCGGAGCACTGTGTCATCATTACTGCAATATGTTTAGCAGATTTGTATTACAAGTAGGTCCAAATGTATGCGAACTGCGTGTGTGGAAGGATGGCGGGATGAGTCATTGTCAACACTTGTTTATTAATAAGCCAACTGTTGCATTTATGTATAAAAGTCAAACACGTTAATAAAACCAATATAACAGAAAAGGAAGCCTTAACCTTTAAATCATTACATTTAGATGCAGACAAACAACTTTAACTTCAAGCACTGCTCCGACCCTGTGATGGTAAAAAGTATATAATAATAATAAAAAGTCTGAGGTAAATGAAGAGAAGAGAGAGAGCGCAGTGAAGGCAGAAGCCCTTTAAGCGGCGAGATCTTTTAAAAGAAAAGGAGATGCTGAAGCTATTGATGAGCACTGATTTGCACCTCAAACACGTTTCAAGGCTTTGCCACAACATCTGGTGCTGTGAAGTTGATCCGCTGTTCTATGGAGGAGCTGGAGAAATGGAAGCAGCCAGGCACTTATGAAAGCAGGGTGAAAACACAAAGCACAAATGCATTACACAAGAGTCTGCTGAAAGCAAACCCTTGTCACTGTCCAAGGTGCTGCAATTACTTTGAGAGCTTCAGTTTGAGAGGGGAGAAGCTTTCCTCCGCCTCCAGTCGAAAGGTTCAGAGAAATGTACAGCACATACTTCACAAAGCTCTTGTTTGTGGGAAAGTAGGTGAGACCTTTCCTCAGGGCGGCTCACTGTACATCCACGTTCAAACCCTGCAACCAAAATCATCTTTAGATTAGATTAGATACCGAGACAAATACTGAGACAGTAGAATGCAGTTTAGCATCTAACCAGACGTGCCAAAACCAGTAAAGTGCAGAATAATGTACATATGTAGAATAAATAGTGAAGGGTAGATGTGAATAGCTAAGAAGCAGTCTATTTGATGTCTTCCTTTCCAAGTATGTTCCTGAATAAATCTTGTAACATCCCTAAATGAAGGATATTTGTCACATGGACTCATTGATACAGTGGTACGATCTTTTATTGGCACAGGTGGGAAGTAAGTAAATACATTTGTTCAAGTGATGTACTTTAACATGAATGACTACTTTTGCTACATAACATTGTACTTTCTCTCTGTAGTTACTAACTTTGCTTTTATAAGTATGGCTTTTGTCAGATAAAAACATCTTTTATCTCTACAATATCCACGACATGGAACTGATGTCAATTTTGTTTTACAAATGTTGCGCAAATTTCAACCAAAATTTCTAGAAAATTAGCAAACAAAAAGTGAATTAATGTGCGTTTCCATCCACTGTTATGTGAATATTAGGCGTTGAACACATCGAGATGTGGAGTTGCTAATTCTCTAGTCGGGTGCCATTAAACCATTGCAGAAGAAGAGGGCGCGACGAGATGGCGTAATTAAACGAGCACCAGTCAAACCTCAAACAATTGAAAGTTATGTCAAAACAAGTTGGAAATATGGCATTTAGTTTTGTTTCATGTATTAATTTGAGGAACAGTCTTCAATTTTGAATTTCCGGAGGGGTTTTTTATGCAGAAATTGAAAATGCACATAAAAACAGGTGGATGTAAACACACTTTATGAAAAGAAGCCTCATTTTGGTTTGATGACAATGCATACTCGCATTACCTGAAGAAATTTACAAAATTGTCTGTAGACAAGCGTTTAATCCTTCAACTGTTCTGAAACCAGCAAAACTGAGATAAAATATTTCTCGCCCACGTTTGACGTCTTTTGGGTATTTTCATAAATTTAGCAGTCTGACAGGAGCCGTTGTTCACAAGGAGACAAGGATTATATTTTATTTGAATACATGAGCACATTTTAGTATTTAGTATTAACTTAACTTTAAGAGCTCAAATGCTTTACTTGTTTTAGGTGGTGTTCCTGTACTACACTACCCAGAGATCATACTACGTGAAACAGTGTGGGTGCTGTGAGGTCTTTCCTTCTTCTTCTGATGAAGTTTGCATTTATAGGTAATGTTTTCTTGGTTTTCCATCACTGCTCATGCCAACTAGTACCCTGTTTGTCTTCTGTTTATTCCAAACTACTGCTATTACTGTGTAAGCTGCATGTATGATGCACTAGGTATTTAGACTGTAGGCTGAATCATTATTCAGTAACAGATTTGTACTTTGTCTGAAAATGCCCCAAATTATAACTTTAGGAAACTCAGAAAGTTTTCAGGTTAAAAAGGACAAATGAAATACAGTAGAAGTCACATTTTTCACTGAATGGTAGCTACAGAGGCGAGGTCTGCATGGGTATAAATATGAGATCAGAATCCAACACGTAGCCTTATCTTTATGACTCATTTCTACTTAAATCTAACTCGTACCACATTTGAGACCCAAACGTGACCCAAATGCAACCTGGCCCAACGTTATATTTGAGTCAGCAGAGCTATTGTACAGGAACAATCACAGGTTATACAGTACAAGGTTATAATGTTACAATGAAAGGAGGGAAATAGCAGTCTCTTAATAATTTACATTTGAAAATAACCAAACCGGAACCTGACCAGATTCTGAAGCTGTACGCATATAATATAACTTTTCAGAGCAGTTTCCCATAGTGGATGATTGGCAGATCTGTAGCTGCAAAAGACAAAGCCATGAAGAAGCAGTCTCAGTCAGGTAGGGTGATTTATCCTGACACACATGCATAGAGTATGAGGAAACAGGGTCACAGACACTGTTCACTACTGCATTCACCAATTTAATGCGATATTCCTTGGAGTAAAGAGAAGGCACTGCATCGCACAGTTTATAAGAGGCATGAGAAAAGATTGGGTCATATTTCTTCCAGAAAATGTCAAGCTGCAGATTTCCACAAAGATCAGTTTCAGCGCTCCAAGAGACAACCAAGGACTAATCTGATTTATCACATAATGTATTCCTAAAGTATTCATTCCCTCTGGGCTGCATAGTAGGTGGGCTCCAGAGTGCTAATTGTCCTTATCAAACATGGAAAGTTATTTGCTCTAATCATGTAACTCATAATGGCATAATTTTACTAGAATTACCATGTGCAATGAATGTCTTTGATTAGTGAGTGGCTTGTAGATACGTCTGTCTGTCTATCCATAAAAGCACATTTTTAAATGTGGATAATGTATGCACATATTTCTCAAGATGATTATAAATCAATGTTTTGAATATCTGATGACACTGACAAACTATACTATACGTCAGCGGTTCCCAACCTTTTTGTCTTATGTACCCCCACAGTTAGATGAACTACCCCCTTCATCGACACTACCCATCGTGTAAATGTGTCCATTTGTGGTATTGACCATTTATCCATAACTTTTAGCTAAGTGTAACCGGCTGGTTAAAAGGGCACTCCCCTTAGAGTGTGTGTGTGTGTGTGTGTGCGTGTGTGTGGTCTGGCCAATGACCTCGGCTTCCTCGTCATGTGCCGAGGATAAATGCCACTCATTAGCTTCACTCTTCTTCTTCCGCTGCTGTGAGCTTCCCGTTCCGTTTCCAGGTGCTCAGGCCGTCGTTCCAGGCCTCCGTGTAGTCCGGCGTAGCGTGCGTGTGTGTGCGTATGCCTCTGTCGGCATGCAGAAGTAGCAGACACTCGGAGATTGCAGACTAATTGTGTCTGGTTTGCCGTGTTCATTTATAGAGTTTACAGGCCGCTTGTGCGCCAATAACCCCGCTTCATTCAGCTGCGGCCTCTCCCAAATCAGTACTGTTACTTTAAAAGATGTTTATCTCTGCGACCAAGCATCTGAATTTTTTTATAGTATTTTAAGTCTTTGTTAAACTAAATAAAAATTGTCTTTATATTTGTACATTCGCCTCTATATTCATTTGTGGGCTTACCTGTGATAAAAGGGGAAACCTCTTTTAGAGTGGTGGGAAAAGTACTTCTGATACTTACTAGGCTATATCTTTGGGTGAAAGTCCCAAGGTGGCGTTGTTGGCATTAGCTTATTATAAAATCTGGTAGAGCACTCTCGAGACATATAACTCGGTTACATAAGGATTTCAACTATTTACTTTAGCTAGCTATTCCACCCATTTATTCTTTGAGCTAACAATTTCAAGCATCTATTTCAAGCATCTATCAATAACTCTTAGCTTTTCTGTTAGTCCACTACTTTAGCTATCTGTTTCAGCCATTTATCCATCAGCTCTAGCTATTTCAACCATCTCTTTTAACCATATTTCAACTGTTCACCCTTTACTTTTAGATATCTATTTCAACAATTACAATCAATTACTTTTGGCTAGCTGTTTCAAATACATATTTTAACCATTTATCTAAAGCAACTGCTTACTCCTGTTAGCTTTCTATTTAAACCATTTTAGGTAACAATTTAAACAGTTCACCCCATACTTTTCGCTATCAATTTAAACCAGTTGTCCCTGTTTTTTTAGCTATTTCAACCATTTATCCAACTATTTCAACCATTTATCCCTTACTTTTAGCTATTTATTTCAACAGTTTATCCATAACTTTTAGCTAACTGTTTAGACTTCTCTGCTTGCTTGCAATTATTTTTGCACATGGTGTTCAGGTGTTACATCTCACTCAATATGTGGATTTTTCAGACAGTCATGTCCCAAATCATATTCATAATCAGCTTAACAGTCATGTGTATCCCCATCTTTAAGCATAAAAGACCAGAGGAAAAGGTTATTTGTGTGCCCTTGCACCTGCCTCCACAAAGCAGAGTTGTTACAGTAATTCAGATAGTACCAGCAGAGTAATGCTGCTTATTGTGAATGCACAGGGAAGTCACAACTGACTTTTCTCTCCCCCAACAAAAGGGACAATAGTAATAAAGTACAGTTATTCTGCTTTACAGCAAAACTGAGTCCTTTTGAAGAAAAAAAAAAATCTTCAGTCTTGCAGGTATCTTAATCTGTACGAGTGGGCAAAAGGAACAAAAAGGGTGATGGTGCTGACGAAGGATTTTCTTTTCACAGATAGGTGAGAAATGTTCCAATAATGCAGCAGCTGTGATTAGCGAGACCTTTGTTGAGTCTCTGCGATGCTATCAGTCTTGCTAAAGCCAAGACAAGGATCCGATATTGTACTCACATGGGACTTCTGGAGGAAGAAAACACAACAAATTCTGTAAGGTTTTATAAGGTAGGAGAGGGTGTGTATATGTGTGTGTGCACGCACTGAAGTGTGAGTGGGTGTGCGTTTGTTGTAAACTTGTTTATGGAGAGTGGAGTTATACCTTGCTGTCCAATAACATTTAACCCTCGGATTTTCATAGTCTGATGGCTGCTAACAGTGACTTTCCTGGGGTTTGGCTTTTTTTTTTTTTTTAAAGTTTTTTTGCTTTTTAAAAGGTGTCTGAGGCCCTGTGACCTTCAGTATGTAAAAATACACATGGCATACAAAGTCTTCCTTTTAGTGAGTTTACACATGCAGGTTAAAGAAGTGCACATTTTCAGGTTAAAATTTTAATTCCTTGCAATTTCAGTACAGTTTTCAGTGCTTCTGAGTGATAGTTTATCTAAGAACTGTGATCTGGCATTTCAAAACATTACTGTGATTGGCCCCATGGAGGCAGTATAATGAAAGGTCAATATCGGAAACCATTACAGACCTTCACTGCCACACCACTGATCCAATTGGAGAGATGATGTATGTTGTTAACTGGCCTAAACAACTGCTTGTGTCATTCATCGGGGGACGGCATGTTTGCTGTTGCATCATTTTTATTTTTATTGCCTGTTATGAGTTTACAGTCCAGCACATGAACCTAATTAAGAGGCTGAATATCACTACCTTGTGTGGAAAGGAGCTCCCCTTCGAGAAATGTTCTCATATCTTCCACACAGTTTTCATGAAGATGCTGGCATAATTTAAACTTGTTGGTGTCATGTTGAAAAATAACCCCTTTTTTACATTATGATCATTTCAGACGAGCTACAGTCAATGCATCACAACTGCACTTGCATCCCTTCTTCCACCACTGATGAAATCCTTCCCGTCAGGCAGCTTTTCAACCTTTGAATTAACACACCCAATTACACCATTCTAATCTAGGGACAAGGCACATTTGAAACAAGACTAATACCTGCAGCCATGCTAGCCGCTCTGTGAAGCTGTACTTTGGCACAGAAGTGCATTGAGATAAATGCTAACAGCATGCTAACATGCTCTCAATGACAATGCTAACATGCTGATGTTAAGCAGGTATAAACATTACCGTGCTAACCATCTCAGTGATGGTGTTGGTATGCTAACATTTGCTAATTAGTACTAAACACAAAGTACAGTTGAGGGATGATGGGAATATACCCATATACATATTGCAGGTATTTGGTCATAAACCAACATATTTGACAAATTAAAATGTTGACCTGGTGATGGAGCCATATGGAAAGTTAAGGGATCACCAAACTTATTACAATTCATCCTGAGGGAAACATGAAGGTGTGTACCAAATTTCATGGCAATCCACCCAATGGTTACACTAAAAACCCCCACCAACAGACAGACCGATATTGTTGTATAGTTAGAGCCATTCCTGGTGTGGCTGAAAAGAAACCAAAAGTGGATCTTTAGTTGAGAAAGCAACAACAATATAATAATAGTCAAGAAAAAGCAGTAAGTTGTAGTGTGCCTGAAGCTGTTCCATCAGGAGCACTAAAATATTTATTAATGTATAATGATGAGAAAAAAGTTGCAAATGACAATTATTTCTCCATTTTTAAAAAATATTAACAGTCCTAGATGTATATTTAAAACCACTGATTGAACAGTGAACCCAGCTACTATTAGTGTTTCTGAATCTATCATTTGTGAGAATGAAAAAGCAAGTGTTCAGTCTCTTTTGAAGAAAAGCAGGCCTTGCTCCACCCCCCCCACCCCCCCACCCCCCCCACGCAACTGACCCTATTTCAATTTAATCTTTTATTTCTACAATTCTTGAAAAAAATATTTCAAAGCAGTTACTTACTTTTAAATAAACCAACATGAGACGTTTACTGGTAGTGTGACTGCCCTTCCTGTAGGGTTCAAATTCTGCAAGTGCTGTGTTCAAATGTTGCTTGATTAAACTGCAACTAACGACATTATCCTCAAGTATTGTTTGTCATCCCTGCCTTAAAAATCAGCTTTCCTCGTACCTGAAAATGAATGTTCTATATATCCATAATCACAAATATGCCTAAAATTCACACTTAACAACTCTAGGAGCTGATACAGTCTTACCTACATCTCTGCTTTAGAGCATTCATAGCTTTGCATGCACTCACGCTGCATCACCGTCTCCCAAATCACACTATTCTGTGTACTAATACTACAAGGTACACTACATACTAATTTTCACAGTATATTGTTTTAGCAGCAACAAAATAATGTATTACTGTTTAGGGCGTTGATGTTGACGTACTGTTGACGTTTTTTTATTTAAATACATTGTAGTTGTATTGGACATATCTTACTGTTATACAGTTGAGAGAAAAAAATTCAGCCAACATTTGCAGTAGCTGTTTTTAATCCCATCAACATTATTTAGATTGGATTGTAACTTTAAAGACCCTCCACAAATGCATCTTTGTTATGTCCCTCTGTGTTGCAGCAAACACAATGTTGAGGAGAGAAATATCCCTGATATTTCATGCCATAAACACAAGGTAAGTGCTCCCGCTGCATATAAATAGCATCATTTCATGCCAACCATCATTACACACCAACATCATTAAACATTGCCTCAGTCAATCAGACCTCCACAGAGAGCCTCTGGCCAGGGTTCGTAATGCCAGAGCGGTTATACTCTCAAGCCTGCAGCTGTCTGGGGTCTAGTGGTGGATGTTTTCGTCCTTGCACGGCTGTAATGTAGTTTTATAGATATTAAAAAGACAACTGGACAATGTTTATTTTGTCCTACAAAAGAACAACATCATCACGTTCAGAGGTTATACAGTTTATCAGCACGATCAAAAGGTTGCCGCTTATAAAATGATTCACTATAAAATGAAATATCCACCTTTGCAAACACTGACATCTCTAGAATCTGGTGTTTAAGTTAGTCACCACAGTATGTACCTCTTGTTGGGATTTTAAAATGACCAATCAAAATCAGGAAGCAATTTTTAAACACATGAATGAAAGTCTAATATTACTGACCGTTAGTTAAGCCCTGATCCCCTATTTGCTGCTTTCTGTTCTTGCATGGTACAATTTAAAATAATGCTTTCAGAGGGAGACAAAAGCAGGCTTCTCATTTTTAATTTCCCTTCATTTTGCGAGCTGAAATTACAAATTTTGACAGAAGATTTTATAAGCTGTAGCTGTAGTTGATGAAAAATACTACTCCGGCTAACTTTTCGATCTTTACAGGTGAATCGTTTTAAAAAGAGAACCCTGAAACAGGAATCTTAAATATGCACTTTATGGCTACATACATAATATCGGGCTAAAAAAACTAAATCTAAACCTGCATGTTTGAGGAAATCGTCAGCATCCTCGCCAGACGATTAGCCATGTATTATGGAAATAAATAAGCCTATTATTTTACTCATAACCCTGTATTGCTACTTAGCCCACATTAAGGGTGTCACTTTTTCCAAAAATCAAGTTCGAACAGCTGCTTTGTACAAAGTAGACAAACAGCCTCATCAGTTACTTTGCCACCTACGATGTAGAACCCAAAATATTTCCACACACTGCTTCTCAGGTGCTTTGGTGTCGTGGTTGTCCGCTCAGGACGGCTTTGCTCGCTAGTGTCCTCCATTTTCGTAACAAACAACAACAACATTACTAGCTTAGCTTACTGATAGGTCAATAGGGCATGCAACAGGTCAAGCTGTTAATGAATTTTAAGAGTGCGCTCTGCTGGATCACAAGGCAAACTACTTCAAACGGTCTGTTACGTTTATAGACTGAAATTTTTGAATTTCGAACAGGTCATTACAGTTCGAATATGGACTTTTCCCCCACGTTCGAACAAACGTTCGAGTTTCGAATAAAAAGTGACAGCCCTAGCCCACATACTTCGTATTCTCGAACAGTATTTTTTCACGTAAAATAGAAAAAGCCTTTAGAATGAACACTAATGTGAACATCTTGGGTGTCGTCAGCTGGGGTTGCTGGAGTGTAAACTTCCCCATATCCATATAAAGAGCAGGACAGAGCTTCTAACGTTAGCCTAAACTCTGATAGCATTCACGACTTGCTTCCACACAGTGAGATAATACAACACAGTGGATTTAGATGTGAACCAGGCTTTTTTAACATAATTTTTAACCCCTCAAAATAATGTTTTGAATGTAGGTAGCAAGCTAGTTAGCTAACGATTGCAGCTTTTGTTAGCAGGCACATTGTTTAATCCATTCCTAACCTTTTGCTCTTGTGTTTCTTGGTTTTGGAAAGGCTAAAAAAGACACCACCCTCCAAGCTCTTTAAATGGAGAGTGATGCTGTTATTATAACCACATGTGGAGAAATCCACCCTGCTGTGCCTTGTTACAGTAGCTAAACTGACTGTTTTATGGGTTTCATTCAGCGGACGGTCAACTGAATTAATATAAAACAAGCTATACCACTTTCTTTTCATAACGCATAACGTTGCTTGTTGTTTTTTGAGCAACTCAGCCCTGAGCTCCTAAATACACAGTGATATGTTGTGTAAAGCTTATCTAGACAACTGTAAACTCCTCAAACTGAGAACTTGAGGCTGTTTGAGTCCTCGCATTGCAATCCTCAGAAAAATCTTAGATTAAGCACTGCAGCTTGATGTGCTTCCACTGTGAGAGGTTATGTGATTGCATTTCACTCTCCAATGAATTGGACATTTTCCTTTGCTATTACTCAAACCGTGGCAGATGGGAAGTGAAGTCATCAGCATGTGACGTCTATAACGCCTGAACTCAGTTGATGTATTCTGAGGCGGGGTGTTGCTATAATCGGACCTAATGGAAACAGATGTTGTGTTCCATGGGACATGGCATCTCTAGCACAGCGTGCTGGCTGCCAGGCGTTTGGTTCATGAGAGACATCTTGCTGCTTTTCATCTCCACACTCACTTCACATCAGAAATAATCTTTCGGGAACAATGTCGGAAATAACATTCCCTACTCACTAACTGTGGCAAAGTGCAAAACACGAAAGGATCCTCAAATGTATCACGACACGCACAAATCCATGCAGGGATTTCATGTGCGTTTTTCTGTTTCTCTGCTCTGCACATGCAAGAACACATAAAGAAAGAATCAAATTGCCTTTCTCAACAGCCCAGACATAGCTGAACACAAAATTACGTCTGAAAGGCCAGGGGAGAGGCAAAACAATTTCCTGACAAGTGCAAAAACAGTGGGTACGAAAGTGGGGGTTGAGAGACGAAGAATATTATTATGCATAGCCAGTATGTTGTCTAGGAAACTCTAATTGGAAGTAATTTTGCACTCAGTTCTAATAAAGCTAATGGAAGCAGAGGTATCATATCATGGTCTAGCACATTTTCTCTTATTAGCTTGACTCTCTGGAAGCAGGGTGTGTCTTTGTTACCTATTCACTGGCTGTGCTGTCAGCAAATGTCCCTGAAAAGGCTCCTATAGCAGCAGCAATGGAAGATGGGGGAGTCACAACTGACCGACGACGGTGCCATCAACCTGATGACATCCCGACTCTGTCACGAACCATAAAGAAGGCAGGAACGGCAAGATGGAATCCATTATCCCCTCCTCTCCACTCCAAATGAGGCATCGGCAAGCACTCAGAGCTCTCCTCAGTGCCTCGTGAAGACATCTAACAATCAATGGGCTTTAATCACATCCATTTTCCCTCTTTTTTTCTCCCTCAATAAAGAGGAGAAAATGTCTCGAGCTCAATCGACGCTAATAACATTGGAAGGGAGCAAGATGTTCATGTGGGTGGGCAGGCAGCATTTGGGGAACAGTGAGAGAAGTGAAGGGTCATAAGTTCATCATACTACAATTATCCACAATGTTGTAGAACCGGGTCTGTACAAGCCCTGCACACGCTGTAAGTTTTAGCTAGAAACATTAATTGATTTTTTGGGCCACATTGGGGCAGAAGAGCTCCACAATATCTAACATCCATAGCCCTGACATATGGTTTTTACTGCTACCATGTCAGCCCCAATTGCCAGTATGCATCCAGCAGTCAAGGAGCAATATCAGCATTCATTTGGAGTCCTGTTTCTGGCCAAATATCGAACATAAGCTCTTGTTTTAGCTCTGTTTTGGTCTCCACCATAGACTGTGTATAAAGATGGATGACATGACAGCTCCCCTAAAGTGAAGCCAAAACATCTTGATCGCCCCATGGTTGCTGGTCCCAGTATAGGTCATAAATCCCACCCAAAATCAAATCGCAGATTTACATTCAAGTCTTCATTTTTCTGATAAGTTTGGTTTTATTTAGTTATTTTATGCTATAAAAACGGGGTGTGACATCATGATTGACAGCTGTCAATCACAGTGAAGTAGTTGCGGAAGCACCTGCGGACGTATTTTTGGGATTTGAATGTAGAGTAGGAACTTCAAGAAGAGACGTAACTTTAACTTCACTAATTGATTACCGATCGAGTTGGGTGGGTGTATGGGCGGGACCTCCATACCGCGGCTCCTTCCCCGATCAATACTGCGCAGACTCTGGCTCCAAATGACGTCACCAGCTCAAGATGGCAGCGCCCGTATCCAGGATATTTTGGCTTCATTTTTGTACAGTGGGAAGAAGTGGAGACGCGCCGTCCATCTTTACATACAGTCTGTGGTCTCCACCAACAAAATTTCTAGGGTCTTTAGCTGGTGGTTCTGCTTTATTGACCAGCTTGTTGCTAACTAGCATGTTAGCTAGTTGGTTTAACTACCTGAGGCTGGTGGAGAGCCCAACTGATACTGGGAGAAACAGCTAGCCTGGCTCCATCCAAATTTTGTCCAACATTTAAGAACAAAGCTTGGCCAGCTGTTTCCCCAGCTAACCGCCTGCTGGCCCTCATCTAGCTTTCGATGAAAGCAAATCAGCGTACTTCCCAAAAAAGTCAAGCCATTCCTTGAAAGAGTTGTGACCAAGATATGTACTGGGTTCATCTCAATACCACAGCTTCTAGTGTCCATTGAGTGGCTAATTATTGATCTGAGATCACGAATGTGCAATGCAGTGTGGAATTCACTTTGTTTGGGCATCTGCCACTACTGTGAGAGGAAATTGATCTGTCGCAATGAAACTCCCCGTGCTCTTCAACAGCGAGCGGGACAGAAGAAAAGAGGGTGAGTAGATTCCAGATAACAACAACCCTCTGCCTTAAAAAATATCAGTCCGACACAATCATGCTCATTTCTAAAATGGCATGCTGCTGAGGCAAAGCTCAATTATGTTATTCATTAAATCATCTTATTAATCTTTAATATGCTCTCCTCAGTTGCTAGGGCTGCAGTTGATTAGTATTCACTTATAAATTCAAAAGTGAAGGTGTGTCTGCCCCAGTCTCCCTGGCTGGTTGCTTCTGGCATGTTAGGAGCAGCTTATTTTAAGGCTTTTAATTTGGTGAGAACAACACCTCAACTCAGCTGGCCCCAAATAAACTAAATGAAGAGTGTAATGACTGATGACTGATACCCTGAGTCGTCTTCATAATTTTCTGCAACTCTGTTGATCAAAGCCAGATTTTGTGTCTGAGATATTCGACTTCTTGGATGTGTGCACTTTTTAAAGGTCTAGGTCGACATTTTGGGAAATATGCTTATTCACTAGATTTATACCGCTCTCATGTCTGTACGGTAAATATGAAGCTACAGCCAGCAGCTGGTTAGCTTAGCATTAAGACTGGAAACAGGGAGAAACAGCTACCCTGGCTCTGCCCAAAGGTAACAAAATCTGCCTACCAGCACCTTCAAAGCTCACTAATTAGCGCCCGAGCACCAACTGGTGCTATTGAAACTGAAGGAATTATTATTTCACACTTTGAGTGCATTTTTGAGGGGCTAGACATGCTCGAAAACTGCACCAAACTTGGCACACACATCAGAAGTGGCGAACATTGTAATCTGATGGGTCTTGGCTTAGGGTGTGGCAAGGGGGCTCGAGAGAGGACCACAACCGGTACATTTCACCTATATGGCTGAAATTTGGTAGGCACATGTATCATGTCCAGACAAACAAAAAAGCAAATGGGTGTCATGCTCTACACCCATAAGGAAGTCTGCCATTTTAAATTTAGTGGTCATTTTTGGCTCCATACTTTTAACAAACTCCTCCTAGAGAATTAATGAGATGAACTTTGGGCAGTTCAATCTAAAGACCTTCAGGATGAAAAGTTATCAAAATCTTGAGTTTTCGTTGAACGGAGTGGCCGTAGCATGACGACTATTTTGCTTGTTTTGCCATGAAACACCAAGGTACGTTGTCCAATCTGCCCCAAACTTCACATGTTTCATAAGAGTCCTGGCCTGAAGACATCTACATGCTAATAATCAGTCATAGTCATAGCGCCACCTACTGGCAACAGGAAATGACAGCATTTTTGGCCATTTACAGGTGGTCTGATTTCACGATCGCCTCCTTTTTTAACAATTTCAGAGCCATGTCAACCCATCTCCAGTGAACGCGTTGCGGCTGCTGCTGCCCCAGACATTCCCAAGAGTGCAGGGGCCCGTTCATTGCTGCTTGCAGCTTTAATTAACATGTTATATCTTGATGGTTTAATCCTTACAAAAACCAAAGTGTAAAATTGCTTTGGTTCTAAGGGAGGTTATGTCCCAGACTATTTCTTTGCCCAACAAAGTAAATTCCTGGAGTCTCTGCCGGCAACCTTACAGTAACAAAAAGACTCCAGGAAAGTACTGCACCTAACCAAGAAATAGTCCCGCACAATACCCCATAAAAACACAAACTCGTTTTGACACTGATTTTTGTATGGATTAAACAAATAAGATACTACGTGTTAATTAGTGAGCTTTAGAGGTGCTGGTAGGTGAATTTTGTTACTTTTGGACGGAGCCAGGCTAGCTGTTTCTCCCTGTTCCCAGTCTTTGTGCTAATCTAAGCTAATCGGCACCTGGTAGTTGATATTTAAAGTATTTTCTCATCTAACTCTCGGCAAAAAGACAGTAAGCATATTTCCCAAAATGTTAAACTATTCCTTTAAGCGTCAGTGTGTATGCATCCTTATATCCACATCTGATGAAGCTCAGAAAAGGGAGGCGCCTTCTTTCCAGTCCCTTTAAGGTCGCTGCACCAAAATATAGCACCGGTCGAAGGAGAGATGGATTGTATGTAGGCATCATCCTCCATATGCCTGCCTGCCTCCCACAAAGCAAGATGTAATCTGTCTTTTCAAGGTGGAGGTCTCTCCTGTGGTGATGGAGCACCTTGAGGAGCTCTATGAATGAAGAAATTGCATGACAAACTTATTCTGAATAGCTATTTACAGATGACTGCGTGGTCCATCTTTCAATCCATGAAAGCCCCCTCCAACCTTTCCCCATGTTTCTGCTTTTCTCTGAACGCGTCTGCATAAAATATGCAGAAAGCTGAGACGCCTCTAGAGAGGTTACAGAGGAAGCAAAGTTTTGATTCCTTTTGGGACCTTGTGTGGAGAGACTGAGATGGCTCACTAGATATCTTCCTCTTATCAGAGCAGATCTTATCAGTGGAAGAGTGATCTCACTATTCCTACCGGACGCCAAAGTCAGTGTGAAGGTTGTTGCTTAGAGCTGAGGGGATATTAGCCGACATGTGTTCTTTGTTGAAATGGCAAAATCACAAAGCAATTTATTAGTTTTCAGAGGTTGTTGTACGATAAGAAAATATAAAGAAAATAGGTGTCAGGGGTGTCAAAAATGAATTCAGATATATACAATAGCTCTAACGAGTGAAAGAAATCTCCAAACCTGCGCTGACCTTGAAGCAACAAAAAGCCAAGGTCATGTGAGACCGCCTAGTCATAAAAGCTTGTTGTTGTCTCCAGTAGTGCGTCTCATTCTGAATAGCATGACACAGAATGCGGCACAAGCATTAGTGCTGGTATTCATGCAAACAGAATACATATATTACATCACACCAACATTTTCAAGTCATGGGGGATGAATTCTCTTGATGCTCTTTTCCTTTTGATTCCTAAACTCTTTGTTATCCTCTCCCCTGTGAAATTATTCATGACAAGATGATGGCGTGACTCTGTGTCATAGACCATCTCGTCTTCTATCGCTTCTTTGGGTAATTATAGCGAGGGAAGCTGATTGTCCAAAGGCATGCCGATAATTCCCATGAACTAAAGCATGTCTGCAGAAACTGGAATTGGTTGCCATGCTGAATCTAGCTGAATCCAGTGAGCGACTTTTCTATCTTTCTTGCTTTCTTACATTTCACACTGCACATGGCTTAGTCCCTGAAGTATAAAAAAATAATGCCCAAGAGGGTGTTCCTTAAAGTGATTATGGCCACTCCGGCACTTGTCGACACCTTGTAGCGAGTAGTTTCACCACTAGTGCCAATTATGACAGTAAGAAAACTCCCTCTTGGGGATTTTTGCTTTGAAATTGCCTGCCATCATTTTGCCATTCCTCACAGAAATCACCTGTTCTGTATGTCAAGGACACAGTCATACTGGCCTTGGCTACTGTCAAGTCCTGTGCTCATCCAAGGCCAGATTACTATGTATGGGACATGGCAGGGGAACAGGACACGGCTGCCTGTAGTCATCCATAGGTAGATGACTCGACAGAGGTGGGTAGTATTTGTTGGCAGAATATTAGAGCGACAACTTTATGACTTTTTAAAGGACTTTATGATGTTTTAAGGGAGAACAGGTCATGAGGTTTACATCTTGGTGAGTTTTTCATGAAGTGAATGAAGGACTCACAGGGTTTTTCTTATGGTGAGCAAATAGCAGTGGTGGAATAAGTATTCGGATCCTTTACACAAGCAAAAGTAGCAATACCACAATAGTGGCAAAGTATAGAATGGTGTAAATGTAAAGTATAGAATAGCATTAGATTAGATTAGATTGACTTTAATGTCAGATTTCTCTGTGATGCAAGAAAACTTTCAGACAAATTTGACACCAAAATCTAATCTTAAGGAAAGTAAAAGTACTGATTATGCAGAAAAATATTATATTATTGAATTTTTAACACTGATGCATTGATGTGGGGCTATTTTTACTACTTTATACACTGTTGGGTAGTTGAATCTACAACAATGCTTCAATTTATGTAAAATGATTATATGTTTTGTATGTAAAATCTTAATCTCTAAAGTAGCTAGTAACTAAAGCTGTTAAATATAGTGAAGCAAAAAGTACAATATTTCCCTCTGAAGATGATATTGTGCTTACGTGGTGCTTACCCCTAAATTAGATTGTTTTTAATTGAACCTGTGGCAATATAGCTAATATTCCAGCATAGAAATACTGTACACTTTGCACAGAGAGGGGGGGAATGGGGGGTTAACAGGGGCCCAGTGCCTAATTTTTGCCTCAGGGCCCCTTAGCAGGGCAATCTGACCATGCTGTATCATCATAGTTTCTTCATTGATGTTGTTTTGTATTTAAATCTTAATTTCTGAATATGCAAGTGCCTCAAGATTGTACTAGTCATTAAGTCATTAAATTGTACTTCAGCAAATGTACTAAGTTAGCACTGCCAACTATTTTTTTGCACAATTCAGTAATTGCTCATAAAATTAACAACAGTCAGAAAATCACAGGTTTTTTTTGATAATGATGTGAACTTTCATCCCTCGACTATAAAAATGAGCTGTGATAACGCTGCATCCCTTAAAACTGTGGGAAAGGCTGCAAGATATGCTTCAAGTGCTAAGAGTGCTAAACATAGACGTTATTTAAAGGAGACCATCATCATTAGGCGATTCTCTTTGAATTAGCAGAAATGTTGAGATAGAGAGAGAAAACTCACAGAGAGAGTTTAATTTGTACAAGCTTAACTTTTCCTGGCTCTAATAAGTGAGGAAAACACGCCGCTTCCAAACAGCTTTAATCGAGTATTCATGGACCAGATTCACGCTTCAAAAAACAAAAATAAATGTGCTCTACTAGCATAAGATGGTAAGTGGTGTTAAGCTTTTCTCAAATTGTTTGCCTCGGTTTTATTTGGTAGTATTTGAAAAGGGACCTGTAAAAGCAGAAGAAGAGTATCTGTGGACTGAGCAGCATTCCTGGCACAAATATCTTGCAATACATTATACCCACTTCAGAAGCTCACACACCGGCCTCCGAGACGGATGATTTATTTAACTTTGTTCTGCTTTATGTTATGCTGTCTTCATGTGTAACTTCAAAAGAGCAGCTAAACAGAATAGTGCTGAGCGTATAAATAACTGATACGATGACCTGATTTTGTAACGAGCAGTAGCTGCTTAACAACACGGATGTTTAAAATGATCAATACTGCCAAACGGTCCAGTGAGGCTGCAACTGTATTCCATAACCCAGGGTCTGATATCAAGAGTCAAATGAGGAGCTTGTACTGTAAATGATTTCCTCTCCCAGTGCAGACCTGCTGGAGGATGATAAACTGGAGGAACAGGCACACACACACACACACATACAGTATATACACACACATACTGTATATACACTGGGCCTAGCAGGGTTGTCAAGGAGCTACCGTCCTCTCTTCAGACCACCAGAGGCAAAGTTAAGTCTGCCTGTATCCCACTCGGTTCCCACCAGATAGCGCAGAGTGAGATGCAGCTCTCCGCCCCGTAGCCATGCATAGAAGCGCTAACATGCAGTGGAGCGAATGCTCAATTTAGGGGAGAGAGGATGAAAGAGGGAATTCTGTGCTGGAACTGGGGCTGGTGGGAGATTGCGAGGGGGATTTTTATTGATGCCCTGGGTGACTTTTTATGCACACAAGCAATAACCACCAAAGAGTGTAACAGCTCCAGTGAGACTTACCAACAAACCCAAACCACAGCCAGAGCGCTGTAATGACTTCTGGTCACGGAAGGCTGGAGAGCTTCCTTTTGTTTTGCGCATGGTGAGTGTCAGCAGGTGTTTTACACACTCTGGTGAATAGACATGGCGCATGAGGAAAAATTGATTCATCACCAGAGAACTGTCTACATGCTCAAGTGCTCCTACTTGCTTCCTTGCTTACTCAGCATATTGATTTAAGACAGTATAAACAGCCACCTGCAGTGAAAGCTCAAGACTGACACAGTCCCAAAGAGCAAGGAATGGATCATTTGAAAGGCAGGGATGTGGAGGAGGGAGGGTGAGGGCTGCTTCTTGGTTAAATGTGAAGATTATAAGACTGTGAAATGGGTCATCGACACACCACTTAAGTGTGTGTAATCTGTATGTGTAAGAAAGACATTCCAGTGGGAGTACTCTAAACTGCTGAGAAAACCCATTCAGGTAAGTCTGGAGCAATCAGCACCTGCTCACATTTCCCCCATTTTAATAGTGATATATTGGGGGGAAACCCTCATGATGAGCTATAAGACATTGAGGGGG
>NTHP01000178.1:429587-501484 GCA_003416845.1 Oplegnathus fasciatus | reverse complement strand
GGGGCATATTTGTAAAATGAGTAAAAATGTGTTAAGACTTACATTTAAAGCCCTGTTTCTTGGCAATAATAAACTGCACATTACTAGTAGTTACATTGTTTATTCAGTGTAATAAATTACAGCCATGGACAGATTATGATGAAATGGGCCTCTGGACACAGACATGTTGAAGGCCCCCAACCCCTTATACATACAGTAGGCACAAGACACCCACAAAACGGCTTCAAGCGGCAGGGACCTGTCTCTTTTGTGTCTCTATGTGGTAGTTTTTCGTCTCTATGTGGCCATTTTTCGTCTCTTTGTGGTTATTTTACATTTCTTTGTAGTCGTTTGACTTTCCAAGAAGAAATGTTGTGTCACTTCAGATGGAGGTTCTGGTCCAGGGTCCTTGGAAGGCCCATTCAGTAATCCATCTATTATACTAATGAACCAACTATCTATAACCGTCTGACTCCTGACTTCTGACAACCCCTCTGTCCCCACCCCTGATTCCAGATCAATTAAAATGGGCCGACTGTGATGAAACACAGTGGTTGGATATGAGACTGATGCTGACACATCTCACATGAAGTGCCTCAGTGTATGTTATTCTGGCCTTAACCAAAAGCCAGATATGGGATGCAATAAAGGGAGCAGAAGGGCATCACATTCACTATCTGCTCATTTCATGCCTTCACAAGAGACCGAGCAATCACACCTGACGGTTTCTGGACAACAAGCCTTTTGAGATGAGCCTCGCATTTTGTGCAGCATGGCAAAACAGTAATTGCCCTCCTTGTCAGGCTGTGTCATTAAGTCAGGCGAAGTGAAACATGCCATCCGGTTAAAGCGATAGGACACACAAGAGGGAAAAGGCAGGCTGCTCGGCCGGCGGAGACCTGTGCTGAATGCCAAATAATTCAGCTGTTTATGAAGTGGAGGGACAGCTGAGAGCACCTGCGTGAGTGGAGTGGAACTGTGAGGTGACTCGGTCAGGTTGATTATATTGAGACGCTGGCAAATCAATGTGATGCAGAAAAATATCCCCCTACAGATGATGTGGACACCGAGCATTGACATAGAAAAACACATAGCAATTCAAATGCTTGTTTATCCAGTGACATAGCTGAATATGGATTGACACAAAATTGTGGGCAGATATTTATGATTCCCAGAGGGTGAATCCCAGTGACTTCAGTGATCCTCTGACTTTTCCTTTAGCGCCCTCATCGTGTCAAAATTTCCAATACTTTGGTTTATGACTAAATACTAAATGAGGCTTCCCATCAGGCTCAGCTGTACTTTGTGTTTACTGCTAATTACAAAATGTTAGCATGCCAACATGCTAAATTAAGATGGTGAACACGATGAACATTATACCTGTTTAACATCAGCATGTTGTCATCAGTACAGCCTCATCAAGCTGCTAGCTGAAGCATATTAGTCTTGTTGGTGCACAGTAGATGCTAAAGTCAAGTAAAAGCTTTACGTTCTGGATGTAACGTTATCGATTACCATAACTAGTGTAATGCCAGCAAACTTTTTTGTGCATCTCAGAAATATCAAAGCAATGAACCTTTTCATCAAAATATTAAAATGCAGAAAACATTTTAATAAAATGGAACACAGTACAAATCAATAGTCACCTTAATGCTCCACATGCAAATACAGTTGAACTAATCCAGATTGTTCACATATGGAGAGGGTCACATAAAACAACAAAAAAAATAACAGAAAAACCTCAAAATACATTTTTTTCAAATAAGAAATTAAATGTTTAATACATAGGACTTTTAAACATGTTATTAGGACAAACCATCAGCATAGCAAGCAGCCTCCATTTTCTTGACGACAGTGCAAAAGGCATATTCTTTTAAAAACGGCATGGATCCTGGTACAAGGAAACTGTAACTTCTTCAGTCAAGGGATTAATGATATTCAACAACTTGAAGTAATTCCTCATGTGTTTTTCAGTGCTTGCTTTGTTACACGTCACCAGTGAAAAAGTTTGAAAGGCTTGGAGACAGCTCCTGTGGGTCAACATGATGTTGTTCAAGAAAAATAACTTAATGATAAATGTGAGTAAGACCGCATGTTGTAGAAAAGATTTGTGTTGACAGCACGAGACAAAAGTCAAAGTAGGCTCCTTAATGACCACCAACCGCCTTCACACACATGCCACATAGTGACAAATAATGCTGGAAAACAGTCAGCTGTGTATATGACCACTTTTACTGTACTAGCATTTATGAGATGATGAGATATTCTTGGCCACGGAAGACTGTATGCGTGTAATGGGGGTAGTGTACATGATGAAGCATAAGAGGCCACATGTCAGACTCAACTGAGATGTACCAAATAGGGAAATGGTGGATGAACGAGCGGGTGGGTGGATGGATGGATAAATGAACAGATGGGGGGTTGTGTAGGGAGGGGTAATGTTTCATGCCGCCGACCGTCGACGGATGACAAACGCTCCTCTCTGCAGCTGTCCCAGGTAGATCCTCATCTTTGTACTGTCGCTCGTCTTCCTCACCCAGATCTGGAGAACAAAGACAGAGAGCGATTTAGAAAATACGCATTCCAAAGTAGCTGTCACTGGTAAGACATGTCAATATAAACCACCTTTTTTAAAAATCTTTATTCCTTTTCCTTCTTAGTGATAATCTTGTGTTGATTTAGGTGGGAAATTAGCACTCGTTACTAGTCAAACACTTAGAAAATTGGTAAAATAAATCTGTGGCTGGTATCTCTTCCCTTTCTACCACTCAAGCAAGCACTGTCGTCTGTTCCTCCACTGCACAACCGATATTTAAAATGGATAAGACTGGTTTTATTTAGTTGTTTTCAACAAATCCCATTGAATGACCAAAACTGACAATGACTGACTTTCCCAGCCAGTTTGTAGCTGCAAACCCGAGCCAATTTGTTTCTACTGAATACATCATTCCTTAAAAATAGAACACAAATGTGTTTTATTTAAAAGGCTCAGTAATTCCCTAAAACAGCTGTACACTGTATTTTTAAGCAAATGTTACCCAAACAGAAGTAAATAGCGCATTTGTTGGAGATTATTTTCAGCTGTTGATTAATACACACTTTGTGCTCTGGTGAGTATTTACAGCAGCGGTGTGTTGTGGGGTGTATGTGGTATTTATTCAAAATAAACTCTTGTGTGTTTTCAAGGTAATGAAGGAACATGTCACCCAGTGAAACAGTGTGGCTCATGGATGTGTTTTAATAGTTTCTGGAGAACAATGGAGCTCTGTGGCAGGGAGGGAAAAGATGTATCAGGCTTTGGCTGCACAGACAACACTTGTTAGTAGGATGATTTTTTATTATTTATTTATTTATTTTAATGGGATTTGTTGACAATAAAGAACATATAGAATATCACCAGCCTCATCTTTTAAGCAGTAAACCCAGTTTCTGTTCAAGACAGAAGCTGGATGAGAAAGAAAGCTCACCTCATTGGTCCCCACTGAGCTGATGACACAGCTAATCTTTGTGTTGTCCTTTGACTCCAGGTAGATGGCCTGGCTCTTGTGGTACCTGTCACCATAAAAACACACACACACACACACACACACACACACACACACACACACACACACATATATACAAGCAGCATTAATTCGGCATTCAAGGTGAGGAATGAGGAATAGGCATAAGTGCAGACAGGAGAGGCGTTCATTATACATAATTTTACCCAGCTGAATAAACCACATTCCTCCTGAGATGGCACTAAATAGATAATTGGACTGGAAAGTCAAAACAAAAAGTCAGTTTTTTTTTAATGGCTCCAAACTCTCAGAGGACAGGACCAACCCAGGGAAAGAGACTGACAGCCAAAGCATTTGATCATTAAGGGCCCACTGAAGAATAATGACGCATGTGTGTCCCTGCAGCTCTTTGAGAGGACTCTCCGGTGGTGGCGTCTTCTTTAGCGATGAATAAATGAGACTTTGCCTTGAAAGAAAAGTGTACAAACCTCCTCTCAACTTCTTCTGTCTATATCAGCAGCTAATAAGACTGAATTCTCTTATTTTTGCCCCTCTTGAAATGACCTTATGTTCTGACACATGTCTGGTGCAGAGCTCTGCTCTCAAACAGAAGGGCATCAGCGCCTTGTCTGGTCATGGATTTTCATTCTCTTTATCTCTGCATCACAGCAGAATGCAGCACTGGTTCTAATGCACCCACCTCCTCTGAATATGTATTTTTATTGTGGCTTCAAGCACCAGCACTTATTCAGTGGCTCCTAGGAAATATCTCTTTCTGAAGCCCAGATAAAAAGAGGCAGCCATAAAAGTGGTTAGAAAATATCTTTTGAAGACCAACCAAACACCAAAGCCATCAAAACCCATGGCAATGTGGCCATCTAGTGGTGACACAAGCTGTAGTCAAGCTATGTGAGAAATGTGGGAGGAAACACTGAGATGCCTGTTTTGAGGGTGAAACTTGAAATTCACCATCTTTTGTCGTAGTAAAGTTTCCCCTCCTCGATGCGGGCCTCGTAACGCTGGGAGGGGCTCTCCATGGGAGCAGAGGGGACGTGCTCTGGAGACGAGGGAGACACTGGAGAGGGAGGAACACCTGATTAGTATCACCATGCAAAAGCTTCTGTAGAAACAGCTTCATGTTTTAAGGAAATATGCTTATTCACTTTCTTTCTTTTATTTCACTAATTAACATGTTATCGTTTGTTTAATCTGTACAAAAACCAAAGTGTAAAACAACATGTTGCTGTGTTATGGGGGGTTATGTGCCGGACTATTTCTTGGCTGGGAGACTTCCTGAAGTCTCTTCTGTGCAAAGCAAAGCTAAGTAGCTGTTGGCTGTAGTTCCAATATTTAGAGTACAGACATGAGAGTGGTGTGGATTTTCTCATCTAGCTCAGAAAAAAAGCAAATTAGCATATTTCCCTAGAACTCATCATGCATGACAGGTGGAAATTAACTGCAAAAGGTGAGCATCAACATACCTGGCCGTTTTGGTGACTTAAGCTGTAAAAGAGAAGGTGTGAAATGTTTTAAAGACATAATTAGAAAAAACAAGATTCAGCAGGGACGTGCATAATATCAAGAAATTCAGTAACACTCACCTTATTAAGTGTTCTTAGATCTTCCATTATCTGTTCATCTGTTAACAAATAATTTAGCTGAGGTTTGAAGAGTTAAGGAAAACACAACTCAGCTGAGGAACTTCCAGTTCCACAGATGTGGCTGACCCTGTCCTCTGACCTCCCTTTGACTGAAAATCTATTAGAAAGTACAACAACACTAAATAGTTTACCCCTTGTAGATTCACCCAAAGTGACAGCTAACTGTAGCCAATCAGAGACAGCAAGTTTATGTGAAGGATATCTGGTGCAGGTTTTCTCCGTTTGTCAGGTATTGGGACTGGATCATTGGGCCGTCTCCTCAGCTTCCGAGTCATGATAGGTTTTACCTCCATCGAGTCTATGTGTGAAAGAAATGACAAATCCAGATCCAACAATAACATCCAAATCGTGCAAACACTTCTCAAAAAGCACAACCTTTGTAATTTATTTTAAAAAAAAACATCTGACAGAAAATTCAAAAGGATGACAGCAACAACAAATTTACTGTACCTGAAAGCCCTACTTTAATCAGACAACTTCATATTAAAGTGCGTAGAGAGAAAAACTCTCACTTCCACCCACATATTTTTTTTTTACCCCATTTCTCTCTCTTCTGCTGAGCGAGTCCCTGATTAATAATCCTGTTCTGGCTCCCTTACCGCCTGTCAGCTCCATTGTTAATTTTTCGTTCTCGATCATCTTCTTCTTCTCCTCCAGTTCTGCAATTAGGTTTTCCTTCAGCTCGACCTTTTTATCGTCAAACTCCTTCACAGCTGCCTTCTTCTCCTTGATGTAGTTCCTCTCCACCTGCTCTGTCTGCGGACGGATGAGAGTTGGAAAATATGGAAATAAGGGATGTTGTTCTTGTAATACCAAAAACTTCAGAGGTCAGTTCTGTATAAACTACATCAGTCGGTCAGCAAGATGAATTATACTCACCTCAAGCTGGAGAAACAGATCTGTAAAGGGAAAGAAAAACATAACCGGTCACATAGAAGCAGCATAAATCTCCTAAAGCTTTTAGCAAATGTCTATGAACTTCAAAACGAGGGAGCAATTAATGCCCCGGTAACTAGGAATGCATCTTTTACTGTGTTTTACCCTTTTCAGTTGTCAATTGATCATTCATGACTGTAGCTACTGTCCTCCACTTGGGAAAGGGGCTATTGTGGGTCAATTACCAGAGCCTGTGGTTGTTGTTTGTTTGTTTTTTGCAGTGCATTCTGGGCAAAACAATTCTGATCAACAAAAAACTAGTACATAAAATTCTGGCACACACAGCGAGCAAAGGAAAAAGCTGATCAGACACAAGCCACTGAGTCAACAAGAATCGAAAATAAAGTGACCAATTTAATTAAAACAGTCAAATGGTGGGAGATTTTGGGAGCAGAGAGAGAGGAAGACGACTCAGTCTTTTTAAAAACAAATCTGATTTCTGTTTCCTGCAGGTTTAACAGAATATGATGTCTTTAACTGGGAGGACACCGTACTTTTTCATTAATCCTGTATGTTGTGTTAAGTCACACTGTAAGGTTCAATCAACGGTTCAATCCCATCAGTATTGTCTGTTGATAAAACAAATAAAGTTTTATTTAAACACGACAGTTTCATCCTCAAAATGTTGACAAAAAAAGAGGAAGGCATTGTTTCTTTGTGCAATTCTAATTTGAACAGAAAGCACAAGAAAAAGAAAGACTAAAAGTCAAGACTAAAATTATGATAAAATTATTGTATATACAATATATATGCAGTTGCTTTCAGTTCATTTTGTGCCTGCTGGCTACCATATGTCAAAACCAAGTGTTCGATCAAGGCATTGTATATACATAATATTTCCATGACCGACACTTCTCTTCTTATATCCATAAAGTCTTGCGTCTGGGCAAGCTTCCTTTTCCTTGTTCTCACCTCCAAGCAGTTGTTTTGCAGCACTGTTTACTGCCAATGTTCTCCCCTGGCCAAACAAAACAAACTAAAGCAGGAAGCACACCCTAATCTGAATAATCTGCTCCAAACATGGTTGGTGTGGATGCATCAGAGGCAAAGCACAGTGTGTTCTATCTCCAAATACTGCTCAACTTGCCTGCATTTCGGAGTCTCTCTTTGTACTGCTGGTCCAGCTTCTTCATCCTCTTCTGATACTCCTGCAGTGTACCTGCAAAGAGAAAGTGTCATTTACCAAAAGTGAAGATCTCTGGAATCACAATGTTTCCTTTAAAACTTTTATGGTATTATCTAGTTGTGTAGGGTGAGAGCAAGTAAATTCTGAAGTTATAAAAACTCCAATACATGCTGCATCATTAAAATACATTATCAAAATTTCTAGACAAATCACTGGTAAATTTTGGCCTTCTGGACCTGCTACTTTCATCACCCACCCCCACTTTAGACTAGATTACACCGACAATGCACTTACATTTGAATTTACAAAAGGCCCACAACATGTCCCTCCACAATCTCTACAGTCAGCCTGAGCAATAGAGAGCTCGTGGGACAGCTGGTGGTGCAACAGTACCTTGAAACAGCTCAGCCAGCTGTTCTGAAACAGTTTGTATCAGTAAACAACAGACAGACTTGCCGATTCAAAATGAGCTGTTCATGGTGGAGGACTGTTTGTCATCAGTTATCATCTGTTTCTCAGCTGGTTTCTCTTTTTAGCCAGAGACAGTGGCTACACTTTTAAACTTTGAAACTGCCTTCATGGCCTGATGATGTAATCCCTAACCACCACCATGAGTAACCAGTCAGAATCTGGCTGTGTCCTGTGTATCCCCACGCCCACACAGATCACATCTCATAAGATAAAGAGCAGCACTCATTCACATTTGGAAAAATCCCTGACACACTTTAGTCATAAGACAAAAAGAAAAGTGAGTACCTTCTTGTAATTGCTGCAACTGTCTTTTCAGAGAGGCCAGTTTGTCTTGGTACATTCTGCAATTAAATAAGCCAGAGCTAATATCACATTTCCTTTCACCGTGTGCAGCATTAGGGCAAACATTCAAAACTTTCACCTTCAAATGATTTTCATTAAGGTCAAAACAGCTGATCCGTGGTTGGCAAAACACTTACTGCTCTTTGATTTCAACATAGTCATCCTCGTCGTGCTTGGCAAGGTCTGTTTCACTGGCATCTTCCGTGTCTGGAAAAGGGCATGACAGGAGAAGAATAGGCTCAAATTTCAAAACTCTCTCTCAATTAAAATTCAAAACTGATTCTCACACTCTACTTGTGATCACTTCAGCATGCTGAACCACGAGATAATTATGCAGTTATTTTAGTTTTGCCCAACACAAACTTGATGCAATTTAGTTGAGTCTACAGACAGACAGGCAGGCAGGCAGGCAGACAGACAGACAGCAGAGATCTGTGCAGATCAAAGGACGTGCGTGGCACTGGTAAGGTAATGGTGAACACCCTGCTTGGGAATGCCCTCCGGCTTGTTAGATGAGGAAACCAGGGAAAATCCAAGTTTGCCATGAAAGATCGTACCCTGAATATTCTCGGGACAGACATCTGAGAAAAGTTCAGCTAGACGAAGCTATGGCTCTTAAATTTAATCTAATGATAATGAAGTAAATAAGAAATGTAGCTGTTACTTTGAGTATCAGGCATTTGCCGCATGGTAGGATTAATCAGGTCCCCGGCTAACTTGCTGTCAGTCCAACGGCAACTCTCTCAGGACAAAGCTAACATGTTTAGGCTAGTGTGCGATGTGGCAAACTTGGGAGCCAAGTTTACAAGCACCGGGTGACCTGGGTCAGTCGGCGTTACCTTCAAAACCCGACCCAGAGAAGGGTAAGGCCCGGCCGTATTAAGCTGACACAGCAGCTTTCATTTTCGGTTAGCATTAACGTGCTAGCTTAAGTTAGCTAGTCTACTGTTTAACCCGATTCTAGCTCGCGTAGTTAGGCATAATAACAGAACCGGCGACACATCCGGAGGAGAAAAGATAAAAGTCCGGCTCTTCGCTTAGAAGTCAATGTCAGGAAAACTAGCTAACCTTGTAGTGCTGTCATCGCCTTGCTTTCCTCTTGTCTTTCTTTCTCTTTCACTGCAATCCCGTCCTGTCTCACTGGATAGTGTGAAAAGGGCAGTGCAGTGGACACAGCACGCAGGGTTTCGCCTGCCTGCCGACCTGTCAATGCTCGAAGCTAACGTTACGTAGCTAGCTGGTTGGCTAATTGACGCTAAGCACCCCATTTGAAATAACATTTATTAAAACAAGTCCAGGTGGGCTGACACATGTGTAAAGCTAGCCTAACTTAACTTACAGTTGTGTTTTGTTTTGTTTTTTTGCAATAACGTGGCCAATAATATCATAAAAGCTGCCTCGCGTTTGTATTCAAACGCTAGCTAGTTAGCATGTAAACAAAGACGAGTTTATTTGTAATATAGTCGTTAACCGTGAGCTCAGTTTTCAGTAAGTGTAAGCGGTTTAGCTAGTTTACATCACCTGCTTCTGAAATGTGTCTTGACTGGGCAGAAACTTGGCTGGCGGCAGTCGGGTAGCTAACTTCTTATGTAGCTAGCAAGCTAACTACGTGTGGCTGAAGCTCGCACTGGACTCGCTTCCCAGCGTTGGGAACAAGCAGTTCAAATTTGACTTAGGACGTGCATGCCGCACTGTATGAGAAAACAGCCCCCACTGGAGCTTAATCTGTAAAACCACTTTAAACGCTGCTGTCAAAAATTAGCTAAACGTATGCGATATTCGCGCGTTTCCGTCTCTTTTCCAACAAGTAGACCGAGCCGGAGCTTTTGGTCCAATCGGTTTTACGTTACCTTCCTCTGAGTCTCTTCCCCTGAAACTCCGATCATCGTCGTCGTCCACGCTGTCGAGCTCTTCCTCATCGTTGTAATAATCCACCATAGGTGATAGCAAAGTCGAAGCCATTTGTTCGCTTGTAAAAATGTAAACAAACACAAAATAAACAATCGATTTGTGTTTTGCAGCCTGCTTGGAACAGCGCCTACAACTGGCAGGACCTCCGACTACCAAGCTGTCTGATCTTATGCCTGTATACAATGTCTGTAATACTAAATGTGTAATATGAAAAAAAACTTATTTAATCTTTATTTTTCAAACAATTAAAATCGAGAATGTAATAAAAAGGATACCAGTAAATAATCAGCGTGTTTTCTATATGCGCATTGAAATCTACGGTAAACATTTAAACAGGCATATTTCTGAACATCAAGGGCTGTGGGCCCACTTTGTTTTGGCTCCCGGTTGGCTCGCTCTTTAGTTTTTCTACACTCAGAAGATCTGTGAAGAGTCAGTAGGTGTTCATGAGTAAAATCCAGCGTTTTTCAATAAAGCTTCCACCACTGAAGATGTATTCCTGTCTGCTGTCTGTTTTCCATGCTTATCTAGTAGTTAACCCATCACTCATCAGACATTCTTGACTTGTAAAATGCTGTAAAATGTGTCTTTCTTTGTCCCACATTTGTTTAGTAATTCAACTGATCAGTTATGTTTGTTATCAATTATGTCATCTCTCGATATCGTGGTATAAAGGCTGTTTCAAAGCCTTCACCACACTGCCAGGAACAAAACACTAAAGCCATCTATTTTGATTAGATGATTTATGATCATTTATTCATTGATATCAGAATCAGATTTATTGCCAAGTAGGTTTTCACATTTTTGGAAAGGAATTTGTCTTGGTATGCTGGTGCAATAACAATAAACATAGTAAGTGGTAAAATATAAGAAAGGGTGAAAGCAAGTACTACAAGTCAGAAGCACAAATTAAATAATACATTGTATATTTTATATACAATAAAATATAAAAAATATTATAAAATAAAGACAAAGACAATATGTACAATATGACTGTTATTTAAATGAAAGAACTACAATTTTGTGCAGGAATGTGCAAAAATATTTGCCAAGGAATGTGCAAAAAGTTCACAGTATTTAAGTAAGTTGAAGAATAAATAATATTTGCAATGTGCAAAATAGAGTCCAAAAGATGTGCGTTAATTTAACACTAACACATTGAGTCAGGTGTGTAGACTGTACGTTAATGTAACATGTGGTGCGGGTGGTGGGCATAGAGTCAGTGTCAAAGGGGGTCCCGGGCCTTGTTGATCTATTTATTTAGTGTCCAAAAAAAGTTGTGTGTAAAAAGCAACAGAATCAGAATCAGAAGGTAGCTATGGCCCTGTGCCTAGCCTTACTTCTCTGACCTTTATGCTAAGTATGTATGCACAAACAGTCAAGTCAAGTCAGGTCAGTTTTATTTATATGGCCCAGTATCACAAATCACAATTTACCTCAAGGGACTTTACAATCTGTACAGAATACAACACCCTCTGTCCTTAGACCCTCGACTCAGATGAGGAAAAACTCCCCTCAAAAAACCTTTAACAGGGAAATACTCATTGCAAGTCTCATCATGAGAGAGAAAAACATCTTACAATTACTGGTGTGGTATGACAATGTTGAGGTCCATGGTTAATCACATGAGAGTAGCGTCCCTACACCAAAACCTCGTCTACTCTTAAACCTCAGTGGGTAAACCACCATTAGTGGTTTTGTAAATCTTCATGTGACACTTAATTGTGTCTGTTTTCTTTCTGTTCTCTGACCCTGGAACTATTCCTTGCCTGTGTCAAGTTCACAGTCACACTCAACCACCCTCTTAATAATTAGTTGTAATAAATTTACCAGAAATTTAAATCTTGACATTTTGTGGTCAGGGATGAAGGCATATTCTTACTATTCTATTTGTTGTGCTTCACTACAATTTAAGCTAGACAAAGTCTATACTGTGCAGCTTACAGCACCTTTGTAACACCTACAGCTGCAAGCAACAAGAATATCAGTAAGCTCAGAATTTGGTCTAAACCTGTAGGCTGCATGCTTTTTAGCACATTGCCTTTAAAGAAGCAAAAACCTTAACTTAAAGTCATACAGCATACCATTATTGCAACCATCATGAAGGTTACAGCCGATATAGTCTACAATCCATATCAATACTGCTTTCTTGGGCATCCTGGATACATATATTAAAAACAAACAATAAAAACACATCAAACAGTGGCAACAGACTGTAACAGGCTTTTACATTTCACAGCCTGTAGACTAGTTTGATCCTGTGTATACTGTACAGTTCCAGATAGTGGCACCACAATACTGAAGTCTGCTCTTGAACGAGCCTCTTGAGGATTTCCGGGAGACGTGGACCTCACCTCTAGAAGGCCTGTTGCTGCTGACCTTGTGTGAACATTAAGGGCTTGCTGTTTTTCTTAGTTGCCTGTGATTGTAAACTGTTGGACAAAACAAGAAATATTTTGGGAAACTTGTTGTATTTTTCTCTTTTGTCTGATGTTTTTTATAGACCAAACACTTAGTCTTCAGTGTAGGCTACAATAGACAACATCAGGCAGGCACTGAACACTTGTTTCCCTGAATTTACTTCTCACAAAGGCTGCCATCCCTGGCCATAGAAACTGAACTCTTGTGAAAAGGATTATAGTGCCATTGTTACCACCAGGAAATACTGGGCTGGTTCCCAGTGGTACTCCATCTAATGCAGAAGCCCCAGTGGCCTAATGGATAAGGCACTGGCCTCCTAAGCCAGGGATTGTGGGTTCGAGTCCCATCTGGGGTGTGTTCTGGGCTGATATCACAGAGGTCAATAAGTTGCTCTCTGCTATACCAGTAATTTTACAAATAAACTGACTGTCTTTGGGGTTTCGACAGTTGGTCAGACGAAACAAGACATTTGCTGATATCTCCTTAGACTATAGGAAGCTCTATCAGTCACTTTCACATGTTTATAGACCAAATAATTAGCTGATTAATTGAGAAAGTAATTTGTAATTAAAATAATCGTTAATTTCAGCCCTAACTCTGACCACTGTGTTGTCAATACCAGCCACTTCTAGAAGATTGTTTGGTCTTTCAGAATCTGGCCTGTCAGGAGACGTGCGGCTCTGTTTTACTGAATTATGTTGAGCAGACATGAAAGAAACTGAGGTAGCATCATGGCTATATGAACAGACGCAGATTGAAACGTACCGTGCACCCAAAATTCAAGATGAAAAATTCAAACTTGAACATCCATTCAGTTCATAGTTTCTATTTTTTATTTTATATAATTATAATTATTTCTTTTTTACTTTTTCTAATTATATTTTCTTATTTCTGTCCTTGTGCTGCTGCAACACCTGACACCAATATCCCATCAATAAAGACTTATTTTATCTTCAATAATTTGAATATTGGGCATTTGCATTTTTTATCTGAATATGTGACCCCCCCAAAATAAAAAAAATCACAAACAGAATCCAAAATACATATTTAAATGCTATAAATTCAGTAGTAGTTAAATTTCACAATAAGATATTCAGTTGCTTACAATATTAAAATTATTACGGGTATTATTTGCTTCTATAGATCAACTAAACATACAAATAAATGGGTGTTTTCCCAACCTAATAACGCTCCTGAAAGTGTATTATTTTGCACAAAGAACTCACTTTCACACGTAATTCTAGGTACATCCTTATGGCTTGTATGTGATCTTAATAAATCCCTGACACTGATGAACACGCAGTACTTACACTTGAACTTCAAATGTGCAACAGCAGGTGGCAGCATTGCACTGGTGTACTTTCAGGATTACCATCACAGAAGTCGCAACAGAATCGGGATGACTCAGTCCATGCATCTTTAATGACTTGCAAAGGAAATAAGGTGTAGCACTGTCGGTCGTTTACTTTTACATTAGCGCTTGTTATTTAAAGCAGCATCACGGAGGAGACATTTACTGCTGCATATTTTTTTTTTGTTTTGCATTTGATTTGGGTGTAAACCAATTGAGCATAAGATACTTGCAAAAAAATATATATTTTGGTGTTTATTCTGCACAAAATACACCATCTCCAGCGGCCTCCTCACTGCACGAGACAACTTTATTTCCGCCTGTCTGTCAAACTAGCTGTCAAGCACGAGCGAGGGGTTGTGCTCCTGCTGCTCCGTCATTCAGGAAGTCCACACCAACTGACAGCACTTCGCAAAGTCACAACCGACGTCTTCAGAATCGGACTAAATGCTCCTGAAGTGAGTACGCTTTTCACCAACGACGACTTTTACTAAAGGTGAGCGGCTTTTTACTCTCTGTTGTTGTATTGCTGTCACTGTTTGTTCTCTCCCCCCCCCTACCCCCCTCTCTCACCCCCCTACTCCCCCGTTAACGGTTACCAGCTCGTGCTAGCGTCGCGCTCTCAAACTGAAATGACACTTCCTCTTGTCTCAACGGCTAAGCTACTGTGGCTAAATGTCAAAGCAGTAAAAGTGGATGTAAGCGAGCAGCGGCGCGTACGGGTTGCACCTGAAGTTGTAAATGACCCAACATCCTCCGGGTTTCGACGCTGTTCGGCTTGTTTGTTTCAACGCCACTCCACTCAGAGCTGGTGAGCGCGGACGCCAGCATCAGCTCGCCGGGGTTAAGTGCGTAGGTTTGCCTTTTTTTTTCTTCTTTTTTTTTTTTAAAGGTCTTGAGCGAAGTGCATGTTTTGTTGATTGATGTGTTTCTGCACCTGCTTCAAATCTACGCTGAATTTTCTGGAGACGTAGACGTTGTGAACTGACGGGGAAGACGCTTTGCTGTTTGGTTTGTTCCTCAGGGGGTGAGTATGGAGAGCAAACGGATGACAGGTTGTAGTGAAGTGTACAGTTGGGGGGTTTTAAAGCCGATAAGGCGGCTGGACGCTATGTAAACTTGCTCTGGGTGTTATTTTAGCGTTGTCATGTAATGTGGGCCAGTCTGCGTGAGTCTGTCACGTCCAAAATGACTGTGGTACCTTCCATTGCATCCTACATTGTTGTGAGTGAGATTTTACTATCAACGCACAGTCACAATGGCTTTCGGTTGAGACGGTGTAACGTCCACTACACATGATCACATTTTACTACATTTACTACGCCTCTCTGCACTCGTTAACCGGTCGATTATGTGCATCCTTGACACTTTTATTTTTACGATTGCAACATTGGCTTGCATTCATTCATAATGCAAAGACAATAAACGCACGTCATTCATCTTTTTTTTTCTTTTTTTTTCTCTTTTTTTTATAAGTCCTCTGTGGCGTGAATGCTACAAGAGGTGATCACCTGCATGCAGTGCAGGGCAGTGCTTGGTTAAATAACCAGCGTTAAAAGTAAATGTAGGCTAACATGACGCGCTCGAAATGGCAGATGCAGATAGCAAGCTGAGCACCAAAACCCAAGCTGACCCAACATGATGTCATCTCTTGTGTGTAGAGCGCATGAGTGAGAGGCAGCAGACCTGTGTTTCACTGCTAAACTGTGTCACTGGTAAAGATTTATTACAAGAAGCATGTAATCCCATATTATGACACTGCACCTGCATGTCATTCAAATCGATTTATAGTAGTGGTGGAATGTAACTAAGTACATTTATTCAAGTACTGTACTTGAGTACACATTCGTGGTACTTGTACTTTATTTGAGTATTTTCATTTTATGCAACTTTATGCTTCAACTCCTGCATCTCAGAGGGAAATATTGCACTTTTTACTCCACTACATTTGTCTGACAGCTGTAGTTACCTGCTACTTCTGACTTCAGATTACAATTATTCATACCCTTCCTCTCCAGTGAAAACCATATTTCTCCAAATTTGGTGATTTTGAGTGTGAATGTTTCTGATAAACTGAAGGAGTACGTGTTCCATTATGGGTTGAGAAAATTCTCCCTCTTCTTAATATAAATAAAGTATTAAAAAAAACTTGGATTAGCTGGAAAATGCATTGTCACGAAGCTGAAAACAGGCTGTTTTTCTGACTTTTTAGAGAAACGTGGTTGTCACAGGGCAGCGACGCTACAAACATATGATAATCTTATAGACCATGATGCATTTCTGTGGATTAATCTACCCAACAGTATATAAAGGAGAAAAAAATCGCACAACCTTAAACATCTACAGCAGTAAAATGCCACATACACATTAATGCAGCAGTAATATTAATCCAGTGACGTCATATATAAGAGTAAAACACTGACAGTTACCTTTTACTGCAGAATGTGTACTTACTACTTTTGAATGCAGTGGAGTATTGTCACAGTGTGGTATTAGTACTTTTACTTAAGTAAATTATCTCAGTACTTCCACCACTGATTTATAGTATGTTCTGACCTCATCTCTTTCTATTCAGAGGTGCAAACAAGGGATGTAGTGTGGATGGAAAAACCCATATAAACTCATTTCACACACATTTGTTTTGCAGAATAGTTTACTCATCTTGAGATAATTCTGGGTAGGCATTGTCAAACTGAGAGAATTAAGATCTTTTCAGGAAACAGGTGAGTTACATTCACAGTAACAGCTGTTAGGGTTTGTGCTCTTCTTTACAATCTTCTTGTCATTATGTCTGTGGTTTCAGTGCCCTACTTCAGTTTTGCCGCTGACATGCTTTCGTTCAAAGGGCACAGGACTGTTGCACAAGTCCTCCCCCTTGTTCACTTCACCCATATCTGGTAGGCTCATATGCAACCTTTTGACCATGCAACCGAGAGAGGGAACAGAAAGTGACACACTTCCTTATTAGTGATGGTATCTAAGGCAGTTCAGTATTTATGATTTTTATTTTGTGCCATTTTCAGGTGAATGTTTCACTCATAATATGAAATAATACTCAGGTTATGACGTGCTAAATGCTTGTTTTTTGTACAGTTGCACCCAAGTGAGGTTGCCACATCTGGTCAGGTAAAGGCGTTTTATGCATGCTGAGAAATGTGAGACTTTCAAGACTAAAGTCAAAGGGCACATATAGGCACATAATCAACAGACTATTGTTCAGTGTTTTGGATGAATTATTATGTTCTCCTCTGCTTTCATTTGGCCTTTGTTAAACACTGGATGATACAGGTCTCTATATGTAATGTGACAACAGGCTCCCTGTAAACAGGCAGAGGCAGTCATAAGCATATTGCTAACAGTCATGTCTTTTTATAGAGCTGTGGGAGAGATTATTGAGACATTAGCCAGGGGTCTTCTCATGAATTTGCACAAATCCCCTTGAGTGTTGTGTGTACATGCTGATGGATGCACTGGGAAAGGACACATCAGCTGCTCTTGACAATTGGCTGATGTGGCTGTCGGAGACAGGGTGTGGTGGGGGTGTGAGCCAGACACACTGAGGCCATGTTCACACTTAAGGCGGACGCCCATTTGCCCACAGGACTGGTTTAAATGGGGCTCAAGATTAGGTTTAAGTCAAATAGTCAGAATACACGTGTTTTAGGGACGGCAACGTGCTTCGTCGTATCAGAAGTCGCCAACTCTAGCCAATTAAATGGTCTCAGCATGATAAACCTCTTTTTTCACTACTGACTCTCCATGATTGCTTACAGTGTATTGTTTTTTTTATCAGCCAAACATTATCCGGACTCAGAATGGGCTTCATACAAGAACATTTTCATTCTTATCCTAAAACTCTCTAAAACTTTTTTCTGTGAGGCTTGCACGTGTTCCAAGTCAGATTCACCAGCCATGTCGTAAACTGCTAATTTCAACCTGATGAATGCCACCTATTGGTGAGGAGATGCGTGTTTGTGAGATTTAAGCATTAGCATAATCGACGCCCCTAAAAGTGCCATATAAGGCTAGCTGTTTGTGGACACGTTTTAGGTGAAGTTACACTGTTGGGTGCAACTGAGGACGATCCTGGACAGAGTGAGAGAATTTTCCTGACAACCACTGAAATATACCAGAAAGAATTAGGCTGTAAAATCTAAAAAAATTCTCAGTAAATTGGCAAGCCATGATGACGATGATGTGGTGAACCGGATATTAATTTTGCCCATCTGTTTTAGTCATAGCCTATATTTTCTTTTAGTTAATTTTAGTGTCACATTTAAACTCCAAATTAATTTAGATTAAGACATGAATCTTCAGTCAAAGTACTGTTTTTTTCCTTGTGGAGAACAGCAGATTATCTGTACATGACTTGTACGACAGTTCTGGACCACTTCGCTCGTACCGAAGAGAATATTCAAGATAGAAAAAAACAAAATAAGTGAATGCCACTAATTCTTTTAAACAACTTGTATGTGCCAACGAATCTGTTCGTACGTGTGGTTCTTGCACGGGTATTCCAGTGTATTCCATTTCCTGATGATGAGTCAGAGATGCGGTTGAAAGCTCAGAATAAAATAGGAAGTGGACCTTGAGATTATTTTGTCAGACATATGATCCCAAGGTCAAGAATAAACTTCCACACTCAACACAATGTAGTTGGTCCAGTGACATACTTTTCTGTTTCAGTTCTCAGACAACTGAACAAGTAGAAAATACCAGGCCAACCAGTGATTCCTTCTCTGGTGAAGAGAGGTTGATAAAACCAAGTTAATGATGAAACATGTATTGTGTAATCGCTTTATTGAGGCATTCAAAATGTTCAGTCGCAGAGAGAGCCAGAGGTGACAGAAAGTTGGCTTCTTATCATCACTGCTACACAGCACCTGACTGTGTCTGTGCAAGCATCATTTTGGATGAAACTTGTCCAAATTACAACACAGTCTTTTTGGATTAACCACTCTGGAGAGCATGATCAAGATGCACAATTTCTGGGTGGGAAACAGTGCTGGCTTAGTATGGATGGAGGTCCAAAATGAACACAAAAGACGCCATCTTAGTGTGGGCATGGCCTGACACAGCAGACCTGGCATTGGTGGGGGGAGGTTTAAACACCTGGCAGCAGGCTTAATACATGCCCTACTCTGTAAAGGGTTTGGATTATCTGGGTGTGAGTAAAGTTTAAAATGTAAAGCAGAATGGGAGGTCGGTGCCTCTCCTCTGCAACACTTCACCCCCAAAACCTTCAGGGAGGGCTGTTATACAGTAGTGACAGTACAGTCACACCAGCATTTATGACAGCAAATTCATTTAATCTGACCAGTGTTCAGTGGATTTGCTCATGGAGGCAGTAAATCCATGAAAAGCTTTCCGATTGCATAGGAAGAAGGTAAAGCAGCATGGTATAAAACAGTGGGAAGGACATCCTCAAACCAAGTGACCAGATTCAAACCCATGTAGTATCCAATATGCTGCAGAGTGCTTGAGAAAGACATGGAGTCTGTTGCTGAGCCTAACCTCTGATCCTGATGAGAGAATTTGTCCTTATGGGAGCTGTAAATTACTACACCAACTTTACAAAGAGGAAATGGACTCAATAAAACGGAAACCTCAATTCTAAACTAAAGGCTACAGCAGTTTATCTGCACAACAATCAATCACTGCCGCCCTGTAAACAGACTACAGTAGTTACAATTGTTGGTGTGACCTCTATGTGCCTGTTTTAGTTTCTGCTTCACAGCTCTTCTAATGTGCTGCAGTGCCTAATGCAATCTCTTTCAGTCTCAGTTGAATCCTGACTTGTCTAATTTAAGAACAACCAGAAGGCATACAGGCAGGCTTTTGGCCCTACAGAACCTGGGCCTATTTTAATTAGCACTGAAAAACAGTGCTTTCGACAGCCTCCTCTGTCCTGCTATGACCTAGTAAGTGATGTATTACCAGAGTCTGTGGCTCTTTCTTCCTCCCCCTCCTCTTGTCTGGGGTCATGTGGATGTCAAAGTTAACAAGTTTACCTGCTCTGCTGTCGAAGAACCATGACAGGCAGACTGGTAGGCCCATATGTCTTATGGCTTGCCACCAACCCTGTAATGAGTTTACTGGCTGTCTGCTAAGTCAGCTCTACATATCTGTGAGACAGCCATTATGATATTTTCCAAAAGTTGAAACCCTTGATTCCAGTGGAGAAAGTCTTGGCAGGTTTTGTTTTGCATCTAGGGCAACCTGTTGAAAGTATCAGTGAAAAAGGTACATTTCTCCTCCCTGCTGACTAATCCATCTCAGCATCTCTCACAACTCTCTGCTGAAAGCGATGAACTTTTCTCCACTTCCATGTGATGGAAAGCTGACTTTTGAAAAATATATTAGTGAATTGTCAGTTTAGCCGGTGCTACAGCAGTTTGGTGGTTTATGCCACGGTAGCAGAGCGCATCAAATATTAAAGCGCTGCTGTCAGGCTTAATGTTCTGCAGTGATCTGGTTTAGCATGTCTAATATAGGAATGCTGTCTCAGATGACAAGGAGAATTATGCCCTCCCTACCCCCACCTCTCCTCTACTAGCAGATGTGTTAACACGGACTGCTTTTAATGGTGATTTCAAAAGATGGCAAAACTGCTGCACTGCTGCATGATCATGGTCTTGTGAAGCCAGCAAGCGCGAGAACCAGCACAGATATTTGGTAACAGGATTAATCTACAGTAGCAGTAGCACTTTATTTAATTACCCAGTCATGAGGACTGCATGCACATACCCATGTTCACAGCGGGTGCATCCCTAAGCCTTCTTCTGGTGGGCATCAAGGCAGTGTTTCTACCCAAGACAGACTCAACCATCTATCTTCTCAATTTAATTAAATGTGTTTGTTTGTAAAAACACTTGACGATCTTCTGTTCCTTTTTATAATCCATCTAATATCCCACGTCCATGAAGGCCCAAAAGGCCAAGTCATAATCACAAACCCTTTCATCTGCATTTACTTCTGGAGATGATGGAAACTGTGTATTTGCACCACTGACCATGATAGAAGTCACAGGGAAAAATGTGAAATGGATCTAGTCATGGCCCAGCAGCTGGTGCAGACCTGAGTCATGGCCTTGGTCTACTGAAAGCTGTCTCGGAGGGGAGGAAGTCACGGCCCAACAGATGTCTCATCAACAAATGCCTCCCTTGTGAGTGTGCCACTTCTGCTGTTCACTCGCCACCTCGCGCTGCTGAAAATTGTCTTTGTCTGACCAACGGATTTAGATCCTTGGTGAGCGGCTGTCATCCATTGAAGTTTTCACAATGAATATATTGCGTATATTAAAATACATTCATGGTGGTATTTTAAATGTAGGCATGTGTCTGGAGGCACATGCCAGCCTTTATTCACCTGGCAGGTCTAATATTTTTTTTCACGCCTTTCATAGGCTCTCCGCTAGCGTGACATCTGGCTTAACTTGTTTACCACACGCAATACTGATATGTTATATACTAAAATGCAGAACAGATTGGTTGTTAAATACGTCATCCTTTCTTGTGCATTACATGGACTGTTCTTCCCCTCATTGTTTTCTTCCTCAAGCATACTAAACCCTCTGTCATAAGAGAGGCATTTTGGCAAGTCAGCCTCACTGGGTGTGGGAGGTTAGCATGAGCGACTTGATTACAGCCCTTCATTAGAAGCGGGCCTCCAATCCTCTGGCGAGGTTGCAGCTGTGACCATGAGTTTGCCCCCCCCCCCTTTTTCNTTTCAACCCCCATTATGTCCAGCTACATCTGTCTCCAGCTGTCCTGTGAAATCTACAAGCCTCTCTCTGGTCCTCCATGACTAGGCCAAGTTGAAGTGCTTGGGAATTATGAGCAGCCATCATCATCACCCAAAGAGACATCACCATTGGTGATGGCTGACTTGTCTTATCTCTGCCCACCACCACCCCTCCTGGGCCTAGGGCTTAATTTAGCCCGGCAGAATGAAGGAAAGGGCTTAGGCAGGGGTATTTTTAGAACTACATGGTTCACTGTAATAGGGGTCGTTAAAAAATTGAAAGTGTCATGTCACAGGCCTACAATTTCCATCCGTTCTGCTGACTCTCTCCTGCATGCAACTGGCTGGGAAAACTCCAGTATGCGCTGCTAGCTTAGCAGAGTGGGGCATGTCAGCAAGGCTTAGGATGCATGATTGTGATGGACACATTTGCTGATGTGAGTGGGGGTGAGGTAATACACTGCACCACACTGGTCTATTTTGGGAGCTTCCTTTGCCTGCCCAAAGCGCTTTTGTGTCTCACAGTTCTAAATCATAATTTCTACTCCGCTCCTTTAGAACATGTTTCCGAACCTCTTTTTAAGTGTCACTGCAGAGCACATTTCACTGGTGTGTTGGTTGAGCACCTCCACGTCAGCGCAGCAGTGGGAACCGTGGCCAATGTTGGTATTATTTAATGACTGTTGACAAGCTTTCATTCCATAGCATTACCAAATGATGCAAGGCTTTGCCTGGTAAGACCACACGGAACCTTTTTGGTCTGGCTGCCACAGAACCTGACGTAAATGCTTGATAACTCCTCATCTGTTGGGCTACCAGAGTGTGTGCCAAACCCACCCCATCCCCCCAGTCCCAAGAGAAACTAGGCCTCTGCCCAAGCTCTGTGCAGCCCTAATGCTGTGACTGGACAGCCTCCATTGGGTCAAGTGGAGATTTGCCTCTGATGAATCTGGGGGAGATTGTGTTGTGCTCTCGCCAGTCAGCAGTGAATCAGGCTAAATGTGACTTTCATTTTTTATTTTTTAGTTAAGTCTGTGGCTCGGCCTGACTGAATATGTCTATGGCAGGATTCCCCACCAATAATTTACAGTTCAAGACAACATCAAGGTTAACAAATTATGGAGGTTATGCTATTTCTGTTCTGAACAATTGGACAACACTGCTAGTTTCTTGCATTTCAGACTTCTCCCATAGCTGCTGCCAAGTCTCTCCTACTGAGCTTTTAGCTAACCCCTGATTCATCATACTGGATGTGAATGGTGTGTCATATTGCATGAGGGAACATAGGAGTTTCACATGAGGAAAAAAAGAAGGCAATGAGAACCAAAGCACTTCTGCCACCCTTTTCTTGCTTAATAGTCCATACTAGGACAGCTTTGTATGCCTCTGTGAACCCAGAGCGCCTGAGGTTGAACTGAACAATTGTCCAATTAAACTGTGACTTGGAGGAAACTCTGCCAGTCAACACCCCGCCCCACTACTTCCCTCACTCATTCTTGGTCTTGTTTCCTCTCTCGCTCGTGCACACACACACACACACACAAGCGCTCGTCATACACAAACACAAATGAACCAGATGTGCAGCACTGCAAAGCCAGGAGGCCAAGAACCCTGGGATAATTGCAGGGATGATATCGTCCCAGAGGGCAAATGAGGAAATGGTTAAATTATCAGGCCATGAGGGTATCAAAGAAGCCGATGCAATCACACGCCCTTCCTGGCTTTTCATAGACAGCAGCCTTCATGACCCGTGTCCAACTATTGTTTCCTGGTGTGATGCAGGGGCCGTGTCAGATCGGAAAGCCTATTGTACATTCTTAACAAATTCACAGTGAAGGGCAGGAAGCAGGCAAATATTACTATCGGATTAGATGTCAAGGTTCAAGTTACTTGTTCTCACCAATAATCATAGGCTGGATTTTATTGTGGATACACTGTGATCACTGTAACACACAGGATAATTAAGCCGCCATTCATTGATTAGCTTTTAAACTGTTGATTGCATCTAAGTCTAGTGCGACAATGTGAATTAAGTGTGGGTTTTCAGTTGTACAGTAGTTATCAGAAAAAAATTAAAGGAAAATTAAAGAAGCTGGTCTGAAGACTGATACTTCCCCACATATGACTGTCCTAAGTCAAGATAATAAACATGATTGAGGGCCATAATAGACAGCAAGGAGGACTGCCACATCTGACGCTCCCTGACATCCATCTAGTCTAAGAGCTTTTGTCTATCTATCTATCTATCTATGCCTTTCACTCTCTCTCACTCTGATTTATTGGGCTCTATGTTATAAATAAAGGGTTCCTGTTATTAATTTATGGCCCTTTCTTTTTTTCTGACAAATATTTGCAACATAAAGGTTTATCCGATTAATTATTGATTGGCAACACACACGGGACTACAGGGTTTGGTGGACTGCGGGGGTCTTTGACGTCTAATATGTGCATACTGGTGAGATCAGACTGCACAGCTAAAGTGGAGGATGTAGTGATATTGACAATTTACTGGAAGGAACTAGTGACTGCTCTCCAATCCCCTTTCCCAAAGAGACAGGGTGTGTGAGGTTGCAGAAGTTAATAGATCCCACCAGGAACAGCAAGCCTGAAACAACAGAGAATGTTAGAAATGAAGGGAAAACAGCAGAATAAATAAAGAAGAACAGGCAGCGGGGTGATCTAGTTGTTGGACTAACACTGTCCTTTAAATATAAAACCTGGCTAGTCCCTACAACATCTATTTTTCAGCGTGTCTTGGAGTGAGAAAGTGAACCCTTCAGCCAGTAAAAATGAGCAGAATTTAGTCGGACGACACTAAACAAGAAAGGTACAGAGAGCTTATAAACTGTACCTATATCTTTAGGCTTTGGATTGTTGGTCAAAATGAAAATAATCGTTAGTTGCAGCCCTATTGAAGATTAACACACATACTGCAATGGAGGCAAAAAGACCTTAGATTTTTGCGTTTTTTGTGACTGAGGGTTGGTTGAAGAAGATTATACTAATGTTTATTTAGGTCTGGGACAATATCATATTGGCATATGGAGAAGACATTGACACAACAAGACAACTGGTTGTGCATTGGAAGATCAGCAGGTTACTTTAAGTGCTGGTACAGGAAGAGGAAATCTTTATTTGACATAGCCTGGGCTAACCCAGCCAAGGTGTTGCCTGTAGTCATGTCTGTTTTATTGGGTAGTTTCACAAACAATTGTTTAACAAAACCCATCAATACTTCAGTGCCTGGGGTTTTAAAGACCTGGGCCTAACACTTTAGCAGTTGGCATATTGATACATATTGATTCCTTTTATGTAATTGGCCTGACCATCTACAGCTGTATCTCTTGCACACACACACACACACACACACACACACACACACACACAAACAAACCCACTCTAAGCATGGAATTAGCAAACGTCATTTAGTTTAGTGTGTATTAAACCACAGTACTATAATGTTGGTGTTACCTTTTAAGTCATTTGTGTGGGTAAAATCTATCCTCCACAGGGCAGATATTTTATTTTTTTACTCCCCCTCTTTTTTTCTGTGTGTGTAAAAGAGGCTTGGATGAATCAGTGCAGATCTAAAAGAGGAAGGGGGAGGCTAAGTTCTGAGCCTGAATTAATTCCCAAACTAATTGCGGGCAGACTTTACAGGGGATAAAAAGCTGAAATCCTAAGTCCTAAAACCCATGGGCCCTCTCCCACTCCGCGTAAACCCCAGTGATGATGTACATAATTTATACTGTCAGTGTATATTTGAAAAAGAAGAAGAGGAAGAGGCAAAACACAAGGGAAATGACTCAGTGGCCTAGATGCATGTTTCCTTTTTGGGGTTTCCTCTACTTGATTTCCTCCCTCCGTCTTTCTCTTTCATTTTGGCTGATCATCTCTCTTTTCTTTTTTACGGCATGCAGAGGAGGGAAGAGAGGTTGTAGGTTACAATGTTTAGGCTTCTCCTGCTGCGTCGCATCCATGTAGGTGTAATAGCTAAATGAGTCAAATTACCCGCCATCTTGCAGGTACTTCTCAACTGCTTTGATGATGACGTCATTTCCGTGTTGACTTTGACACACCGACAGCTCTTCTGTGTCACTGATCAAGTGAGAACAATGGGGGAACTGTGTCGTGTTAGCATTCAGTTAGCAAGGCAAAGTTTGTGGTGTTTCTCTGGAACCACTTGCAGACTTTGACACATAAACCCCAACGCCCATATCCCATTTTTTTTGTCTTCACAGTCAACTAAAAGCTGCGGGCTCCTTCAGAAAATGGCTCCCCGTGATACACTAGTGGTTGCAGGACATTTTTATCCAGTCTATTATGAAGCTGACAGCTCTGGGAGTCCTAGCCATAAATGTATAACCGTGAATCACAACATCCCCCGCCATCCCGTGAGGCCCAGGCCAATGACTGCATGACATCATCGTTTTCCCTCCAAGAACACAGCCTTCAAGAAAGTCAGAGAGGGCGTCTCATCCACCCAGCATAGGCGTCTTACATGGAATCCATTCACTGAGCTGGTAGATTTAGAGTACACTCGTGTTCATTGCTTTGGCTTTGTCTGGAGGGCAGTCAGTATTGCTCTGAATTTGGCAAATCTTGGTTGGCAGATTAAGGAAAGAAGGCCGTTGAAAAGATTTAGATACTTCCTCGGGCAAGGGGTCTAAATCTTTGTTCTCAGTCTCTTGCACCAGATCACAGAATGAGGAGAAACCTGATTCGCTCATCCTATCTGGGGAACGTGGACACATGCACGGACAGTCGTAGTTTGACTCTGCCATTCATGGCACAGCTCACACTCCAGCTAATGGCAGCTCAACATGTTAACTGTTAATTTGAGTCTCTTTAATATTTCATTTTTTTAAAAATTCAGCCAGTGGCGGCTGCATGTCCTACTCGCTGTAATAATTTCTCTTTTGCACTGCTTTCACCACAGAGCATACAATAGGCGTCTATTAATCTTTCTGCTGCTCTTGATTGGAAAATCCTGTTGGGCTTTAGAGTAGCACTTCACTCTGTGCGCAGCCCTCCCTATGTACAATACACATACAAATATGCACGCACACACATGCACACTTGGAGCTGAAACTAGATCAGCTGGTGTGTACTTCCACGAGTAGAAGTCCCTCTCTGTGTGTGTGTGTGTGTTCATGCACACTGCTGATTAAATGACTTTAGCACTTCATGTAATGATTACATGCGTTCTCCGTGTGTGTGTGTGGCTGTGTACATGTGCAAGGCCTATGTGTGTTTGCACATTGTCTCTCATACACTCAAACTCTCTGGTACTCTCATGCATTTTGCATGGCCTTGTGGGAAAGCAGAATGGGGCTACAGCAGCAGGATGACTCACTAGCCGGTGTAGGCATTTGACCATAGGCACTTGTTACTGTGGTGTCAGGGACACAGCTAGGACTCTCTCAGCATGAGTCTCCTCTAGGACACACGCGCAAAAAGTTCTTGAGTCTTTGAATAGTTAATAGTTGATGTGGGGGCTAAAACCTCAGCCCTGACACAGCGGGAGCAAATCATAGTTAATCTAGTATATTGGCTGTCATGTGGCCAGACTGATCGCTCTCACTGCTATACTGTCTGATGTACCACCATTTATGAGCTCATGTATGTGTATTTATAGTTGCACAAAATGTAGATATTCAGTCATTTTGTGCACTCTTTTTTTGTTTTTTTGTTTTTTTCCATTTTCTGTGGTTGCATGTGTGATTCCACAGCTATCATGTGTTTGGGTGTGCAGTTGAAGAGTATTTTTGCAGCCACAATGAAAATCAATACAGCTGGGAATTGATAGTGTCATAAACAGGCCCAGGGTTATTGCCTAGTCGATATGGCCCATCTCGTCAACAGAGTCCCAGCTGAGCCTGGCTAGATTTGGCCAATGGCAGTGAGTGTTACACACATTGATGAAAACACCAGCACTTATCGAGTGGCTTGTCTTTGGCATTCACACCAGTTTAACACCACCAGCAGCCCTATGTGTTATCCAGGGTCAATAGAAAGTCGTCACCCAAAGGCCGAGACCTCAGTGACCAAACCTAATTGACATTTATCCTTAATTGTTGTCTGTCCTCTTCTCTTCCCTTTTTTGTGAATCAAAAACAGGGATATAATTTTATTTTGCCTGTAGGGGAAGCTGCTTATTTAAATGCACCATTGAATTGTTATTCCACTGCAGCATAAACTTGTTTAACATCTTAAATAAATCCCTCATATTTTGCCCTGTGTTAAATATATTGTCACATTTCCCTTTTTTCTAAGTAACCAATCTCCTCATGCATATTAACGCCAAACTAAAGGTTAAGTCTACATATAATCTTTCTCTTTTTTTGTGGGAATCATGAACTGTAAGCTGGCAACCGAGATTGAAACTAACTAGCTAGCTGTAAAGGTTATGAATGGGTGTGAGTAAAGACAGTCATGGACACTGGCTAATGACAATTTTGATGGTTGGAGGACTGACAAAGGCTGCAAAAACGAGACCGTTAATCCATGGAGTTATGTGGAATGGAAACTTTGCGTCTGTCTTGTTTTCTGAGGGTTGCTTGAGTGTTAATAGATACAAAGGAGTTAGTCAGTGCCTTTTTATTTCTTCAGGCCACTAGAATGCTATTTATCAATCAGCCTCTGTATGCAAGCCTCTCTTTATTAGTCATATCCTCCTCCGCCTTGGTGAAAAATCCCACCCTATTGTAGGCAGACTACCGGTATGAAATAAATCATGGCACCAGGTTTGTCATATTTTCTGTAAACTTAGCAGTCACAAATTTAAATCCTTGTAAACACCCTTTATTTAGATCGAATTTCCCTCAAATCATACTCCAGCTGAGAGAATAATTCGCTTTGTTCATGTGATTGTGCCTTTTTTGAATATGCTGTTATGGTGTAAGCATGCAAGAGCAGGGGAAACGTCCCAGTGGGAAAAGAGTCTAAAAGTTGAATAATTATGTGTTGTTTTATTTTTAGATTGTTTTTATTTTTCTTTTCCCTGTAGTATTCTTATCATATTAAAACTGCAATGCCTGAAGTTTAAATTTTGCCCTTGTTGCAGTGCTAGATTTGTCTCACCGCCTATGCATATTATGCATGCCTTTAGTTGATGATTAATATATAAAACAAATATTTTTGTTAACTGTTGAGTTTCGAGGAGGTTATGAGATAAACACATTTTTACATTCTACAGTCCCAAAGAGGAACCAGCCATTGATGTAAAAGTTCAAATGACCGCTTAGTCATGTTGATAAAAAACAAAATAGTGTCTTTAGCTTCTGTGTAGCATTAAAAATGATATGGTTGTGTATGTATTTAGCAGCTGAGCCAGTGTGTACATGCTACTCCAGCTAGTAAATCTCACCTTCCTCGCTTTAAAATCTGAATCTATTAATGTTCCAAGTACCATAATTGCAGAGAGGTGTGTCATTATCACATTGGTGCAAAGCCATTTGATACCGTTAACACTGTGACAAGAACTTTACATACTAAATAATCTGTCACAGTGTATGTAGCATTGAGACTGTGTTTCTTCTTCTATTGAAAGTGGGCGTCATAAAGCAGATTCTGACAGATTCTCTGTTGAACCCAGTGACCCCAGTTCAGTGTTATGGATTAAATTGGTGTGTGTGTGGGCCAATGCTTTACAGATTACACCCTGTTAACCCTCTGATGGACTGATCTCCAATCACCCAGTCCTGTCATTAACCCCTGATATGGGCTCATTAGCCAGCAGGACCACCACCTGAGCTGGCCACAGTAAATGTGAAGGTGGAACAAAATGTTTTGAAGACACTGGGGTTGTTCTCTTTCTGGGAGTGTGTTTCCACTCTGATTTTTGATATCTGACTTCTTCTTGATGTTAATAAGAATTCTATCTGCAACATTTTGTAAAGATTTGAGATTATATGAGCTGTAGTAGTTGACGTTGGATGTGGTGGCTTCTAATTGCAATGGGACGTAAGCTAAGGATCCAGAAGCCATGCATGTGTTTCTCAGCTGGGACTTTGAAGCGTCCTGCTTGGTTACACAAGTCAAACAAAGTTAAAATAACAGTGTGCAGTGCAATAGTGTTTCCTCTCTCTTAAATTAAATGTAGAGTAACCTCTTCCTGGACTTAAGTGTCCACACTTGCTGCGAGAATTTAATTCAAATGGGACGACTCTCCGGCTCACTTAACAGGAATCAAACATAGGCAGCTATGATGGGTATAATTTTGGCTCTCTTTCATTAAGTTTTCCAGTAAGACATGTCAGTGAGCCAGCATGCACAATACCAGTGACCTGCTGGCACACCTAAATGCAGTGCAGTCATTATTAATGTTATTAATTACACCTGTGCTTTTCCTGTTATGACATGTCAAAGTATCTGCTGTGGAAAAGCCATCGGAGGTCAATGGAATCGAAGTTTGGCTTTGACAAATGACATTAAATAAACTCAACAGTAAAATCTCTTTACAGACACAGTGTCCTGATTACTCAGGGTCACCCAATGGTTCCCAAACTGTGGTTAGGATCCTTCCTAAAGATCGCAAGATAAATCTGTGTCGTCGTTAGGGAGCCCTAACCCTGGATGGAAAAGAAGAAAAAACGTGTTCCTGGGGCACAAAATGGTTCTCATCATTTCTATATTTTTTTGCTTTTTTCATGTGAAATGCTTGATAATTACTTTATTAATTAATTAGAGCTGCAACGATTAGTCGATCAATCCATTAGTCGATCGACAGAAAACTAATCGGCAACTATTTTGATAATCGACTAATCGTTTAAATTATTTTTCCAGTAAAAATTCCAAAAATTTGATTGTTCCACGTTCTCAAATGTGAAAATTAGCCACTTTTCTTGGTCTTGCATTATAATAAATTGAATATTTTTGGGATTTGGCTATTGGTCAGACAAACCAAGACATTTGATGAGGTCATCACATATTGTGATGGGCATTTTTCACTGTTTTCTAATGTTTTATAGACCAAACGATTAATCGAGAAAATAATCGGCAGATTAATCGATAACAAAAATAATAGTTAGATGCAGCCCTAGTAATTACATTAGTTTGAAACAATCTGAGAACAAAAATCAGTTTATCGTCTGTTTAGTTGAACTGCTTTTAGATTCATGCAGGGTCGCAGTTGGACCTTGCTGTGCTTTAAGGGGTCACAGGCCAAAAAGTTGTGGCATGTCTACATGTGTGAGAGTGAATCTTTCTTTCTCTTTTTCATCCTCTCCTCATTACCTCTTTGTCTCTCTCTTTCATTTTAATGCAAAGATGCATTATTAGCACATAACACACACACAGTCATGCTTGTCCTACAAACTCTGCCTATACATGTCCTTTCACATACTCATACTGTACACACTCTTACTGACCCACACCCAGAAGCCAAACTAATGCAGGATAGATTTTGTCCAAGTTGGAAAGAGCAGATCTAGGTTACGGCTACACAGGAGGCGTTTCAGCTGCATTTTTCAGTCGTCCGTCTCATGGCCGCCTGAGAGAACAAATACACTCCTATTTTAATAAATTGAACTGTCTATTTTTCTTTGTTTTATACATATAACCACAGTAATTATGTATCTTCCAAAATGCGGGTGACCTACACTCATTACTATGCCTGAACGCATCCTGTGCAGACAGAGGGCTGAAGCTGCTTCTCCTCACGCTACGCCTCCTGTGTAGACACGGTCTTAGTGTGAGCCCTGGAGTGATTGAAGTGTTATTTTATTTTTTATTTTTTTTATTTAAAATTCTCCAGAGGGCAGCGATTAAGGCATTGTTGTTAAGGTGCACATGCACACTCTCTGCAAAATCAGATTAATTGAATGGTTTTTGGACATAATTTGCATAAAATCCAACACACGTGCATGTTGGTGTTTGTTCGGTGACTCAGCTTAGAGGAGGTGGCGCTGGTGGAGTCGTGCTTTTAAAATAATGAACTGGTACCGTGCGGGGCCTACAAGGGTTTTCGAAAATAGAGTTAGATCAAAATGATTGCCCGAGAGAAAAAGAAATTACATAAACATCAAACTCCCACATTTGGACATGTGTTTTACTGCAGGCATGTCACGGAAGACACATGGTGCACCGGGAAGCTGTCATGATGCAGCAATAAGTGCTCACAAAGTAGAGTGAAGATATTACCAAACTGTTTTTAGGTTTGGGTTTGATTCAAAAGGTTTTTTTGGATACTGGTACCCAAATCATTACTTTAACTTTTAACACCAGTTCCTAAATGATAATTTTTATGTTTCTTCTTTAATACAGAAGGACTAGTGTTAAAACAGCTTTATTTTTCAGAAATAAGTATTTATATATAGTTGTAAGTGCTCTTTTTTCCCCCCAATATTTTTACTTATCTTCATTACTCTGCATGGATTCACGACACATAAACACATACACACTGTTTTCATCCTCTATCACCATCTTTGTCTGACAACTAAAGGCCATAAAACTTCTGCTATTTCAGCCATCTAAAAGTAGAATAGAGGTGTGCGTGTTTGAGATCAAGGTTCAGTTAATTTACTTCCTTGTTTATTGCTTTTTGTCCAGGTGGTTAATCAGGCGCATCCCAGACTTTTTTTCCCCTGTTTTCCCAGTTCCCTTTATTCAGACCACCAACCCTATGATTAATGGTTAACTTGATCCAACACCCGAGGCCCTTTTATAAACAGTTTAAGCAATAACAATCACTGTTAAGTTGGTGGTTATAGTGGATTACAAGGTACGTCAAGTAAAAGGATATGTAGCCTTCTCATTTCGAAAGTGAAGTAGCGTCTGATTACCTGTTTTGGTTAAATTACAGCTTCTGTAGCAAAAGGTGCTGCTCTCCTGCTCTTTAGCTCTCTATCCTGTTCTGTGTGTGTATGTGTGTAACCTGTTGATCCTTATAACACTCAGTCCTCGCTAGTGGTACCCATGAGTAACCCCCTGCTCCTCCTCCCTCACTTTCTCTGATGTGCAAAATTGTCTGTGAGGGACTGCTGAATAATTTAACAGCCCGGTGACGGCGCTCTGTGACACTGCACTTAGTGTGTTTGCTTGTTTCATTCAGTGTGTGTGTTTGTGTGTGTGTGTTTGTATTTATTTAAGGAGGAGGGGTTTGGAAAAAGACAGTGCAGAGTTAGATTTTGTGTGTGTGTGTATGAAAGACTGTGTGGGTTAGGAAAAAGCAAGACAGTAGACCATACACACTATTGAGCAGGTTGAAAAAAAATAAAAGCTCAGCTGAAAAGGCGCGAGCACTGATAGTTGCCAGAGAGGATGAATGGCTTTAATAGAGAAAACTCCAGGCTTCACTCCGGAGGGACGGACACACACACTGACCCCTCTGGATTCATGGGATTGCTCGAAAAAAGCTTTCACTCTGAATGAGGGGTGGTCTTTGTGTGTCAGAACGTGTGTGACCAAAGCTGTGCGTATGTGTGTGAGCTTGCCTAACATATGCCTTATGTTAGATTATCTGGGAGATTTTGATTTAGCCGATATTATCTTCCTCTGTTTTCTCACCGTTAGCGATCCTCAGGGCACTGAGATAAATGCAGGTTTTCCATCGCAATCCATCTGAAAGAATGACTTTTTTATTTTGAGTGAGGCGACATTATTATGCACCGTGTGAAAGCCAAATAACTGCACCCTCGCAGACTTCCAGAGGAAACTGGTCAGTCGCGTGTGTGAGGCACTCATTTATTAACTTTTTCAGCTTGAAGAAGTTGCCAGGAATAATCCACTACTTTGTTAACGGACAAAGGTTAAGATATTATTTTGTTTTTCACTTGGCATGGCGTTAGATAAGTAAGGGCTGCAACTGGCGATTATCTTCAATCGGTTAATCTTGTAATTATTTTCTCAATCAACTAATCATTTGGCCTATAAAATGTCCCCAAATGCACGCCACAAGGTCAAAAAAGATGAAGTCTTGTTCTGTCTGATCAACAGTCCTAAACCCAAAGATATTAAGTTTACTATCATAGAAAATTTTAAAAAAAACCCCAGAGAATAATCACATTTGAGAAGCAGGAACCTGTGAATTTTTATCATTTTTGCTTAAAAAATGACTCGATGTAACAATTAATGGATTATCAAAATAGTTTGCACGTAATTTTCTGTCAATCAACTAACTGATTAATTGCCGAATTAATTCAGCTCCAAAATAAATAACTGTAGGCAAATCTAATTACATAAAAGGTTCCAAAAGGGTGCACGTGCCGTGCATGTATATTATGTGTATGCATGAGTGATAAACCATAGGTATAATGGCGTTTGAAGTTTATATAGTGACAGTGCCATAGGAAAGTACAGGCCAAAGCTCCATGATGGAGAAAGATTATCTTTACCGTACAGCCCCTGGCTCCTTCCAAACACCTCACAAATGCTGAAGGCTATCTAAATATTGCATAGCTGCCACTTAACACATGAATCCTATATATGGACATGTGTGAGGAAAAAACAGCGTGAAAATCTTCCTCACGTGTGAAGGCTTTCATGTGTGGTGGTTGTGCATGTGCTACTCTACACTATGTAATACCCTGTAAGTCTGCATTATTGCATGTGGCTTTCCTACATCAATATGGAGATTAAGATTGATATTGACCTAAAGCTTCAAGGCAAAAGAGGAGCTGCACTCCTCTGATTAGTCTAGTGGTGTGAATGATCTGGCTCTGCACTATCGAGAGCTAATCTACTTTTATTAACATGTATGTAGAGGGGAGGGTTATTGCACTGTACACTTTTAACATGGTTGAAAGCGGGGCTTATAGTAGCATTTAACAGCTTAAAATTTTCCAATTTTGTTTTAAAGACATACATACAGAAAAGATACCTCCAGGAAGTCACTGTGCCTGGCCAAGAAACAGACAAGCACATAACTCCCTGTAAAACCTCAGTGTGTTGTTTTTACATTTAAATATTTGGAAGAATTCAACAAACAAGATATAACTTGTTAATTAGTGAGCTGTAGAGGTGCTGGTAGGCAGATTTTTTCCACCTTTGAACAGGCTAGCTGTTTCCCCCCTATTTCCAGTCTTTATGCTAAGCTAACCATCTCCTGGCTTTAGCTTCATTTTTACAATATAGATACGTACAGATTTTCATCTACTTCTTGGCAAGAAAGTGAATAAGCGTATTTATCAAAATGTCAAACTATTCCTGTTCATACCGCTAATCATGAGTGGTGACACATAACAGGTCGAATGCCCCTGTTGTTAAAGTCAGGATTGAAAGGCTCACAAGCCTATCTCATTTTCATCCCCAGAGTGCTCGAGCAAGACGGAAATGTAGATGTCCGTAAAAGGTCATTGGTGCCAAATTCGACACAAGTGGAGTAGCCACTGTGAGGTTTTGGGTTGTTTTCGCTTTAAGGTAACAAGAGGAAATCGCTTCAAATAAACTACAGATTTAGAGTTGGCCCAGGGTTTTAAGTTGGTGGATAGGTCACTTATTTGTCTCGTATTTGTCCCTCAATCCACCAACACCCACATTTATGTTGGCATTAGCCTGAAAGCTAATCTGAGAAGGTAACAGTCTTTGGTGTGTGTTTGTGTGTGTCTGTGTGTGTGTTTGTATGCATGCATGTCTCAATAGTGTCACTAAGCTCTTGAGATGAGAGCTGCCCTGAAGTCTCCAAATCCTGCTTTAGAGCGTAGAGTATGCGTGTGTGTGTGTGTGTGTGTGTGTGTGTGTATTCTTCACTCTGTGAAAATGAGTCACTGCTATAAAAATCCACACCATGCCGCCCTGGCAGGATAATCAGGACATAATGTTTAGTTTCTTTCTATCTCAGTGGATTAGTTTATTTTCATCCGGGGAGAATTTCGCGTATTGTAGAAATCGTCTCATATTCGGTTGTCTCAGCTTTATTTAAAGAAGTATTTCACTATAGGCCGTGTGATTTTAAAGCCCACCTACCTCCAGCATGACTCATCAAAAGCCCACCTCAGTCATCATCCGGCACTCTGGGAATCATTGAGTGTTAAATTTGTGGACATTGAGTCTCTTATCATTGATTAAATTTTGGAAAATCAGGGCTTAAAGTTATAAGAAACACAGATAAAGTATTATAACCAGTTGTATATTTGTTTGTAGTGCTTTATGGGTGCACGTTATAAAATATATTCACATCTAAGAACTAGTCAGTTCATCATCTACTGATGGCAAGTGAGCAATTTTTCTGAAAGAGTTGCTTGTATAGTGTCTTGCTCAATGGCTGCTGGCGAAGGGGAATCATTCACACACAGAATTCCCCAGGTAGTCATCCAGGAAGTGATGTCATCATGGATACCTGCAGCAGCTAGTTTATTGGTACACATATCATGAACTCTTGGAAGCCTGCATGTGAAAAACTAAAACAGACAGAGGCCTGAACTTGGCCAAAGTCCTTGTTTGATACCCGACACGATCGCGTCCAGCTTGATGAATTGTTCGGCCAATCCCTCTGAAAGCTGTTCTATTGGATTGTTTTGCCCAAGAACAGAAATGCAATACAAGGTTGTCGAAACAGTTTGCTTGGCCAATTTCTGCCTCGGAAATTGACGGCTTGTGACTCAGAATTTATGATTCATATCACAGCGTGTGTCATGTAACAGGAGGAACGGAAAGTAGGAGTTGGATATCAAGATCTTCATCATTAGCCAATGCACTGACAAACTTTGTGAGAAAGCCAGTGGTACTACGGTAACAGCGATGGTGTGTTGTTTATCTTACTATATTTGTTGGAGCCTGACCTTACTGTAACCCCACAGGCCTTGGAAGAAGTTAGAATTCGCTACAGTGATCTGGTTTCACAAAAGTGTCCTCACTCTGAAGGTCTGAAACTCACTGCCCCAAGGATAGCAAAACAACAAATACTTTCTTTTTCTGTAACTTCTAAAGTTTTCCGTCTCTCCCATTTCTACTAATGGTTGTAGTTTGTAAAACACGTGGTGAGCACCATCCAATTAATTTAGTCCGACCAAGCTGTCTGTGAAAAGCAGCTTAATATTAACCTAAAAAAGAAGCAAGGCCTGAAAATCAGGAATTGGATCATCACTGGCTTTACCTCCCTTTGCTCTCTTTTGGATTCTCTTTTTCTGTGCCTCACTCTCGTCTTATTTTTCTCCCTCATCTCTTTTGATGTCGTTACTGTTTGTGACACTATCACATCCTCTGTGCCTCCTTCTCAGCTTTTTTCTCGCGCCTTTTCTGTGTGTTTAACAGGTTTTTTTTTTTTTTNTTTTTTTTTATACCCTGCCTCAACTGGCCCCTTGAACTTTGTAACCCGGTCTTTTCCTCAAACACAACACAAATATGCACCCAAACACACACACACATTGCATTTGTGGCCACAGGCAGACTTATATAGTTTGTGTTTTAACCACTAGACCACCAGACAACCAAGTTGACCTCTTTTTATTTATTTAATCCTGCCTTTCTTTCTGCTGTTGTCAAATGTGCATACAGTATTAAACAGATAATCCATCATTATAATTCTTAGTTATTAAACCAAAGTTGCTAAAAGTTTAGCAGTAATTAGCCTGGATGTGTCCCTTAGCAACTGTGTTGTTTAGCTATCGCAAGTCATTCTGCTCAGCTGAAGAAAAACATAATTAGGCTATTCTCAGTTTTCCTTTTTACTGCACTGTACATAAAATATATATTAACATTAGTGGACATATTATGCTACAGCCTCAAGTCAAGTAGTTTTGTATATATCCCTGGCCTGTACAAAGTGTGTTCACACTTTTAAGAAGTGAAAGAGACTTTTCTTTTCAACCAAAATCCAGATTTTGTTGTTTTACTCTTAAGTAGCTAGAGCTGAGACCATCAGTCAATTAATTGATTAGTAAATTGACAGAAAATTAATCAGCAACAAGTTCTGATAATCAATTAATTGATTGTGTTCAAGCAAAAATACAGATCATTTTGTAGTTCCAGCTTCTCCAATGTGAGGATTTGCTGCTTTTCTCTGTATGATATAATTTTAAACTTGATGTCTTTGGGTTTTGGACTGGTGGTCCGACAAAATAAGACATTTGAAGACATCTCCTTCGGCTCTGGAAACTTGTGATGGGTTTTTTTCACTATTTTTTTGACATTTTATCAACTAAAAAAATCAATCAGCTAATTGAGAAAATAATCGGCAAATTAATTGACAATGAAAATAATCGTTAGTTGCAGCTCTGAAAGTAGTATATATCCAGATCATATCTTTAAAATAAGATCAGTTTAAAGGCCCCTTGAAGATGGACTTGAGTAGAAGATACACAAACACATTCAGTTTTCCTTTTTCTCACTCTTTCTCTTCATCTATCTGAATCTTTCTTTTTGTTGCTTGGTCACAAATGCCAGGCAGGGTGGAGTGAGTGAGGAGGAGGAGAAGTGCAGCCACAACACCCCCAGAGGCTCATGCAAGCGTCAGTTTGTGTTATAAATCATTCAGGGACACTCAGAAGGGGCACAATACATTTTTATCCTTCTTCTCTCATCCCTCCATCCTCTCTCCTTCTTTTATTATTGAATGCGGTTCCTCTGAGCACCCAATCTGCCGCTCGGCACGATCAAAAAGGGAGAGGAGGAGGTTGCGGGGGGGTGGGGTGAAACCAATAAGATAAGATTTGTGCAGGGTGAAAAATTGATAAAATGGGAGGAAAAGAAGAAAGGAACTGTTCCAGTTTGATTCCACACAGGAATTAAGTGTCTCAAAGCAAAGGTCACAGGGTCATTTATATACTGAATTATGGATCTACTGTACTACTTCCTGATCGTCAGGCAGCTTGTGGACAACAGTTGGATTTATTGTGTGCTGGTCTTGTAAATGACAATGTGTATAGTTCAGGGTTGGGTTCACTGGTAATGCTGTGGATGCTGCACCACCTGCTTGTCAAAAGGAAACATAGTCCAGTAGCTGACGGCTCTCTGCTGTCAGAACAACTCGCTCAGATTTGATGTGCATGTGTCGGTATACTGTGTGTGTGAGACGCTGTGTGTGTGTGTGTGTGTGTGTGTGGGAGAAAGTAAAATATTGAATTTGTGCTTGCTTGTGGGTGTGTGTGCGTGTTAAAGCTTGTGTTTGTCCACAGCACTGTGTGTAGTGTCCTTGAACTCGAGTATTTGAAAGAGGAAGAAAGAGGATGTGTTCAGCTGCAAACAGGAGGCACTTCCCATAAAATGCCAAGACATTTAGTTTGAGATACCGTCTGCCCAGTGCATTCTGGGATAGACACTGGGCTCCCTGTGACCCTGAATATGGACAAGCAGGTCAATTAACATGAAGATCGTTCCTGGTTCTTACTGTCATATACTAAATAAAGGGATACTTGCAGCATTTCAAAACATCAGCGCCATGTACAGTGTACTATCACCACCTGACTGAGATAACAGCCATTATCTTATACTGGTGATACTGGTAGTGCCAGTACCTCTAAGAAATGAGACCACGTTTCCTCTGAACTTTCTGCTGTGGAGGTTGTATTGTCGTCTTTCCTGAAGCTGATAAAAGAAGGGATCATTTCTGTGGATCCTGGAGTTGTTGAGAGGATAATAACTGACAGTCATTAAAGAGATTTTCATTGGCTGTTGAGTCATTCCACCATCTGCTATTGTGATGAAATTTGAAAGCTTTTCCTCAGTTTGAACTGGAGGAACATCGTCTTCCTCTTTCTCCCCTCGTGCTTTATGAGCCGCAAAGCAGCAAACCTTTGTGCTGTAAAGCAATCCTGCCACTTTCTTAAAAAATCTGACTCGGTGGCACATGATATAAGATGTATAAATTGCAATGCAGATGCTTTTAGGGGCTGCTAGTCTTGTCAGTGCTGGTCTTGTGTTTGGTAATATCTCAGTAAAAAGGCAAATATAAGAGACAAAAAGAAAAAAAAGAAAGAACAGAAGCCAAACTTTATTTTGGCATTTAGGTGTTTGCAGAAGTTGCACTCAGCCACAAAGTGTATCAGATTATCATCTGTGTCAAAAAGACACATGTGAAATATTTAAATATATTAAAATAGAGGGTGTCATATTTAGGGCTGCAACTAATGATGATTTTCACTGTAGATAAAGCTGCCAATTATTTTCTCAATGAATCTAATAATTGTTTGGTGTATAGAATATCAGAAAATAGTGAATAATGTTGATCTTATTGTCCCCAAGGTTCAAATGGCTTGTTTTGTCCAAAGCCCACTGATATTTACTACCAGAGAGGACTAAGGGTCAACCAGCATCTCCACATTTGAATAGTTGAAACAAGTGAACTTTTGGCAATTTTGCTTAAAAGAATAACTTGAATGATTAAGCGACTATCAAAATTGCCGATTAATGTTCTTTTGTTCGACTAATTGATTAATCCACTCATCATTTCAGCTCTAGCCACATTATCACAGGCGCAATTTTCTAATGTATGTAACTTAAATGTGCTTATTTAATCTCAATCCAACCATTTAACCCTTCTTTTGTTTCTTCCTCTCTCTTACCTCAGGTACCACATTATTCCAGTCATGAGAAAAGTCGGCAAGAAGTCAACTCTGGACTAAGAGGAGAAAAAAGGGAGACAGAGAGGGAGACAGAGGCTAGTCTGACACCCCCTTTACACATTTCCTACAGGTAGGTTAGACATATTTGACTCTCTGACGCTGTCTGGTCTATTATTTTTCTATATCAGGGCCCTTCATCATACATTATCACATCTGCTCTTAGTTTTTTTGTCATTATGTAGATGCTTTTGTTTTGTTTTTTTACCAATGTCTTTTAATTTTATTGCAACTCCCAGCATGCATAAGTTAACTAAGCAGAATGTCTGACAGGCTATGCAGGTGATATATCTGGTAAGCAGATTGTTTCAAGCATCCAACAGACCAACTCATGCTTGTCTCATTGAGGTCACCCTGCAGTTCATTCTATTTCATTCTTTGTACAGTAATTTCATTTGTGTGTATGTGTGTGTGTCAGAATCCCCTTCATGTTGCAGTTGGACAGCCAGCGTAGAGAAAGCTCACTGCCCTGCCGGCTCTCTGATGTACATAACAGCTAACCAACCCTCTGTCACACTGAATTAAAGCTGAGTCTGAAAGGAGGCAAAGTTTCTCTTGCCTATCCCATGGCTTTCTCAAGTTGTCTCTGTGTGTGTAATATGCACATGTGAATTCCTGTGTGTGGGCGATTGCTGCAACATAAATATTTGAGGTTGCTTGTTGGCAGCATGCAAAAAACTAAATTGTTGGATACTTTAAACCATAAGCCTGGTAGCCCAGACCAGTTTTGTGGTTGGCAGTATTTAACCTGTTTGATCATTCACATTGGGCTTAACATTTGCATTCTGCAGCTACACATCACTCTTAATTTCTGGTAGCCAAGTAAAGACTTTTAAATGGCTAGAAATATGGCTAGAATATATATAAATATTGGCAGTTGAATGTGGTGGTACCTGGTAGGCTTGAAATGCAGTTTTTTTAGACCACTGTTTCTAAAATACTGCTTAAGTTTTTCCTTTATTTTGCTTTAAAATGTTTTCAGTAATTTTTCATAGAAGGTTGTCTTGCTCAGGCATTTTTAAGCTGTAGTGATTGAAAGAAGCCTGAGGTTTGTCTGTGGTTTGTCTTCTGTGAATTGGGCAATAATGTAAATCCGTCTGTGAGCTTGTCATCATCGCACAGAGAGCCAAGGCAGGCGTGTGTGCATAAGTGTTCACTCTGTGCCCTGGGCAACTCTTGCTTTTGAGTCACACCCTGAGTGGGAAAAGAGCGTGCGGGGATCGGGTGTGGTAGAGGGGAACAATTTGGGTTACAGAATGACCCTCGGGGCAAGATGAGGGTTGATTTTAAAATGTCAGGACTTACCCGCACTTGCAGACTTTTGAACTTGAGGGCAGAATACCTGTGAAGTTCAGACTGGCCAGGGCTGTCCAATTCCACAATCAAGTCCCTGCAGGCCCATGGTCCACCCATACAGGTGTTTTCACACATTTTTGCCTGATTAGACTTCTTTTTAGGGCAGTGGAGATGCGTACAAAACATGCACCTGTGAAGGCGGGATGACTTATCATTCTTATTTGGAGGTAACCTCACATAATTCCTATTACACCTCCACCCAACTTAAACCTGAGCAAAAGTTCAATCCGTCAGGTTAATTAAATAAAACACCTGTGTGGGTGTGCAGAGGGTCCACTTCAGGAGCAACAACTAAAAAAATAACACAAATTCATTTCAAAATGATAGAAATGAAAACTTGGCATTTGTACACAAAATATTTGTTCTCATAACGATAAGAAAAACATGCATGCGCCATTGTTTACCATCTGCCATTTCTGAAAGATTGAAGCCCTTTCTGACCGTTGACAGTTCACCATGCTGTAGTGTTCTCATTAAGGTCCTGGTATGACGTGAAGGGAGTAGTCTGTAAACTGGATAAATAGAGAATGAGCTTTTCATCCATCACAGGTCGCTTTCAGGGAACTGTCATCTAATTGTTAGTATATTAAAAAAACTCACTGGCAAACAAGGTCAAAATTGAAATTGACACAGTCACAAGATTTAGTGACAAGATTTAAAAACCTGGCAGTCTTCAACACCCAAGGCACCTCTGACGCTAGGTTCGGTGTCTTCGCTCTCTCCACAGGAAAACAATGGCTCATGCGGCGCAAAGCAATTCTGCTGATGATTAAATGTAGAGGGCCTTCGGATCTTCATCTGATGGTTTCACGAGAATAATAATAGCAGTATGATACCCACCTGCTCAAAGTAATGGGATGTTTTACTGTGTATATCAAACATATTACTGTGTATATGCCTATCTTGGTTTTACTCTCTTAACACATCCTGCGCAAATCATGAGTGTGGATACTGTTCATAAAAATGCTCAAACTTGACATGATGACGGTGAGCGCTTCAGCTCATGAGGGCCCAGTCTGGGGCACCGACATTTGAATTATGCTATTTTGTTTTATGTGTGTGTGAGTGTGTATGCATGCATGGATACCTATACCCTATCTATGCATGGCCATGTGTATTGATTCACGGGAGGAACAGCCACTTCAGATTTTCCATTGATAAGAAACAAGCTTTTCACATTTGGCCCTTTAAATTGGCCAGTCATCACCATACACCCAGAATTGTGCATTTAATTAGGCTTCTCTATCATTCATAACGAGGCTGACCCATTTAATATCATGCAGGAGGCATGCACACACACGCATGTAGACGTCACACACACGCATGCAGTACCCTCCAGGGACCTTGCACTCCGTTGAGATGTGAGCCTCTATCTGCTCGCAGTCTTTTAAGTTTTTATTAGACAGGATTACTGAAGTGCAGTGATTTTCATTTTTTTTTTTCCATGAGTGTATGTATGATCCAGGCTTCCTTGCTCACTCATACACACATGTGCACCTTCACACACAAACACACACAACTCCTAAGCTCTAAGCCTGGAGTTAAGAGAACTGAATCATTACATAATTCTTATTCTTTGTCTCTTATACACACACTATGTCACAACTCACAATTTGGCGGATTTACCAGTTAATTTTTTTTTTCCGTTTGTGATTAGAGCTGGTGATTTTAATCCCAGTAAGAATTCCCACAGTCTGCCTAATTCCTGTCCCTGCCCAAAGCCGGTAGGGGGGCCAGTAAGCCGCTAAACCCCCTGGCTATACACGCATATACACACACATAAACTGACACACATATGGACACTTGTGTGCTCTCACTGGCGTAATGGCACAAATATATTTTCGTGCACACTCTGTACATGCGTATATATAAATATGCACACACTCACTCACAACCTCATGCACTTCACTTGAACTCTCAAGAGTTTAGATTGAATACAGGCAACCCCGAGAGACTGAGTGCAAAACGAGTGATAAGAAAATCACATTTTCTTGCTTGTCAAAACTTTTCTTTTTAAAGAAATTGATAAAAGAGAATGGAGTTACAAAGAGAAATGAAGGCAACGTGTTAGAGAACTGAACGCATTGCCACCTTTTTTTCAAGTTTTAAGTCTAGGTGGACCTGGATTCAGTTCAAAATGTTGTGGGCAGTTTCATTTTTGTTCCCTAAAACCAAATGTTTTTCAGCCCACTATCTCACTGTGGTTCTGTGTGTCTGAAGAGACCCTCAAACAAACTCAATACTGGCGATCAACTTTACATTTCTGGCCCATTTTTTATGGTGTATATTTCTTATTCTTGCACATAACTGGCCAAGACTAGACAATGTGATGTGCCATTTAAATATGTCTGTTGCAGCACATGGTATAGAGTCATATCCACCAGCCTGATGGATTTGGTCCTGCAACAACATGTTGGTACATCAATTAGTCATAACAGCACCAACAGTGAGCCTGGGGGTGGGAGGGTGTACAGTATTTGTTTGTTTGTGTGTTTCTGCTTGTGTGTTTCTTGATGCATGTTGAACTTTGGCCCACATTTAACACGTGTATGCCTGCATGTGTTCATGTACCGGTACAACCATTGGAGAAGTCCCAGAATAAGTTATTTATATCTCGTGTCTATTAGATTGCGTTTACAGACTTTGAAATAAATTGTACTGGCCTGTGTGAAATATTGGATGTCACTCTTGATAGGTTTTTCTTCAACGCTGCCAGATTAAAATGCAGGGGAAAACAAAAAGGTTCATGTTATGTTTTGAAATATCTTGGGAAAGATATTGTCAAAACTTGCAAAAATACCCCAGCTGAATCCTACATTGTTTCCAGCTGTGTGTGTGTAGTCCAGGCCAGATTAACATACCGTATAATCTCTTTTACATATCATTTGTTTTTATGATATATAGTTTATTGTATATAGCAGATCTTTAGCACCATTACCCACCCCCACAGTAACCCACACACACACCGTCTCATTTACTTCCTCAGACACCAGTGCGTGCATGCAAGGCACTTGTTATTCCTGCATATACACGCTAATGCACACCTGCACATAAGTACAGTGTCATGCAGTGGTGTGTAGTAGTGCACATGTAGTAAAGAATTCACACGCACTCACACACACCAAGCGTTTAATCTGTCTAAGCCATTTGCCTAATCAGCTCTCTCTCAGCACAATACCATTCATAGATCCACAGTAACCACACACACTCACACACACACACTCACACACACACACACACAGCGAACTGTCCAAACACTGGGCTTTGCCGGACTAGTAACAGCTTTACCAAGCCCCCCGTGTTACAACCTGTTGTTGCCACGTTGCATCACTTCACACATCTTAGAGGAAAGGAGGAGGAGGAGGAGGAAGAGTGGAAAAGAGGGTGAGAGGGAGGTGTGTAGAGTCTCCAGAGTGATCACATGACTTCAGTGTTCATTTGTTCCATTTTTATCTGTCTTTTACTCATCCGCCGACTCCTTCTATCATTGTGGTTTAGATCTTCTTTCAAAGCTCCTTCGCATGGGGTATAACTGCTCACTGACTCTCAGTAGGTCTGTCTCTCTCTCTATCTGTGAACCTTCATTCTCTCTCTCTCTCCAATTTTCTTACTCCCTTTCCCCCAAATTTTGTTTTTCTCTGTTATTTTGTAATCTTTTCCTTTCTCATTTATTATTAGTGAGAGCAACATAGTCTTACTATGTGTGCTCGTGCTGTGGGTGTGTTTTTGAGATGAGGTTTGTGTCAGGCTTTATTTCAGTAGCTATCTGGAGAGCTCAAGCAGGAGAGATGAGAGACAGACAGGGCTGATGCAACCAGGAGACACACAGACACATACACAGATTCACTAACACACACAAGTTCTTATTGTAGGTAAACAGACACACATAAATACATGAAGACGTAGGCATAAACACGCACACATACAAAGAGAGACACTGCATGGTTTTCTTACAAGGCCTAATTTGTCGAATACATGTGTGTACATAATTGCATTGGTAGTATGTTTGAATTCAGTCAACATGCACATTAATAAAACAACAGAGTACTGATGGCTAATTTATAGCTTTCAGTGCTAAATAAGATCAAATATCTGGAGAACCAGAAGTACACGAAGCATCTAATGAAAGCCTAACAAGCGCAAAGCCTTTACTTCATAGCAGTGCAACCAAATGTTTTTCATTTTCAATATATACAAGAATCTGCAGCCTACAGGTTGCATGCATACATTGCTATGCTGTACTCTCCTGTTCATCCATCGTTCGTCACACCTCTGTCACAGGCGTGGAGGTCTCAGCTGAGGGTTTCATGCTTTTCAAAAATGCCTCAGAGACCAAGAAATGCCTTGAGGCAGTAAGTCTGTATATGCGATCTTTCACATTATGTAAGCGGGTAAACTGAAACCATGCCTGTTGTTTATGTGACAACCCTATGGTGGTTTCCAAGCATGTTCTGGGGCATTCTTAGAGAGAAATCAAAGCTTCATTCCTTGAAATTGACTTTAGTCAGGCTACAGTGCCACTGGCTGCCAATCCCAATGCTGAGATGTGATGTTATAGCGACTTTGTAGATGGTAGCAGATTGGCGCTTCAAGAGACCTTTCCATATACAGAAGGTAACAAGAGGCAGCCTGCGTGTCCTTGTTGACGTTTCTTTGGCCAACACACTGCTCTCACCTGCTGTAGAGATAGCTAATGTGGAAAGAAATAAATCCCTAATTATATAATCACAACCTGAATGCTCATTGCCATCACAAAGCTTTTGGAATCAGTATTTTCCAAAGTTATAAAGTAAATAATCACACATGTCTTCCTCCTAACTGTACGGGATAACAAATAACCAACATCTCTTGTTGTAGACCTTCAACACATGACCACTGGCAGACTTACTTTGAACTGCCTGGAGCCAGTGTTATTGAGAGTACAATGATGCTTAACCTTGAGGCCTTGGGTGTTGTGCACCTCTCGCATTTTACAACGTCTTGGTAAATCTTGTTATTTTGTTGAAGAAAAACACTGGGAAAGCTGTATTGGTTGGAATTTACCAAACATAATGCATTGTGCAGATATTTATAGCAAACGAAAAAAATGTAATCGGGATATCCCCGTTTAATGTCAGTGTTCAAGTTCCTCAATCCCAAACCTGAAGTAATCACCACCAAAACTTCGTGGCCATCTTTATGCATCTGGTGCCATGGAACAGAGGGCACAGGACTATGCCTTTAAGACTGATATTTTTGGAGTGGGTGTGATGGTTTAGATCCCTTTAAGAGCAAGGGATTAGGATGATGCTGATGCTTAGTGTCTTGGCCTGGGTGCCTGTGTGTCTTGCTGCCTCTGCCTGTATGTCAGCTTGCTCTGTGTGGGGCTGGCCTTTGGAACCAGATTTGCTTGCTGCATCTGGCCGATGTGCACAGAGATTTCATGGTAGACAGAAAAAGAGCGAGGGAGACAGAGAGAGAGAAACAGGAATGAGAGAGATAGTGTATGACTGTGTGCATGTATGCGAGTGTGTATGTGATGCATGTGCAGCGAAGCTAACTGGAGCAGGGTGTCCAGGATGCGTACACGCTTGACGGCCTGGCTGCAGCCTTGTGATACAAAACATTTAGTGTTAGTGTGTGTGTCTGCACGCACACAGGCAACTGTTACACTGTGTGCATGTGTGGAAATGATGCATCAGTGACTCAACTTCAGCTGTCAAGTGTGTTGTATGTGTGTGTGTGCGTGCACGTGCATGTTTACATGAGCAAGTGTGACTGTCACTTGGATGAGCAGCAGGACTAGACAGCTAGCCGTCATCGTATGACTGTCTTTTTTCCTGTCTTATCACCTATCAACTGTCCATGAGACGCACAAGTGGAAACACTTATAGAAAGGCATGCGCACACACACACACACACACACACACACACACTATGCACACACATTAATGTGGATATTCTTTTCAGGTACTGTGAAGTAACATTAGATCAAACAATGTCTGGATGTTCCCAGGTATCAATGGCCAACCTAAGTAGTTGTGTTTGTGTTGGTCAGTGTAATTTAATGCTTTAGGGTGCATGCTAGTTTAATTGGATTGCAATTAATATAACACAGATTACATCAATAGTAATTCACTCTGCACCCTGTTCATTAAAGTTTTAATATTTGCTTACTTGGGTCAGGTAAAAATTCTCTTGCACACAGGAAGTGTTTTCTGGCAACAGTTTAGTGTCAAATTGAAGAGGACCTGCATAGTTTGCCTGAAGGAAACAAATGTCACATTATTGCCCAGTGCAGTGCACAGCAATAAAAACTGTCATCAGCTCATAATCTGTCTTCTTCACTATTCTGTTTCCCAGGTCTAGCTGGCCAATGCCGGGCCCGTCGTGGACATCTGGTGGTGGTAGCAGCAGCAGTCGTGTGTATGTGAGCGTGGTCCCCGGCGCCTAGCCCATGTCCAGCCCATAATGCCGTCGTCCACACGGAAAGGGGTACCGAAAGACCCCGAGCTGGCCGACCTCTTCTTTAAAGATGACCCCGAGGACGTCTTCTGTGACCTGCACGAGATCGGCCATGGCAGCTTTGGGGCCGTCTACTTTGTAAGTACTAATTCATGATTTTGTGTACTTTTTACTCCACAGGCCATGAAGGTTTTTGAAAGTCTTTGAAAAAGTTTGGAACACAGGTTGAAGGACTTCATCTAAACTGGAATTTAACCACTCCATAATATCCTCTGTTGAACTAATTTTGAAGAGATCCTTGGTTGGATTGTATATGAAATGAAAAAATGGTCCTGTAGCTCTTGTCATGGCCTTAATATCAGGACATTTCAGGTGACAGTTATTGTATAAGAATAGTTTTTCTCAGGCTTTGGTATGGAACATATCTTTTCATACTGAGTCTCACCCAGTCATATTCAACACCATTTGATGTCTGTTCAGACAAAGTTTCAGAGTTTATCGATTGAATCTGACTGGACCTTGAAGATACTGAAAGGTTTTGAAAGTTATTGGCATGTGGGAGTAAAACGACAAAGATGTATTTATTGGCCATTCAATTAGCTTGAGCTTCATAGTTCAGAAATAAAGACGGCATGTGAACAAAGAGCTGGACCATTTAAGAAGTCATACTATCATTAAGCTCTTTACTACATGATGATTATTAATACACGAATATAGCTTTGATTTATTTATTAACTAGCTACCCTACATATCATTTATCGATTCATCGATTTGTACACATGTTGTAAGTGTAGCCCGTTACATTATGGCTCTTTGAATGCAATTAAGTGGAGACAGATTCCCTCTCAGCACTTTCTCTGTAGCCTTTCTTATTAATCTCATCATCACTAATTACTCATCAACCCTTTGATTCTAATGCTGCGTGGAGGGGGAGTTGAAAGCATCTCTCTGCTCTCTCTTCATTTCTTCTCCTCTTCTCTCCTCTTCAGTTCATTCCTCTCCTCTCCTCTCCTCTCCTCTTCTCTTCTCTTCTCTTCTCTTCTCTTCTCTTCTCTTCTCTCCTCTCCTCTCCTCTCCTCCAGATGCAGGGCTGGGGGCGATAAGCCTCCTCCCTCCCTCCTAAGACAGCTGTTTTCTTGGTATAGAAAAACAGAAGCTGTAGATAGTGGGGCAGGATTTTCTTGGCTGGCAGGGCTTTACCATCCTCTCCTATCCCATGTCATTCACACACACACATACACACAGCCCCAATACATCACTGGTAACTCTGGTGCCCATGTCCGACTGGCTAACAGGCTCCACTTACTTACCGCTTACTGATCTGCCAAATGTAAGAGGATATACTGCATAGCAAATGATACATAATATCATTAGTTATTATATATAGAAATGCTATGTAAATTGTGTCATCGTTAACATACTTAAGATTATGCTTTGTTTCATCAATAGAGACCTGATACTTGATGATAGAGTATGTTGCATTTGCAGCTTTACTACAAAGATCACTGTCCTCTACTACCTTGTCTGTAATTGATGTTCAGTTATTGTATCTTTTTAGGAGATTATTATTTTTTTTACCTGAAAAACATTCAAAGGAAGTAAAGTACTGTTTTCACCCCTGAGTAGTGTCAGCAGTCTTCATCGCAGTCCCAGTAACCTCCACCCAGAAGACAGGGAAGACTACATTTGGCCTGAGAGGCGAAACCCAGGGCTAAAACATGGGCTAAAAATCACTCGCTGCTGCTCATTAAGCTTATTGCTAATGATTATCAACATTTATATCAGTCAGAGCTTCTCTCAGCTGGACGCAGACATGTCTGCAATATTAATACTGTAAAATATAGCTGCAGGTTAAGTGCATGAAAGAAGGGATAAGTACAGTGGCTACCTCTGTAAATGCGTGCATATTCTTTGGGTTATTACTGTATATGCGTGCATAGTCAAAGAAATGTATACATCCATAGTTTATGCATGTGAAGACTTAAGGAACTCCATTATGGAAGAGAACAAGAGGAATTCCCCTTGCTGAGTATGCAGGCCCATCACCCAGGGCTTTGAACACACACCACTATAGCGTGTGTTGAATGAATTAGCCTCTTGTAATTATTGATACACCCCCTTTCTTCTGCAATGACAATTAGCGTGAATGTTTTTCAATATTTCAGTGTTACATGATTTTTTTTTCTCTTCTCTATAGCCATCTATCTATACACTACACCAGAGGGAACGGCTATTATGCATGAACTGACAGGCAATCATAGGGATCAAATGAATCTGAAAAGATGTCAAATGGGAATACTCTGTTGCCTGCTGTTGCTGTAATTCCATCTGAATCTCAACATGAAATTCCCATTCATTTGTAAGTGGGATGAAGCCGAGATAAGGGCTTAAGCTGAGCCGCAGCGTAGCTGTCCATAAGGCCAAATGCCTTTGAGGTTAACACCACGGGTTTAGCATGGGCATGTGGATGTGCACAGACAACTCAAACACTTACAGTAGCTGCAGAATAACTACACATCACTTACCTGCAGGCTTCTTCTAATCACGTTGCTGAGTGCTTTGATCAGGCGGAAATTTGTTTAAATTCAAATAAGAGAATCTGTTACCGCCGTATCACTCTGTTGTAGATGTATTGCTTTGTGCATGCATTATGATGTTTTGCATGCATTAAATTCATCTGGCTCACCTCTGGATCACCCTTAAGACATTATATGAGGTGGTAACACTTAACTATAACCCCCCTATTTAACATTCAATTTCCCTTTGGGATTAATAAAGTACTCTATCCATTTAACTGGTATATAAACATTTAATAAATGACGTATAACACACTATAATGTAGTTGTAAACAGAAGTGTTTATTAATGTATTTATCGACAGCTTTAACTCCTAAGTGGAGGCGGGTGTACAAACAGATAATGAATGACAATATAATAAAACACAGTTGTAATAATATAAACATGTCTTCATGAGAGAAGTTATAATTGTTAAGAAATGCTGTACATTAATAAAACACTTAAAATGTCCTCAAATCTGCGTACAGCTACATTATAATGTGTTATAAACTATTCATTCAATGTTTATATAATGCTTATGAATACTAAATGGGGGGTGGTAAAGTAAAGCGTTATGGAGTTACTGTCCACTGAAAGCTCATTTTCAATTCGGAGAATATTTTCCCTGCTGTATCAGTCTGTTAGTACATAGTGCAATACTGCATGTGATGCTTTTGTCAAAATGTTTGAAACATAATGTTAAATCAAAACATTTTTAATACAACACCTTAAGTAGTTACCCTGCCTAATCCGAAATATGGATCGTTCTAAAGTAATTTCACATAAAACAATTACTTTTCTAACCAGTATGTTACCTCTTTACAGTGTGTTATATCAATGTGTGTCAGTTTCTAATTTATTGATGTCAGATTCTTTTTATAGAGTGCTAAAGCCAGGGGACCAAAAAAAACTTGAAGTCCTGTGATGTCTTGTGAGGGGATTACTGTATGTGTGTTTCATTCAAGACTTTACTAAAATCTGATCTTTCTGTTTTCTTCTCCAGGCACGTAACTCCTACTCCAACGAGGTGGTGGCCATCAAAAAGATGTCCTATAATGGCAAGCAGACTACCGAAGTAAGAAACACTGTCGCACACAGGAGCACATGCCAAACTTTGCCTTCAAAACCACAGTGTCACTGTAAATGTCTGTAAACCATATCTCAAGGTCAAGTGGACGTTTGGTTAGTGCCGCAGTCAGATAACATTTATTTCTCTTGCTTTGGCAAAAATCTAGTAACAGTGAAAGAAAGAGCTCAAAATGCAAAAACAGCATTATGTCATTCTCTAATGATATTCACCCAAAGCTTGACGCTAGCATGTGAGACTGTGAGATGTCTCATTTGTGGTGGTTAATTACCCTAAAGGAACAAAAAATAATGTGAAAATAATTAAAAATAATTACTCACCACCAGATGCAAAGTTTGGAACAAACATGTGCCTCCCTCAAGCAAACCACTGAAAAAGTTTAGGCACAAGGCATCAGCGAATTTCAGAAGACATCTCTGTGGTTTAGTAAACTTTCTTCTTTTAATAAACCTGTGAGTGATGTTTTTTTATGTGAGGGCTCCTGCACGGCATTATCAGACTGTTCCTAACTAGCTGAGGCTTGCGTTTGTTATATCAACTCCTCTGGTAAGCAGAGAGCTAGCTCAATTTTATTGTATTTTATTACTCTGTTTATTATTTATGTTGGTGCAGTGCTATTAAAAAACATTCCTGTCTGTCTATATACAATGGGAACAGGTGTATAAAAGCTATTATACCTGCGTGAGTGGTTACTACAGTGAGGCCAGCTGCGCAATCAAAGTCACAGCAATGCCCACTTAAGTGTTACTGTGATTGTACCTGCAGTGTGTAACCATCTGTGTGTCCGAATTTGTTTTTGGCAGAAGTGGCAGGACATCATTAAGGAGGTCAAGTTTTTGGGACAGCTGCGACACCCAAACACGATTGAGTACAAAGGCTGCTACTTGAAAGACAACACTGCCTGGGTTAGTGGATCCCTCTCCACATCTCCTTTTGTCCTAGTTCCCCTCTTTGTTTCAGTCTTGCAACACTGTTAGTTTATCTCTTCCTTCCCATCCTCTTTGTCTGATTCTTTTCCTCTTTGTCTTTATTTCTTTTTGTCTCCTACTGACTGTGATTTCCCACTGCCTATTTCTGCCTCTCTGCATATGTTGTAATCAGTACCACCTCCATTGCAGATATCATAATGTGATCAGTTTGCAGTGGAGAACAACTTCACAAACAAACTTGACCTGAAGCTTTGTATTCTGGATATTTTATGGTGAAGCGTGCGCCATATGAATGATTAGTTATTCAGCTGTAACTGTATTCTGTTTCAGCTGGTGATGGAGTACTGCCTGGGCTCCGCATCAGATTTACTAGAGGGTAAGTGTATTTATTAATGTTTAATGTGCTTACACACACAAACAGTTAGAATTATAAAACAGTTTTTTTATTGTCAGTACCAGGGTGTTTCTCTTAACATTTTTGCGGGAAGTCACTACGCCCAGCCAAGAAAAACAGACTTTAGATATAATTATTAGATATAATGTGTTAATTGGTGACCTTTAGAGGTGCTGGTAGTTGGATTTTGTTACCTCTGGACAGAATGGGGCTAGCTGTTTCCACCTGTTTCCAGTCTTTATGCTAAGCTAAGCTAACAGATATAGAAGTGGTCACTTTAGGCAAGAAAGCGTAATAAGCTTAATTCCCAAAATTACTATTCCTTTAAAGATCTTGTAGTGTGTGACCACTGAAATCAGACCAGTTTGGGGTAATGATGGGGCCAGGTGATGAGAAGCCCTCCTATAGAACAGAATAGAATAGATTAGATTAGATTAGATTCAACTTTATTGTCATTGCACAAGTACTGAGACAAGGAGATGCAGTATATATAGCCTGGGGGTCTTGACATGCAGTCACACCTGTAATTTGTATTCTCTGCTGGGTTTAAGAAACTTTTCACCATAGTCAAAATTTATCTTTACTGCACTTTTGGTTTTGGTTCACATTGCTTAACTCTACGTGAGCGAGGGCGTATAAGACAAGTATCATAAACCCACAGGAAGCTTGTGCCTGTAAGTTTAGTTGACCACAGAAGACTTGTATGTATTCTTTACCTGATTTTCCGTCTCTGTAGCTGAATATGAACATCAGTCCAATTGACTGTATGACCTTAGTTCACGTTTTGCTAGACTTTCTAGACATGAGGAACTGCCTGCTATCAGATGGTTGCATTCATCTCTTAAAACCAATAAAACCTCATGTTCTGTGGTTATTTCCTGTGACTATTTGTTATCATTTAGACATGTGAACATTAATAAAAAAAGAAAAAGAGAACAAAGGAATCCATACATGGTTAGGGTCAATCACTGTAGTAATGTCTACAAGTAGGTTCTTGGAGCAAGCTAATACAATGTAAATGCAGAATCTACTCACTTGTAACTGTATTTAGCATGATTACCTGTGATTTTACATTGAGCACTTTGAAAGATTTATACTTGGAAGACCATATCTGTGTAGATTTAGTTTCTAGCTTCTCTACCTTTTCTAAAGACCAAAGAACATTTTCCAGTTTTCAAACCTCCTTAACTGTTTACCCTCTAAGCGTTGCTGACCTGAACCTAATGTGTTATTTTAGGCACCTATGTGTGTGCTCATCACTGATGTAGATACACAGTCATGACAGTTGGCCCTGGCCTGTTTCTGGGACTTTAGCCTTTATGAAATATTTCAGTCATAGTTCTGCTGTGACATTTTGCCTTGGCACGTAATCCCTCTGTTACTGCAACAGTCCACAGGGAGCCAGCATAGGAGCCCATAACACAACTGTTCACATGTTATCCATATGGTCCAAGGGAGTACTTTGTTATTGTTATATCAGCAGGACAGATTGGTACAGTTTTTACTAAAACTGTGATGTTTTGGTTTGCCAAGACCTTGATCAGTCATGAAGTCTGCACTCCATAACTATATGCAGAAGCTTTATTTATTATGTAGGCCTTTGTGTAGAACTCTTGTAGTTCATTATTATATAATTGAAGTCTTTAGAGGGTTCCTAATCATTTCCACTGCACTTATTTCTCCCCAAGTTCATAAGAAACCACTCCAAGAGATGGAAATTGCTGCCATTACCCACGGTGCCTTGCTAGGACTGGCTTACCTACATTCCCATAATATGATTCACAGGTGAGTTAGTTTGTTTCCTTCTTCCAAACATTTCTCAACAGGAACATACAGTGACTTTTGCAAAAACATGATAAGATGAGATGAGAGACACTCATGTTCTCCCTTTTATTGCAGAATTTACTAGTTAAGCTGTAAAATCTTGTGTCTGTACTCATCCTTCTTGAACATCACTGTAAGGAGGTTACAACCCTCCAGTCTCACTGGTGTCCACAATATTATCTTTTATGGCAGACAAATATGACTGGCATCCAACAATGGCGCTGTATGAATCCTTTGACTGTTCTGTGTCATCCCAGGTCTCATTGCAGAAATTTAAAAATGACAGAAAACCCATTAAAAAGAACACATGACATCTATAAATACACCACACATATGCATAATGCATAATAGATCCTTTGAACTGTTTCTCTTGGCTGCTATGCCTACATGTTCTCTTCACATGCTCACTGTCCTCATCTCCCTCTCCCCATCCAGAGATGTGAAAGCTGGTAACATCCTGCTGACTGAGCTGGGTCAGGTCAAACTGGCCGACTTTGGCTCTGCCTCCATTGCCTCACCTGCCAACTCCTTTGTGGGAACACCTTACTGGTCAGTATACATAACAGGACATAGACATATGGCAGGGCACAACACAGGACTACATCTCCTGAGAAGACCAACATGAACTGGAATATATTTTGTTTATTTGACAACACTTCCTCATTCATATCATTAGTTTTCAACCCACTGCTGTTCTCCAGCAGTGACAGCAGTGTAATGTCCTCTGTTGTTTGCCTCTCGTGTAGAAATCATCAGCTCTACCTTACCCACCATAATATTCACTCACACACTTCATGCAGCTTTGATGGTGAATAAAAATCATCAGGTCAACAGCTGGACCAGTGATGGACTCTCATGATGCCAAAAGCCAGCAGACACAAAACTTTGTCTCACTTGTCATGTTGAATTCACACACGCACATAAGTTGTCACACTCCACATTACAGAAACACACATATATTCCAAAAACTGAGCCGCTATCACAGCATACCAGAGTCTTTAAAAGCTCTGAGAGGCTTAGCAGATTATAACATTTTCATGGATTTTTCCTCATACTTACTAAACTCTGTGTTTGTGTGTGTGTGTGTGTGTGTGTGCATTTGCATGTGCATCTCTCTGTCCTCAGGATGGCCCCAGAAGTGATCCTAGCCATGGACGAGGGTCAGTACGAGGGGAAAGTGGACATCTGGTCCCTAGGGATCACCTGTATTGAACTTGGTGAGCATACACCGATCTACTGGTCAAAGGATGCATTTATAGGCCCATACAGTCAGAAATCCCACAGATTTAAGCTGATTAAAAATTCGTGAAACAAGAGGACAAAAAAACCCCAACATGTTTCTTCCTGCAAGACTTTGAGACATTGAATCTACCTCATTCAAGGAGAAGCTCATTGTTGATTGTGAAAACTTTGGCACTGAAGCATCATTCTTCTCCATCTGTCTCTGACTCTCCCATCTTTTCTTATTTCAGCGGAGCGTAAACCACCCTTGTTCAACATGAATGCCATGAGTGCCTTATATCACATCGCACAGAACGACTCTCCCACGCTACAGTCCAATGAGTGGTGAGTTGAACACACGCACACACACAAATATTACCATTCAGTTCCTTTTTTAATCCTTTTAATTAAAAAAACATAGTCTTTGCAGATTTCTGTCCAAACTGACGTCAAAAATGGTCCTTTAATTGAACTAAAAAAATATCCACAAACCAAAAACAATCCGGTGAAACTGCTGATACAATACTTCCAGTCAACTGTGCATATTAAAGCCCAATCCAATCTGGGCTCAGTCAGGGTAAGACATCCCTGTCTTAATCTGCACGACCTGTGATCCCTGCGACAGGCCTTGTGCAAGGTCACATTCTTAAGTCTCTTATGTAATTACCTGGGAAACCTCCACCAAAGAAATGCTGTGTAAATACCCACGCCATTCCTGCTGGGCTTGAAGGCGTATTTTAATGTATATCAACATCAAAACAAAGCAGTGTAATTATTCTAATATTATTCTAGTAGTTAAAACACACTTTTTTTTTTTGTATTTGCCATACTAACTAGGATGTGCACAGGCTCGGTGTTCTAAACATATTATGGGAAAACAGCCAAACTTTATGCTGCTCTCAGCCTCACAGCTTATGATTGTAGATGCTAATAGATTCTCTAGAGACTGTCCTTCCAGACATCAAAAAACTTTAAGCAATTAAATTTAGACCAGCAGGTTTTTAAACAGCTCTTTGCTGTGTCTTTGCAGCAGCATCTCACCCTTAGTATTGATGTGCACCTTTTTTCGGTTAAGACTAGTTGTGCTACTGGATATCATGAAATACGACATATTCATGTTTAGTTCAACTCATAAATGAAAAAACTGTATATCAAATTGCTGATTTCTGCTGATACAGATAATCTCTGTGTCTGTTAATATACTTTTTATGTAAAGAAATAGAACTAATCGGTTCTTTTAAAATTGTAGTGTGTAAAAAAACATGTTTATTTTCATGGGTGCTCATTGTTGCTTGGAGAACTCAATTTTTCAAAGATTGATTATTCTATAATTAAGTTATTTGGGCTTGCTCGATGAATGTTAACACTATACCCTAGCTATTTCATGTTATATATTCTCAACTAACCAGTAAATATTCCTTCATGTTAGCTAGTAGATAATTACTCAATATACACTGTAATATACATTATATGTCATACTAGTTATTTTACATGTACATATGCATGAGCTTGCACAAACCTGGAGATAAAAGTGGAGGTATTTAGTCGGAAATAAGGTGAACTTGGGCAAAGCAGAAAAGAGGATAAATATTTATCAGTATAAATGTGTAGAGAAGTAGGTGATCTAAACTAGCAGAAAAGATGTAAAAGGATGCTAGCAGGAAATTAGCGAGGCAGCAGATATTCCACCGTTTCTCTGAGTTACTGCTCACACTTTGCATGTGAGGTGCGATTCTCGTGGGGGAAACAACACTCATCAAATATTAATCCTATGTTTGATGTTCTCCCTGTAATTCACCTTTGTATACTTCTTTCATGCTATCACTACTGTGGCATGAAAGTGAAGTGTGTGTTGTCCTAAGCATGCAGAGTCATGTCTGTGTTTGCTCCTTGTCATATGTTGCAAGAATCTGTATCTTCTGCACAGCCAAGCCGAGAAGGTGAATGTTGCTCTCTTCCTGCCTCTGAGCTGCCTGAAGGCATCGGTGGTCTTCTTGTGTCTTCCACCCAAGCTCTCAATTAAATAACGTTTGTACACCTTAAAAGAGAGCATATACGGTGGGCTCTGACAAAGAGCATGTCATCAAGAACATGAGGCAGGAGAAGTCTTGTGAGTTTGAATTTGCTGCCTATGACTGTGCATAGAGAACGCCTGTTGTAAAATTAGCGTTTGGTTTCTGGCATCGTGCTGAGGCGAGCGATTGTGTGGGGCGGTGCAGGGTTGTGGTATTTTTGGAGGAGCTCCAGTGGCCCGAGGCGTTAGCAACATCCCGCCAGATGAGACTAGTGGAGACATCAGCTCCATCGTGTAACTTCAGAACACATACATTCATGGACCTTGGCTAACCACAGAGGATGTTATATGTAGAGGTTGAGGAGGAGCTAGGTGGTGTATACTGTAGGTGCACTTACTGACCCAACAATGACCCTGAATGTGTATAATTACTATCAAAATCTGAAATAGCACCACAGGCTACTTTATTTTAATGGCCCATAGCAGCAACCCGAACACACAGTGTTACATATACTGTGTTATCATGAGCATATTTTTAGATCACAGTCAGTGGCACGGTGTTCCACAGCTCCAGTGGCCTATATTTTTATTGCTCCACATATTTACATAATCCATATATGGTTCATATATGGGGCTACACTAAGAGATTACATAGGATTGTTCTGGTTTAATTCATTGATATGATAAACAAAGCACAACAGAAGAAGAGATTACTCATCACGTTAAACATTCATTGACAGTAAGTACAGTAGGTGTGGCTGAAGGCAGCCTATCACTAGATTGGCACTGCTATTTCTGCTTAAGTTATTTGGATTTAAATATGTTTGACTGAGAGGGCGAATCATTGACCTCCATCTCCCTGTCCTCTTTACCCAGGTCTGACCCCTTCCGGAGCTTTGTCGACTACTGCCTACTGAAAATTCCTCAGGACAGACCCTCGTCAGGGGAGCTGCTACGAGTGAGTGGGCTTCCTCTGTAATCCCTGCAGCTGTGACCTCACTTCCCGTCTCAGTCAGTCCCTGAGCCATGTGGATGAGTCATTCCCACCCACCCACAGCTCCCCAATACGCAAGCATATACACAGTGTCTTCTTCAAGCACCCCGCTGAGGATGGCTTATTCTTTCTCTTTTTTTCTCTTTGTTGTAACTCTACTTCCTGTGCTACGCCTTTTATCCATGGTCCTTAAGGGCTCCATAGAATTCTGTATATTTGCTGTTTTCACATCAGTCCTTTGATAAAGATCCAATTAGTACAGAATGGGGTTTTAAATACAGATGCTGCCCATTATACTGTATGCAAGTTATTCCGTTTCTTTCCATTTGTTTTTTTGCATGCCAGATTTGCAAAATAAGAAACATTCAGAGGTTTCCTCATAATGTTACTGGACAATTCTTTTCCTTTTTTGATACCTTTTTTGATAGTTAGACAGTAACGAGATGACAGGGAATGAGGGGAGAGAGAGAGATGGGGATGGACAAGCCAACAAAAGTCCCTGGCTGGACACGAACCGGAGACGTTAGGGTTCATGGTTGGTGCCTTAAACCCTAGACCACCAGGGTGCCCCATTCTTTTCCTTTTTATATACCTTTCAGATCGTTTTTACAAAAAAATTCTTAGGTCCACTCATTTGGACCTTTCTGAAGAATACTTTGTCAAACTGCTATTTCCAAGGTCAATAATTGAACCATAATGCTCAAAATGTAGATGATGTTGTCACATGTCACCTTCAGTCCCTCTGTTCCCGTCACTCTCCACTGTCACCTGTCAAATAAAAGGCAAAATGATCCCATAAAATAAAAATTAAAAAATTAAATGCAGCTGGAAGTCAGCCTTTATAATGATATTTCTTTAGCTATCCTGCCCAATAAAGCCCCACAAAAACACGATGAATTTACACGATGTTAATCCGTCTGTGTTCATTGTGTTTCCCTGTAATTGAGGAGTTGATCTTTTTGTTTGTGTGACCAGCAGGTAATCCTATTGGCCCACTAAGAGTTTTATCTTCTTGGCGATCACGCTCAACAGTGCAGGAGCTCAAGCAGGAGTTTTCACACCTGCCTCACCTTAGGGAGGATGAAGGGATGGTGTGAGGTTAGGTAGCGGTTAAATAAGGGGCTCTGGACTGCCGTCTGGACAGGATCGACGTTTAGACTGGAATTCACTCTTCCCAACACCCCTGACCCAAATCCTGGCCGAAAAACCATTAAAGAGGGATAAGTACCAAACAGACTTTGGATCAGTGTCGAAGGGGCTGCTTTATAGTGAAGGGCTTGGAGGGGTGGGGTGTTAGCTTATGATTAATACCCCACTTTCTCTTCTCAGACACACACACACACAAAATCATCCTTTCTTTCAGTGTACACACACACAGGCACACGCCCCTCCAAGCTCTTTAAAGGGGAAATCAGGTCACTAATCTGGGGGCCTTGAGCTATCAGTGTTCTGGCTTCCGGTTAAACACACTCTCTCCCTGTATACCTCATTCAGAGTAATAGTAATTATATACATAATGAAATAATAACCTCTCAGTGTCCTCCTCCCATAAGTACCCGTCGTTTAAGCAAAAAATACTCTCTTGAACAGTTAAAAATAGCTCTGGGTGGTGTTTGTTTTTGGGTGCATGTCTTTTTTTAATCCCATAAATTAAGTAGCAAACCACAGATATTTCCAGTGCAACAACAGTTTCCCAGAGCACAAGAGGATGTGTTAAAATTGATTCTTTCGTCAGACCAACAGTCCAAAACCCAAAGATAATTCGATTTACAATAGTACAAAACAGAAAAGATGCAAATCCTCACATTTGACAATCTGGAACCAGTGAATTATGGGCATTTTTCTTTTATAAATGACTTAAACTCAAAATTGTTGCCTATTAATTTTCTGTCGATTCGCGTTCTTGTCAGATGAGAAGATTGACGCTATCTGTATGGTAAATGTACAGTATAGCTGGAGCCAGCAACTACTTAGCTTCACTCTGTTCAAAGGTTTAAAAAAATCTGCCTGTAAAAATCTTGTGTAAAACAGCGAATGTCCTTTTAACACTTTACTTTTTGCACAGATCAAACAAAATTAGATATAATGCATTAATTAGTGAGCTTTACATGTGCTGGTAGGTGGATTTTGTTACCTTTGGAGAGCGCCGGGCTAGCTGTTTCCCCTTGTTTCCAGTCTTTATGCTAAGCTAAGCTTACAGGCTCCTGGCTCTAGCTATATGTTTACTATACAAATATAAAAATTAATCTTCTCATCTAACTCAGCAAGAAAGAAAATAAGCGTAATTCCCAAAATGTTGAACTATTGCTTTAACACATCAAGCGTATCAGGCTTGCTCTCCGGGAATTGTCACGACTGCTGCTGTAATTGCAGTAGAAATAAATGAGTTGGACTAAAGCAAAGTGGGTACGCCAAAAAGTTAATAATAATAATATGTGATAAAATGCATTCAACATCACAAATTGATGATACCTAGCAGAGTAAATCTCTGAGGATGGATTAGTACTTCTGGCTACAGTGTACATACAGGGAAGGGACTGAAGAGGCTGTCGCTTCTTCTTAACACTAACCTTATAATGAGTAAGAATCCTGGCGATAACTTCTGGCTGGTCGATGGGACGGGGGTGGCCAAGCACCCACACTCTGGTGTAGGTCCGTCAGAAAACAGGACAAATCACTCTCATCTCTATTTTCAGAGCATGATGTCATTCCCCTGTGTCCTGACTAACCCATTACACCAGCATCTGTCACATGGAGAGGAAGGTGTGCAGAGAAAGAGAGCTGGAAATAGACCTAAAAATATATATTTTTTTTCTCCTTTTTTTTGATAAATTATATATATTTTAGTCCTGTACTCTGAGGTTGCGTACATTTCAACCATGTAAGCACACAATATTTTATGAATGAGAGTGACTAAGAGGAGGTGTGAATATGTGTGCATGGTGGAGTGGGTGCCAGCACAGGGGAGAGAAGATGTTTTAGTTTTATTTTCATCTTGATGTCCGTATAGTTAATTGCTGAAAAGTACCTAAAAGTGCCTGAACCCCCCAGCCCCACCCACCGACTGTGACCTGCTGGTTATGTAACATAAAATAAATAATTACATGAATGCATAATGCCCCAACCTCCACCAAATTACACCTCTATGAAATTACAGGCTGATTCCTCACAGTAGAACTGGTCACAGCTTAGAAATGTGATCTGAATGAGTTTCACCAGTCAGTTTAGTGTAAAACCGTTATCATAAAATAATCATGTTTTTGAAGAAAATATGACTTTTATGTAATATTAATGTTGTAGGGATTTAACTTCCTTGCTGTAGGATTTCGACTTTCTTTTGGTAAGGTTGCTAATATCCAGTGTGTATACAATGGAGTCCACAGATTCTTTTCTTTAATTATGACTCTTCCCTTAAATTTATTTATCTTTCCAGACCGTTTAATGTTTGTAGACCTTCTAGAAAGAAACAGAAAAGCCAGATAAAAAGACTGAAACCTTCCTTATCAGCATATTACTCAATGGTTGCTTTTGTTTCTTGATATAATTTAACTGAAGCTGTCATTAACTTGGTGCCAAGGCAAATACAGTTAAGACAGTTAAGATTTATTGGAATGAAAAGGATTAAGAGTATTTATGAAAATCGATGTTATGGACAATCTTTCACAGATCCCATGTGTTCAGTGTACTAGAGGATGTGGAGCTGGAATTCAGGATGGGCTGAGCAACCTACAGGCGCCCTCTAGTGATAGTCACAGCTGTGGTGCTCTTTGAAATAATACATTACATTAAAGAAGTTCATGGGAATGCAGTCCTAAAGTGTAAAATTACATGTTCTTTAAACACAATTTATAAGACCTTAAAGAACGGCAATGTTCCGCGTAAAAGCTTCAAGGTCCTTCAGGTATGAGATGTTCTCAAACCATAGTTTGTATATTTACTGAGAAATATACCAGTTAAATTTCCTACATCATTCAAGTAAACACCACTTTTTTGTTTGGCTTTATTTCCCATATAAATGTTCATTTTTTGGTATTAATAGTTTAATAAATAGGTTAAATTGATTGTAACATGTAGTCTGTAACATTTTCAGGTGAAAACTTTGGAAAAACACAAATACAATTGTACTAGAACAGATTCTGGAAAAAAAGTCTTTAGCATTGCCCAAAATAACCATTTAACATCCATACCTTCATACCATTGTGTGGTATCATTGTATGGTATGAAGGCTGAAGTTAAAACATAACTTTAATTAAATCACATTACTGTATAACAAATATTTTTTTAATTTCTAAACCAATTATTCCCTTCTTCTATGCTTCTTTAAATAACTTCTGACCTGGCTAACAAATTTACTGTCTCCCTCTTCTTCTTCTCTGTCCAGCATGATTTTGTGCGTCGGGAACGTTCGCCCCGTATTCTCATCGACCTCATCCAGAGGACCAAGGATGCGGTGCGTGAGCTGGACAATCTGCAGTATCGCAAGATGAAGAAGATCCTCTACCAGGAGAAACACAACGGGCCCATGGGAGAGAGCCAGGAGGAGGAGGAGGTGGGAGTCAGAGGGAGATGGCGGAGGGAAGGGGGGAATTGATTGGATAGAGTCTTGTGAAAAAGAAATAATACAGAGATGAGATTTATAGAGTTTGTCAGGAGCAAGGAAGCAAATGGAGAAGGGGTTAAAAACATGAAACCAGTTGAGCTCCATTTAAATTCTGATCACCATTCTTCAACTTTCACCTCAAAGAGAAGTCTGTCATCAATTTTTATTTGTTTATGGGTTTCGTGTAAAACCACATTCAATCCGGCTTTACTATCACAGAGGGAAACTGTTGTAAAAAACAGATGCACTACAAGTCCACAGTGTATGTGAAATCACAGGGAACAGCAGCAGAAACAATGATAATGCCAACTAAGACAATAGGTAATCAAATAAGAGATGAATAATAACCAGGTAGTCATCTTAAAAACAGGCAGGCACAGGCTACATACAGCAGTGTAGGGCTGCAACTAATGATTATTAATAATTAATAATAATAATAATAAGAATTAATAATTAATATTTTGGTCAATAAAATATCTGAAAATATTGACACATGCTTATTAGAAATTCCAAGAATGCAAGTTGACATCTTCAGATTTCTTTGTCTGCCCAACAGTCCCAACTCCTAAGATATTGAGTTTATAATGTTATTCAGCAGAGGAAATCAACAAATCTTTATGTTTGAGAAGCTGGAATTAATATTTTTGCTTGAAAAAGGACACTAAAAAAACAAGTAACAGTTAATTGATTATTAAAATGGTTGGATGATAAGTTTTCTGTCAATCGACTGTTCAATTAAACGACTTATCTTTTCGCTTCTACTGCAGTGTATCAATTTCTTATTGTAATTTAACACTTGTATTGCTCTGCAGTGAGTGAGTTTTTCACTTTATTTGAGTCAACAGCACAAAGGGTGAGGACAGGATAGTTTGTCTGAAATGATGTTAATGAAACCTCAAGAGGGCACTTAAAGGTGTAGTCTATGATTCTGGAGAAAGCTTGCTCAACAGCCAAACAAATACACCCATCTCTTCAGTGCTGCTTCAAACCCGCGCAAGTAACGCACAGCATTAGTTTGTCCTGTGCACAAGCACGAGTTGTGACATATTATACTGAAGTGTTTAGTGGAAACGCGGCTAAAGCGTCTGTATTTGACGACTTGGGATCGAACATAGAAATACAGTTGATGGCTACAGTCCAGCACTTTGACATCACAACATACAGGAGCCTTCCTCCTGCAGCCACGGTAGTCTGACACTGAGATGAAATGTCCCTTAGTTGACCTGGCCTGAGGCAGTATGAACAGGCATGGACAGCCAGCAGCCACAATAGTGTCATCCTACACCACGTGGCGCAGTTCAGAGCAGCCACCAGACCTCACTGCAACAAGACGCCGCTGAAGGCTTTACTGAGAAAACCTGCAGTCCCAAACCTTGTTTTCTGGTTTCAGGGGAAGAAGCGCTGCGTGTGGAAAGGCTGATTATAACATCCTAATATGGTTTGTTACTGCAGACTTAACTGAATCGTCTGCTGCACCTAAAAGCAGTTCGATTCCCTTTATCTATCATGGACACACACTCAAGTGGCCTTCTAATCTGAGGACATCTCAGTCAGAGCAATGTGCATTAACATAAGAATTGACTCAGGTGAATGATACAAACACACACATACACATCTGAACAATTTGAGGTTAATAGGCAATATAGCATGACTTTGACTCTAATACAATCTAGAGGTCATCAGTTATTTTCCCTGTATTGAAGTGACTGCATTTAATGATACAATTTGGAGAGGCCTGTGTACATTAGGGGTGAATGACACGGGAGTCTATCTGTGTGTATATTTGCATCTGTGTAAAATATCTTGACTCTTGAGTGTTCATTTGTGGAAGCATGTGTTTATGAATATGTGTGTGTGGATGTTCCCTTGCAGGACAGCGAGGCAGCCAGCTGTAAGATGAACAGCCTGGGCAGCAACCACTCCATCCCCAGCACCTCGGTCAGCACGGGCAGCCAGAGCAGCAGTGTGAACAGCATGCAGGAGGTGGACGACAGCTGCTCCGACATGACCATGATGCACCCCCAGGACTACAGCAGCACCCTGGACTCCTCCCCACACACCAAGAAGGTAAAGGTCAGGGGTGAGGGTTGGATGGTGGGAGGGAGGTGGTGAGTATGTAGGGCTGGAAAGTCACACCAAACCACCAAACCAGAGCTGGAAACTGGAGCGCAGTGTGAGTTCTCAGTGGTACCTCCTCTTCGACTCCACCTGGCATGTTCCAGATGTGTTCATCTGAATGTGTTTTAAACTGGATGTAACTTAACACGATTAATAATGTAAAAGTGGACACATTTTCATACATCTTTTCTAAGAAAACATATTTTGACTTCTGCCTGCTTGATGGAAGACATGTCCCACAGCACAATATGGGATCCATACAAAGTTTTAAATCCCATGTTTACTACACCATGACGTTATGTCAGCCAAACAAAAAGACAATAAGCTATGGATATGGCAGAGTTAAAACATGTACTTTAGTAATCAGAATAAAAACCTTGGCATAGCAGAGTCACCGCTCATGACGATGCCACACTTTTAAAGTGCTGCTATTGGTTGAAAACTGCATTTGAAATTGAGTATTAGGTTCATGCTGGAGACGTCTTGCCACAACAGATCAGCACAAACAAAAAATTTAAATTATTAAAAAGAAAAATCTGGGTGACAGGGACTAAGAATGATGGGGTGTGATGCGACAGAAAAAAAATCTTGCAAAAGGACTGTCAGGATACCAAGAAAGTTTAATATAGGAATGGACACAGTTAAAACTCTGCTATTAGCTGACCTACTCCACAATGTTTCCACGTGCCCCCTGGCAAATGCAGAAGTATCCCCTAGGGTATAGGGGATTCCCATACTTAAGGATTAATGTTTCATCATGACAAAAAAGAAGAAGCAAAGTATCTAATGGCTGAAATCCCAAATCCGGATCACCACAGAAGTCTTAATTTGTTGTTCATTCACACATTCTTACATCTGTCCACCAAGTTCCATTGATTTCCATTCATTTTTTTGAGATGTCCTTCTGCTGTAGAGACAAACAAATAAACACTAGCAAAAGTAAATCCTCCTCATTGGAGTTAAAACCTGATTACAGACAAGGACAATGTTTTACCCTCCCAATAATTGTACGATTATTTGACTTGTTCGAGAAGTACTCTCGCAGTAGTAAACACTTTTCCCAAAATGCTTTGTACCTAGGTTTCTAAGAATCTTAGTCCTTGGTGAGTACATAAAAAGACAGCAAGCACAATCAACAAATGCCATGTTACTAGTACAATGACTTCCTTTCTGAGGTAATAGCTGTGCACTCTAAAATGGAAAAGACACATGGCTCCGTGCAAACATCCTCTGGATTCCTCTTACTGTTTTCAAGTGTATGCGTAATCCCCCCCCCTCCCTCCCTTTGAAACCATGGAAACCATCGACACAGTCCTTACTGTTTGGCAGATCGCTTCAAGTTCATCACCGACACCGTTCACACTCTAAGAACAAAGGCTGTGTACACATGTCGACAAGCAGCACACACTCCCCACCATTTCCCCACTTACAGCTCTGTCATCCCGCACACACACACACACACACACACACACACACACAGGTCAACACAATGCCTGACATTCTCATTGAATATTTCATGTGACTTAAAAATCTGTGAAGAGAGGGCTGTCACTGCTCTGTCATTCTCTTTCTTCATCTGCTCTTTGTGTTTTGACAGTGCATGAATAAGGATGTCACTTTATGAACAGACAGCCAATGTGTTGTTTCAAGTTCAGGGGCTGGGCTGAGAACAAATGAAAGTGACACATTGTTTTCAGATGCTGATGAAGTTCCCTTCTCACATGAATCAACCCTTTTTTGGTCCCCAGGCTCCTGAAAATGTTTAATCAGTTTTTAATGGGGGGATTGAGTGTTGACATTTCATCATGTTTTGCAAGGTTACAGTTGACACAGTTTTAGCAAATGCTGAAGATTCCTTTTGAAGTTTAGATGTTGTATGATTAAAATCAATGGGGAATTTAGTTATTTAAAAAGTCACAGAATGATGATGAAGAGTTGAAACACTGACACAGTTTTTCGGGAGTTAAAACCTGTGAAGTGTCCTGTAGTACAGCACAGTTTTCACCTTCATTTTTATACCTTTTCACTTCAGTGCCATTTATTCTCGTATTATTTTAAAAGAAGACAACTCTGTGACTTAATCGATGACTTGTACTAAGTTTGCGTTTCTCCATGCGGTCTGTGTGTGTGTGTTTCACACAGGACCATCAGTACAACTGGGACGATGGGATCCACAGGGACCTCCGGTCAGGGCTGAGGCCGGCCTCCTCCGACAAGAGCAGTCAGGCACAAAACTACAAGAACCAGGGCCGCTTTGCCACCATAAAATCAGCCTCACTGGTAAGTTTAACAAAACTCTGTCTACTTTTCTACTGTTTTTACTTTGCGAGATCCTAAAACATGCTTTTATGTGCCATAAAGGTTTCAGGATCATTCATTTGTGGAACATTCACTTTGAGAAAGAGTTTGGCTTCTACAAGAAGTCGTTTTCCCATTTTTTGGCTTTCAGAGTGTAATGTTTACACCGTAGCAGCATATGAGGGCACTCTCTCTCTGTTAAAACCTGTCTGTGAATGTCATGGTTGAACGTTGAGTCTGGAAGTGATGTACTGTAACGTCTCCACGCTGAAGAAATGCGTCCATTTTTGAACAAACTGATGTTTTCAAGCACTGTATAAAAGCAGGCCTGCCTTTCCTTTGCTGTTTATTTTTAACACTCAGATCTCTTTTTCCACCTATTTCATATTTATTTTTCTTCCCGTCAGTCCGTCTTTTGGTCTTTACCTCTTCCTGGCTCTTTGTCTCTGCTCTCCAGTTTTGGCCCAGTCTCTGTAACGGATCTGTGTTTGTCTGCTGTCATTCCTCTCATTCACTTCACTCCTTTTGTTTTCTCCTCTTGTACGACGCTTTACATTACCACTCCCCTCCCTCCGCCCTCTCCTTTATTTCTTCCTCTCCTGCACTTGATAATACATCATTCTCAGATCTGACTCAATGTTCTGAGTTGAAGGGGGTGGAATTTGCTCTCTCGCTCTTTCTCTCTCTTTCTCCATGTGTCCCGTTCTCTCTCACCCTCCCTGTCTGTTGTCATGGAAACCAGCTCTAGTAACTAGTAAGTAGTTGTGGTGTTGTGTGTAAGCGTATGTAAGTGTGTGTGTGTGTGTGTGTGTGTGTGTGTGTGTGTGTGTGTGTGTGTGTGTGTGTTTACCCATCCATGACCCACTGGTTTTAATTGTGAGTCCCTTCTGCTGTCAGGTCTTAAACCAGACATGAGAAAACATGAGCAAAGAAGATGAGTGTGTGCGTCTGTGTCCTTATTTTGTCCTTGACCAGAGCGTTAGCCACTGATAGTCCAGTGTTGTGTGTATTATTTATTTTTTAAAATTTTTTTTTGACCACACGACTGGAAATGTCTTTTTTNCAATATGATTAATTTTTAGAGGCCTGAAAATGTAAAATCCAGTAAAGCAGACGGTTTCCTCTTAATTAATTACTTAAAGCAGCTCAATGGAATTTTTCATTTTGTGTTGATGTTGGCGGTCCCTGTGGACAAAGGCGGTGGTGTTTCGCCTAACGTTAGGTTACATATGGCCTCCGCTTCACTCCCCGCTGCAAGGAGACTACTTCCCCAGGAGGAGAGCGGGCGGCAGCTCCAGAGACGGACCTTCAGTTAGCGGCTGAAACAACTCGAATTCAGCCAGAGCAAACCCCAGCGCCGTTTCGTCTGATTTTGCGGAAAAACCCGACCCGGTGGCAGGCATTAAGAATAACTATTAGAAACTAATAGAAATAGCCAGTCTTCTCACTGTTGGTCTCGTTTGCTTATGTAGGTCATATAGAGGCATCAGTATTAAATTGAGACGGTTTCATTACCAGTTAAAAAGTCCATGGAGTGCTTTTAAAAAAGGCTACAACCTTTATTTAAGGCCGTCATAACTTGTTAACTTATAAGTATGCCAAATTATCATATAGTTATCAGGATTTATCTCATTATTTTGACACTTTATCTCATGATTATTAGAAATTCTCTCAAGAATCCTCTAATCATGATTCTCATCTCAATTATAAGTCATAATTATGAGGAAACTTAATCATGAAAAAACTTTTTGTAGATTTGTAGCTCAAACGGGCTTCCATTCAATTCATTCACAACCCCTCAGAGCTATCTTGCGACCCTAAGAGTGGAAACTACTGCTCTATACCATTACTGAAGCTCATGTCATGGCGGAGACACACGGCGTCCTTAAAAAAAGGTTGACACAGCATCACTCGGCATTCAGATTCATCCTCTCGCTTTACTCAGAAAGCTTCTGACTTTCCTGACTGCTAATGCGAGTGCCTAGCTCAACAGTCCAGCAGAGCAAGCCAACACCTTAGTCAAGAGATGCTAGCACAGACCGTGTTTATCAGTCACTTAGCCTACTCTTCGTCATAGAGCAGGCGTTGGTGTGGCTGTCGCCATACAACACACACACCACTGTTTGCAGACCAAGCTAATAGTATTAGCTGCTGACAGCCACCAAACCAGGTAGCACAAGCTAGCTACTAGCTAGATCCATGCAGCTTACTGCCCCCAATAAAGTTTTGCCAAACTTTTCTGTCATCCTTTGTCGAGCTAGCTACACCAGCCTTCCTTAATATGAGAGACAGCAAACCTGGCGCTAGCAGGGGAGACGGATTTCATTCTCCTGACAATAAGCCTACCTCTTCCTCGCTTTACACAAGGAGGGTGTTCTGGTGAGACACCTCAGTCATGTTATCAGAGAACAGGGGTCACAGGACATGTAACATTAAGTTTAAGGAAATTTGTTCTTATGCACAAAAGATGCACAAAGGTAATTGTGTCCCCTGTCTTCAAGGCACATAAATTCAACTTAAAAAGAAAAAGAAATTCTCGCCTCTCCCCAACTCCTCATTAATTGCTTCTCTTATCATTTATCTGTTAAAGAATCACTTTAACATCACAGAAATACAGAGTTCTAACTCAAAAACAATTTCGGCTCATTGCAAGTTGCTGTGGATTAAAGTCAAACTAAAAAACCTCAGATGTAAGCAGCTGAAGTGGCACACGCTGTGTCTGCAGCTCTGTGTAACTGAGGCTGCCTCTCTTGAAAGGAGGAGGCATCGTGTAAACCACAGTATCTGAGTTGTGTGATAGCACCGGTCCTGCCTGCCGGCACTGAAAGAGATGACATCATCTTTTTCTGCCGAGCGCAGACGTCCTCAGATTGGCCTCGACTCGCTGAGACTGGAATCAGCAGGTAGACAAAAGAGAGATGGAGAGAGAAGAACGGGGGGTCCAGATGGTGAGGGGTGATGGATCGCCAGAGAAAGGAGAGACAGGAAGACAGAGAACAGGAAAAGAGAGAGAACATTAAGAAGAAGAAGGGATTAGAAAAGGGAAAAATAGAAAACATACTGCCAGTGATAAGTTTTGCATGCTCAAAAACACAAGTATGGAAATTGCTGAGTGACAAATACATGTTGAACATATTTCGCTCGTATTTCCGAAACACATAGGAGGAAATCACGGTGGTGGAGGGAGATTTGAAGAGATTAAAGGGTGAATAAAATGAAAGAGCATGGTGGCTGGAGACGGTAAAGACGCAGTGGAGGACACAGATGGAAGATATCGGGGGTGAGAAGGACAGATAAACAGAGGTGAGACAAAAGAGCAGTGCAGATTGAAATCTGGACTGACAAAGAAGGACAAGGGGGGGACAGAGGCAAAAAGAGGGTGATTTGCTTTGTCACCCATAGGGGACATGGAGCGTGGAGTCCGATCTGATGTAGAGGTGGGAAAACATGGAGAGAGAAGAAGAGGTACGAGAGAAAAGGAAAGGGTAAAACTGAAGAGAAGGACAGATGAAACGTGAGAAAAGAAGGATGAGAAATTATTGAGGGAGATGGCAGGAAAGAGAAAAGGATGAGGATGGAGAAAAACGGCAGAATAGAGACTGATGTAAAGCGAGAAGGAGAACGAATGTGAGACATAACTAGCATGTGAGAGGGAGGGCAGGGGTTATTATAGGTCAGATGAAGTAACTGACTGAAGCGTGAGGCTGTGTGAGAGACGACGTTGTAAAATATTTCACCTCATCTGCCACTTGACTCGTCTTCAGCTCTCGGTTGCAGGTTGTAACCTGACAGCCTGTAAACCTATCAGCACGTCGACAACAGAGCAGCAGATTACAGTTAGAGACGCATCAAAAAAAGCACCTTCCCCATCAGTCAGCTCTTTTTGCCAACAGTTAAAGCTTATAACTCATAGCAATATGCTTTATTGGTATCTGCTATATCGTTGTATAACAGAAAAGAGTTAAAAGACTTATTTCACAGGTGAATGTCAGAGGTTGTGGTTAAACCAGATGCACCTCTTTTGCATTTGCATCGCCTTTGAGGCCCAAACAGACATCTGAGAATACAGAGCCCCCCACATTTATGCATGTACAGGAAAACAGTACAATAAACGAGGGTCTG
>NTHP01000178.1:397314-416834 GCA_003416845.1 Oplegnathus fasciatus | reverse complement strand
TTGCTTTACACAACTCTCAAGCTGTGTATTTTCTTATAAACCAGAACAGTATGATGCTTTATTATTGCATGCACTTTAATTTTTTTTTTTCCAGGTTAAAAGAAAGCATGAATCTGTCAGAGCTTTTAATTATATTTGTAAATAAAGTGCTCATCACACAAACAAAGGAGGTGTTGTTATATATGCCCAACATGAATTCCTCATATCGTCATTTTCACTGTGTACAACAGCAGAAGGCGGTAAAGATTAACAAGTAGTTTAAGACTGCTGAGTTAAATGTGCAACAGTCTGAAAACATGTCTGGACACATTTCATCACTTTTACTGAGAAGCAGCTGACTGGTCTTCCATAATCCACCTGATAACAAAGCTTTTTGAGCTTGAAATCCAGCTGGAACTTCTGTATTGTAGGCCTCTGCTTCTTTGTTCAGGGATTTAAATTGTACTAGAAGTAACAGTAGTACTGTACAGACGCCGTTGCTGGTAAGAACAAAGGTCACTAAAGGTATGTTAGATAAAACAGAGCAAAGTTCTGCAGTCTGCAGTACTTTTATTAACCTAAACTGTTCCACCAAATGGTATGACATGTTATCATAATATGATAATCTATAATCGTATAATAATAATATAGTAAAACAAATAAAGCCAAGTTTCACATCTCTCACTTCAAGCCTTTTGTCGGACCAATCAGTGACGATGGGTGATTTAAAGTAGTACCCCTGGGATGAGGACATTTTGGGGACCAGGAACTAAATTTAGACCCTAGTTCCTCCAGTGGAAATGTAGGTATATTGTACCTGCTGACACCTTTCACAGTAAATGATGTTGTACTTTCTGCAATCTGCTCCTTCTGCAACTGAAAACAAAAAATAAATTCTCCTGGTTGTAATTCTTTAGATCTCAATGGAACAAATTTCTCAAATTATTCCTCACATTTATGATGATTTATGATCATAATACTTTATAATATGTTTAATAACAAGATGTTATGGAGGATCCGGGTTTGGAGGATTATCAGCCACCAACATTTCTATAAAGAACGCAACCATTTCAGTGTTTAACAGATTTATTGCAGAATAGTGCAGGTGACGTCATTGAGAGGAGCAGTTATTTTTGTCACAGCATGGTTAGGCAACAGTGGGAAAGAAAAATACTATTCAATGGCACACTCAAAAAAAAAAATGCTTTGTTACTGTTGGGGTTCTTTGCTTCTTGCAAGAATGGGAATTTCCTACAGACCAGCAGCCCATGCGGGAATTCCTAGTGCTGAACGCTTTAAAGTCGAGTCTTTTGATTTATTTTCCGGCCAGCTGCTCGTACAGTTTGGGGACGTAGTCGTCCCACTCGGCCTGGTAGCAGGTTCCCGCCACCGGGGCTCCCAGATTGTATTTCTGCCTGAAGCTCTGGATCTTGAACTTGCCGCGGCCGTCTCCAGAGCGGTTAGTGAGGACGTTCTCGGAGCAGGACAGGCTGCCTGGCTGCTCGTACACCAGCCACACATACCTGTGGAGACCTGAGGGGGACAAAGACAGACGGTTTTAAATGTCGCATTACAGTACGGCTGGAAAACAGCCTCTTAAAACTGTAAATGATTGAGGCCAGGCTACAGATACTGTTTAAGTTTTAAGTAGCAAAGGCTGCATACGTGCCAAACTCCAAACCAGAAGTTAAATATCTGACAGATAAAAGTGAAGTGATGAAGCCTGCTGCATGACCAGTGAAATGTCTTTAATGTAACAACAGCCCTGTGTATAGTTTTCTTTCAACTTGACATAAGTTGTATATATTCTCACTAACAGACCAGTTTCATCAGAATAAACATGACAAAGACAGTCTTAGGTCTGACAGTCTGGACCCAAATTAATATTTCACCAGGAAACATCCTGAATTCTATTTTAAAACATGATGTGTTTGTTGTTTCAGATTAGGTATTCTAAGTCTTTCTGACAACCTGCAGACTGTAGAGGATTGTGTAGAGGAACATTCTTTGTCTTGAACTTAACCCCAAATCATGGACACAAATCCATCCAGTCATGCGTCGGTCAAACAACAGGTTTAACTGGTCGAACTGAAAACAATCTTCATCCTTTAATTGTGTTTTCTCTAAGCTTCATTCTCTCTTACCTGTGCTTTTGGGAGGACCAGAGCCCACGTAGTCCGACATGACGCAGCCGGAGGACACATCATTCCCTTTCATGTTGACCACCAGAAAGTGGTGCCACTCCCTTTAGTGAAAAATTGTTAATTTTAGGTTTTTAAAAGCACTATAAAGTCAAACACTTCGCAAAACCCGACTTCAGTTTAAAGTACAAGAGATGCTTTTTCTGTTTTGATGCACCAAAAAAACCAGCATTGCCGGTCACTCTGTGTGCTTTTACTAACAGTTTTGAACAGGAACTGTTGCCAAGTGTAATGAACCGATCATAATCAGCACAGAGACTGAAATGTGGGCATCTGCCTCCAAGTCCAAGACCTCCAGGGGCCCCAAATATCGCAGGCTCACTGTTGGAGTACCATTAAAACACAATATTAACCAAAACAATAAGCACCTTGAGGCATTTTATTACTTCATCATTAAGGAGCCTTGAGTCAAAATCTTTTTGACTTGGATTTTGTGCTTACATGGTGAATAATCATTAAAAAAAAATATTATTATCATATTTTTAAAAAAACCTACTGATACAAAGCAAACCAGCAAAATATTGACAAGTACTTGAAAGCAGCAGCGTACATGTACAATGCACAGAGAGTGGGTGGTAGGGGAGGTAAAGAGGGGCACACATCTCATGTTTGCCCCGGGCCACTTGACAATTTAATCATGCAGTTAGTCCACCAGGGGCCACAAGACTGGACCCCCTTTTGGTTCCCTACAATGCAGTGACATTTCTCTAGCAAAAGAAAAGGCAGGATTCCCCTTCAATTCCAACCATTACTTGTATTTTTAAGGCACAATTTAATAATTGTCTTTGTCACATAAATTGCTGTTTTTTAACTGTAATGTTCCAACCATCTTCAGTCCGTTTTTTAGTAAGTTTACTCAAATGTATTAACAGGTTTGCCTGCTCCTCTCACCTGAATTTGGGGTCTTTCCTGCTGGGGGCGTCAGGGTCGGTCAGGGCCAAAGTGTACATCTTACTGGAGTCGCATCCTTCCCACTCGATGCAGGTGGGTCGATTCTGCACCTGCAGGTGAACACGGGTGAAACTTACTAAAACTGGTGCGCAGTGGTGGAAAGTACATTTACTCAAGTACTTGAGGTACTTGAACTTTACTTGAGTATTTCCCTTTTTTTTTACTACTTCATACGTCTACTCCACTACATTTCAGAGGCAAATATTGTACTTTTTACTCCACTACATTTATTTGATAACTTCAGTTGCTTTGCAGATTCAGATTAATAATACAAAATATAAACAACAAATAAATTATGATGTAACATTATAGATTAAGATAAAACTTTATTGATCCCTGGGGGAAAAATTCACAGGCTACCCAGCAGATAAAGTGTACAAAGTAGATTATTAAGATTATTTTCATTGTCGATTAATCTGTCGATCATTTTCTCGAGTACTCGATAAGTTGTGGTCCATAAAATGTCAGAAAATGGTGAAAAATGTTGATCACTGTTTCCCAAAGCCCAAGGTGACGTCCTCAAATGTCTTGTTTTGTCCACAACCCGAAGATATTCAGTTTACTGAGTAAAGAAACCAGAAAATATTCACACTTGAGAAGCCGAAATCAGAGAATTTGTGCACTTTTTCTTAAAAAATGACTCAAAACGATTAATTGATTATCAAAATACTTAGTGATTAATTTAATAGTTGACAACTAATCGATTAATCGACTGATGGTTGCAGCTCTGATATAGTTAAAATTAGTTCCATCTTTACCAGCTGCAACATTAAAGTGATGAACACGTTAATGCAACAATAATTATAATTCAATAATATAATATTTATTATTCTGAAATGAGCCATTCTGCATTATGAGTACTTTTACTTTTTGTACTTAAAGTATATTTTGCTGCCAATACTTTTGTACTCTTACTTAAGTACAATTTTGAATGCAGAACTTTTACTTGTAACAGAGTACTTCTACACTTTAGTATTACTACTTAATGTTTTAGATCTGAGTACTTCTCCCACCTCTCCTGCAGGCTCACATTGGGGGTGTCAACTTGTCTGGATGTCCGCGCTTTGGCAGCTCTGACGCCCATCAGGGGGCGCTATCCGCCATTTATTACAGCTGCAGCCATGCTGGGAGGCATTATGTAACCCAATTCATTGTTGTCAAACATTTGCGAACAGGCCCACACCACATAATTAACTATAAAGCAGCGTTTGTCAAAGAGAGAAAGAAAGAAATACGTGTTATAACATGGCGCCCGCAGTATAGCTTTTCAGCTAACGCTCTGAAACGACGCTAAGTTAGCTGAGTTGTCAGCTTGGCTAGCCAACATCAGTTAGCTGACTAACCTGTGTTGGCGTGAGCACTTTGCCGAGCTCGTCGACTTCCACAGAGCCGTATTTAACAGTCAGAGGCTGTGCGGGCTTTTCCTCGACCTCCTGCAGGGCAAGAGCCCCGGTCCACTGGCTCAAATCTGCGGGCATTTTGACTTCTAACGTTAGTCTGGCTGCAGACGCTGCTGACTGTACCGCTATTCACAGGCACACAGTGACTGCCAACAGCGCTGCGTTCAGGTACCACCGGAAGATATACAAACTGGTGAAGAATCAGCGCGTTTAGCTGACAAGCTGAACCATCTGAATCCAGAATATCTTTATTCATGAATTATAAATGAGCCTTAAACGAACTACAGTAGAAGTTCATCATGTTTTGTATGCTGTAGCGTTAGCAACACCTGATAGTTTTAATGTAAAGTCCCATTGGTAGATCATTACCGAGTTTATTGTCCGTTTTCACCATAGTAGTGATATATTAGTAGTGATATATTACTAGTGATTCATTGGTAATTATAAGTGGGAGGTAAATTAACTCACTGATGCTTCTTGTGTTTGGTACTGTGGGCTGAAACATAATTTTCCCAGTCATCTGATTACATTTGAACGGCACAAGCAGCACCAGCTGCATGTGGCCGCCAGAGGGCGCTGTCGCCTCACTGCCACATGGATTGTGGTTCGCTAAAATCTTTGTCAATCAGATCACCCGTCCCGAACTCGTCCCTCCTCCGGCTCACATGCTCCATTAACACATTTTCTGTTTCCAGACATCCCATTTTTAGAAACTGGGCTCTGACTATGAGGGAATTGTTTCGTTGAGTTAGTAAATTGAGGGATATTTTACCTGTCAAAGCAGAGGAATGTGTCCCCCCTTCTTATTAAGATGCAATATTATTCCTCTGTGGGGTTAGAGTAGGTTTGTGGTAATCAGTATGTAGTTTATAGCAGCCAGTTGTAGTAAATTAATGATGTCTGTTATCTCCTTTATAGCAGTGGTTCAGATTGGCATGCCACAGTCCTCAAAACACACGAAACACAGATTTAGTCGGAACTGCTAAAGTAGAGTTCCCTGCAGTGGTGGAAGAAGTACTCAGGTCTTTTACTTAAGTAAATGTAGCAATACCACAGTGTAGAAATACTTTGTTACAAGTAAAAGTCATGCATTCAAAACTTTAAGTAAAAGTACTCATGATGCAGAATGGCTCATCTCACAATAATATATATGATATTATTATTAATGGATTATAATTAGTGATGCATTAATGTGTAAACATCACAAATGTTGCAGCTGGTAAAGGTGGGACTAATTTTAACTACTTTATATTCTGCTGGGTGGCTTAATCCATAAAAATACATCATCATTTGTCACTTGATTATATTTTGTATCAATAATCTGACTCCGCAAAGTAGTAACTAAAGCTGTCAAAATAAATGTAGTGGAGTGAAAATGTACAACATTTGCCTCCAAAGTGTAGTGGAATAGAAGTGTAAAGTAACATAAAATGGAAAAACTTAAGTTCAAGCCTCAAAAATTGTACATAAGTACAGTAGTTGAGTAAATGTACTAGCCTTCACCCACCACAGGTTCCCTGCATGCATTGCATTTGACTTGATCAGCCAGAGTACATGTTACACATGTGTTATTATACATGTATTTTATAAGAATTACAGAAATAACAATAACTGCATATCAAACCAGTACACACAGCATGATATTATTACCCCTTGTGCCATAATCCAAGGCAATTTAGGAGACCAGATCAAAGGCAGATGATATGCCACCAGGCAGAGCGCCACATAAAACATCAGGATATCATAAATCTACAACCTTATCTACTCTACCTACGTCTACCTGTTTAAACCTCCACAAATATCCGCTTAAGTAAAATCAGTTAAAGGACCACACCAGTGCTTTTGCAAGTTTTGTCCATGTACTGCAAATTACATATACTTTATATCACAGCTGTAATTTGCAAATTTGAGGTACTTGTACTTTACTTGAGTATTTCCATTTTGTGCAGAGGTAAATATTGTACTTTTCACTCAACTACATTTGTACTTTTATAAGTACTTTTACTTTTGATACTTCGTGTCAATTTTGTTAAAGATACTTACACTTAATATATATATATATATACATACACATATATATATATGTATGTATTTTTTTACATACTTTAACTTAAGTAAGGTTTTGAATGCAGGACTTTTACTTATTTCCACAGTGTCATATTACTACTTTTACTTAAATTAAGGATCTAAATACTTCTCCCACCACTGATAAGAACAATAAAAACACTAATTTACCTTCTCATGATAACTAAGAAATAAATGTTATGTTACTGTACCTTTAACAAGGTGAGGTCAGGGTGTGGTCTATTCGGGCCTGAGGTTCCGGATCAGCATGCTCTAGTAAACAAAGCACGTCCGCCAGAGAGAGAAGTCACATCATGTCAGGCTGGTCACCTGTGTAGTCTGTGTGCTGTGGTTTATAATGGGCGGACAGGTGCCCACCGTGTTCCTGTGTGTTATCGACAGACTCACACAGGTGGACTAGTCAGACAGGTAGTCAGACAGGTTTGGACTGGAAGCCTTTTGTTCACTTTCTTTGAAGGCGATGTAGCCAGTTGGAGAGTTACCATGAAGATAGTCGCAACTGTAGCGCTTCTACAACTGTGTTTATCTGCGACAGGTGAGTTTTCATTGAGACAGGTAACACAGGTGAGTCTGAAAATCCTCCTCACGTTGTTTTCTGAGTCCTCCCTCTTCTTGTCACAGCGGCGGTTTCGGGTAATGGCTCCACCGAAACGGCCCTGACAGCCTCACCGGGCGACATCGCTCTACTTCCGTGTTACACCGTCGGTAACGTCACACCGACTGTAACTGCATGGATGAAAAATGGACGAGAAGTCATCAGAGGCGGCGTCTCTTCACCGAGCCCCTCGCCCGCCGGACAGCGCCTCGCAGTGCTGCATGATGGGAGTCTGAACATCATGGCGGTGATACCTGGAGATGAGGGCAGCTACCTGTGCAACTCCACGCTGCCAGGCAACAACACCTTTCGGGCACGTGTCCTGCTGCAAGTAGCTAGTAAGTGAACGCTCGTGAGTCCAGTTTGATGATCTGGACCTTTTCTGCCTTCACTAGAACCCCCTGAAGCGGCATTTCTAGTAAACACAAACTGGTTCTTCAACATAACAGACATACAGGCAGTGGTGGAGGAAGTATGCAGGTCCTTTGAAGTAGTAATACCACACTGTTACAAGTAAATGTTACTTAAGTAAAAGTATGTGAGTACACTGAACAAAAATATAAACGCAACACTTTTGTTTTCGCTCCCATTTTTTTGTGAGTTGAAATAAAAAATCCAAGAATATTTACACAGTAACAGGTATATTTCTCTCAAATTTTGTTCACAGATTTGTTTAAATCTGTGTGTGCACACAGCTCCTTTGCCAAGATAATCTGTCCACCTGACAGGTGTGGCATATCAGGATGCTGATTAAACAGTATGATTATTACACAGGTGTGCCTTGGGCTGGTCACAATAAAAGGTCACTCTAAAAAGTGCAGTTTTATTACACAACATAATGCCACAGATGTCACGGTCTCGACCCTGGTGAGGACGAGGCTCTGGATTGGCGAGTTCCAATTGCTGCGGTGGTCACACCAGATACTGACATTTCATTCATTCGTTCATTTTGAACTATTTTATACTCAGCTAATAATTGTTTTCATTATGGGTTAATCTGCTGATTATTTTCTCCATTAATCGATTGATTGCTTGGTTTGTAAATAAATCGTAAAATAGCGAGAAATGTCGTCACAATCACTCAAAGTGACACCTTTTGTCAAACCAACAGTACAAAACACAAAATCATTAAAAAAAAATAAGCAGCAAATCGCCGCATTTGTGAAGCTGGAACCATGAAATGACTTAAACGATCATCAAAATAATTGCCAATTCATTTTTTGTCAATCGACTAATTGTTTCAGCTGTACTTGTATAAACTGTTGGGTAGTTTAATTTATAACAAAACATCATGTTTTATAAGCTCTTCATGTGTTTTGTATCTTCACTTGTAAAGTAACTAAAGCTGTCAGATAAATGTAGTGCAATAAAAAGTACAATATTTCTCTCTGAGATGTGGTGGAGTAGAAGTAGTGGCATGAAAAGACTTAAGTAAAATACAAGTACCTCCATTTTGTACTTGAGTCAGTGTACTTAGTTACACTCCACCACTGGTTACAACTAGAAAAGCTGCACTAGAATAGATCATTATCAATTAAAATATCAATTATTTTTTCAATTAATCATTAAGTTTAGAGCTAAAACAAATTGTTGATTTATTGATGAATCAACTGACAGAAAAGTAAAAGATTTGTATCATCAAGTAATCATTTATTTTGTTTTGTATTAGCCAGTAGTTGTAGTTGGTGAATTATTGCGCTGCGTACAGTTAATTAAACGTACACTGTGGAGTTTTCATTGCAGTACGTCTTATGTTGAATTCATTTACCACGTTATAAAACATTTGCAAAACCCCGTCTTTGAATGTTTTGAAAACTGGATTTACTCTTGCAAACATGACAAGCTGCTTACATAATCATTATCATGCAATCAAATGATTTGATTTGATGATAATCAAATGATTTACCCTAAAAAGTAACATTACAAATGACTGTGGAGAATAGTGAGAGACGAGAACATGCTCTGTTGTAAGACACTGCTTGTACGCCTTTCAGGTGGTCCGGAAAATGTATCTACGTCCATCGGTCCGGCCACCGCCCTGTCCAACGGGACACTCATCGTCTATCGGGGTTCGGCCGTCTCCTTTAACTGCTCCGGCTCCTCCTACCCCTCCCAGCAGCTGACCTGGGCCTTCAGCGGAGCTTCGTCCAGCAACGAGTCGCTGGCTTCCACCTCTGGATCCTGGCTGGACTTCAGGATAGAGGACATTCAGCCCAGCGCTCAGGGAGTTTACAGCTGCAGGGCTGAGAACGCCTTCTCTCATCAGACGGTCAATAAGAGCACACAGCTGCTAGTATACTGTAAGTACCGTGAGAAAAATACCCAGAATACCCTTCTACGGCTAAAGGTCTGATGTGGCAAAGCATCATTTTTATGGTTATTTTCATTCAGTGGGCTGCACGTTAGATGGAAATGGCGAGAGTCAGCCTTACTTTATAGTGCCATGAGGAAAGAATATATAGCAATACATATGTTATATATATATATTATACAGTATATTATACAACAATATATAAAGCATCATTTGTTTCTCATGTTTCAATACCGGTGCCGATACAAAATCTGAGTCTGATACTAAAACTTTTTTCAGTACATTAGTCTGAGAAATTAAAACATGTTTTTCTTCTCAGTTCATCAGTGTTTAATGTTGTCTCAACACAAGCAGCGGTACAAGAAAAAATACATTTAATAAGCTATCAAACAAAAAGTAAACAAGACTCTGCATCCCACTGAGCATTCAGCGCCAACTTTCAGTACTTTTGAAAATGTGAAAAGTATCCAAGCATTAAAAACAAACAAGAAATCACGTACACAGAGACACAATTATTTGTGAATAGAAACAGAAATATCCTCAATCCTAAGGATGTGAACAAAACACACCTCAGCACTTATACAGTTCCTCCAAAAAGAAAACAATGATAAAGGAAAAAAAAATCTAGGAAAAGAGAACCTTAAGACTTCCCATAACCATATTAAAACCCACCCAAACCCTAAAAAGGGAGGAAAAAAGAAGAAATATTATGATGAAAATGAACATCCAGTTATTTGTGTTACTTTATTAATTATGTGACCTACATTAATGCTTCATATTGATGTGTTCTTGTAGCCGCTGTTTCCACAGACCAAATATCCAGGAAGGCAGATAACCAGTCTGCCACAGACACAGATTGAGTAGCTTTTTTATGGGCACACTAAACAAATACTCTGCTCCACCTTTCAGCTTCTAACAGTTTACTGCACAGCGAATGAGTAGTCATTAAATACACAGGTGTAATCTCATGCTCTTCTTGGCAGAAAACAATAGAAGGTAAACAAGGTGGGGGAAAAAAACACTTGTAAATGTTAAGATAGGCAGGAAAAAAGCTGAGTCATCATCTAATAGCAAGTCCAAACATCATGAAGAGATCAACTAAACTCAGTAAATTCACTATGATGTTACCGTAATTTCTTCTGTGTGGCCTCCGTTATAAAAATAAGTTTTTATCTGCAAGGTCGGGAGGATGTGGCCATGTTGCAGTCAAAATAGTGATGCGTTGAATAGACACACGCAGCATTCAGTGTTTTTTCCGCCATCCTGGAATTACTCACAGATGCATGACTTTTCCACAGGAAGCTCCACCCATTCTTTCCTCAATTCCCACTTTTCTGTAACAACCTGTTTTTAAAAGAGTTTTTAGGAATTACATCTGTGGTTTGCTTGTATATGAGGCTCAGCCTTATGGTTACACATTTCATAGGTAACACCTTATTCTACAGGTTTGATAGTTTCCAGTTATTTCCAAGAAAAGGACTGATATGTAAATGAAAATCTGGTAATAATTGAAGGGACATTGAGAGACACTGTTTAATTGTTACACTTCCATTTGGTTAATTATATAAATCGCCGGTCTGTCAGTCAGTGCTCAGCAATTCAGCTGAAACTGTTCAACATCCTGTATTTGGAGAATAAAGTTTCCAATAATAAATAGTTAATAAATCAATATTTACTGGAAAAATACTGGAAGAAATGGGATTGTTACTTTCAGGAAACTCTGAACTGCTGATCTTGACCATCTGTCTCTGCACATACAGAGACGATGTTCCTAAATAAGCTGGACATTTAAATGATAGCAGCCATAGTACACAGTTGCTCTCTGCAGGTTTTTTCTCAAGTTCCTTACTGAAGTTTTTGTCCTGACTAGATGTCCCAGACAGACACCCTGAGTGCATGTGGGCAATAGCACAGGACCCCTCCCACGTCCAGTTCAACTGCACCTGGTTTGGAGCGTATCCTACCCCGACGCTGCGCTGGGGGGTCGACCAGGATGACCAAGGAGCTCGCTGGAAAGGACACGTTTATGCATCGGAGGTGACGGACAGCCTGTCGGTGACGCTGAACCGCTCCATGCTGTCCGACGGGGAGACGCTGAGGTGCATGGCCCAGCACCTAGCGCTCGCTCTGGGAAAGGACAAGTCGTGTTCGTTTACTCTCAGTAAGCATGTTGTGGTGAAATGAGCCTCTTAACAATCCTGAGACGTGCAACTGCTGAATCTTTTATGTGCTTTCCACTTTAGAGGCCACTGAGCCACACGGAGACTCTTCAGTGAGCAACCACTGTTGACAATGTTTGCTTGGTATTCTTAATGTTGAACATACTTCAATTTAAATGGTCAGTTCATCCAAATACATAAAACATATTTTCTCAATTACCACCAGTCAAATACAGCCATGCAGATAGTTTTGAGATGTCTGTACAATTTAGGAGTTTTTGGTGCTCCTATATTGAAAAATAACACTTTCACAGCAGCATCTCGCTCCAGAAATAAAGAAATAGTTCGTATAAAAACTGTCCGCAGTGAGGTTTGTGGATTATTCAGAGTAAAAGGGACACTTCAGGATTGTATCTAGCCATGCAGATAGTTTAGAAACTGGGGTTAACATGAGTTTATCTGTTGAGGCTTTGAGATCTATACCTTTTCTGTGGATTTCTGCCTCCACCCCAGTGCAATGTAGGTCAATAGGATTGTGTTTCCGGCATTCAGACCATTGGAAAAACTACATTTAAAAAAATCTAAAGAAACCTGTCTATCCACTAAAGTGTCCCTGTTGTCCCTCTTGATAATCCACAGAACTCACTGTGGAAAGTCTTCATAGGAACTATTTACTTGGTACAAAGTAGAAACTGTTCACAGCTCAGATCTGTGCACTCTAACTGACGCTGTTTCTGGAAAGATTTCCACATTCCTGCTTAACTGTAAAAAAAAAAAAAAAAATCGATGCTGCAAACACCGGAAACAAATATTTTAATATTGATCTCCATTGTTCTGAGATGGAGGCAGAACATCTCAGACACAAATATCTCAGCAGATAAATCCATGCAAATCCTAATGTTATAAACTTCCATGCAAGAAATAGTCCCTGTAAAATTTTTAACAGTGTCTTCTGTGGCCAAATAAAACCAAAACCATCTGCAGGACTAGATGATGATGTTTAGATGTTAAAGTGCATTACTACAGTTGCTATACTCTCCACGTCTTTATCACAGTGCTCCGCTTACTGTATAAACTTCATTGTAACATCATTAAGATTAAGGTGTTTATTAGCTCCTTGGTTAATTCTCATAATTAATATCCTCATAATTAGTTTACCTTTTAGATTTTAAGCACTGCTGCGAATACAAACTCAGCCAGAGAGACACGGTTGGTGGCGTGCCCATGAGGACTCGGTGAGTGACTCAGTAGTGTAAAGGTCACCGCCACAGGACAGGATTGTGCAAACAATGAGATGACGCAAAAGTGTGTGACAGTAGTATGCATTTGCTTATCTGCATCCTTTGATGTTTGTAAGGCTCCCTTAAAGTAAAATTTTCGAATGTAATTATATACCGAATTTACTTCTTATTTATTTATATAACTTAACAAACTGCGCTTCATGAAGGCTTTTACATTTCTGTTCTCTAGAGTAGATGCTGGGAAGGTTCTTAGGTCTTCTGACACATGAAAAGTATGAGTTTTAGAGCTGAAATGTTTAGTCGATGGATCAGATAGTTGAGATTAGTCTTCAGCTATTTTGATATTCATTTTTCAAGCAAAAGTGCCAAACATTCACTGGTTCCGTTTTCTCAAATGTGAGGATTTACTGTTTTTCTCAGTTTTTTATCGTGGTAAACTTAATATCTCTGGGTTTTGGACTGTTGATTAGACGAAACGAGCAATTTGAAGTGTCCAAATAATGTAGACACTACATGAAAAAGAAATTAGTTTAAAGTCAGCTTCAAAAGTCACCTTCAGACTGCTCATTTCCTCCCATCGCCTCCCACTGTGATGGGAGTTTTTTTCATATTTTTATGACATTTCATAGACTGAACGATTAACCGAGACAATATTTGGCAGATTAATCGATAATGAAAATATTCGGTAGTTGCAGCTCTGGTAAGTTTAATGTTTGTGGCAGCGGCAGGATTTCACTGGAATAAACAAAAAAAGAACTGGGTCATTTGCAGAAATAACCACGAGTAGCATCTACAGAAAATCCACGGCTAAAGACAACAGTCATAAAACACCACACTAAAGATATTTTAGCACCAAAAATGTCACCAGAAAAGAGGAAGTGAATTTCCACTTTATTATGACTTGTATGCTTATAAGCCGGGGCACGTAACAAGGGCATCGACTTTTTGTATTATTTGTATTATCACTTAATCTATCAATCCTTTTTATATATATATCTTGATATTAATTGTTTTATTTAGATGTTGAATTTACTTTGATATCAAACTGTGAAAATCAGCAATTTTGCTTGATTTAAAGGAAGAGTTTTATATTTTGAGAAATGTGCTTACTGGCTTAGAGATGGATGAAGATTGATTCCATGCTCGTGTCTGTATGGTAAATATGAAGCTACAGTTAGCTTAGCATTAAGACTGGAAACAGGGGGAAACAGCTAGCCTGGCTCTAACCCCCGTACAGCCACAAATTGTAATTTTCATACAGTTTTTGATAGTATAGATTAAACAAAGTGTTAATTAGTGAGGTTTGCTGGCTGGTTGGCGGATTTTGTTACCTTTGGGCAGAGCCAGGCTAGCTGTTCCCCCTGTTTCCAGTGTGCTATGCTACGCTAAGCTAACTGTTTCCTGGCTGTGGCTTCATATTTACCGAACAGACATGAGAGTGGCATCGATTCCCTTGTCTAACTCTTGGCAAGAAAGTGAATGTTTCCCAAAACGTCGAAGTATTCCTTCAAATAATTAATCAGTCATCATAACTGTACATTTTTCTATCGATCATTTCAGCCCTACAGGTAAAATTCTGTGTTGCACATGACATTTACATCGCCACGGTTATAGGTTTGATTCCCACTGGGACCAACTAGAATAAGAATGTAAACCCGTGTAGTACTGAGAGACTCGTTCATCAAATCAGGTTTAAAAAAAAGTGTCTGAAAACAGGTCATTGTTTGTGCCTCTCTCCCAGAGCTTCCATACCCTGAAGGCGAGCCGCTGGCCTCGGCTCTGGAGGCGACCAGCGTAACTCTAACCTGCACTGAGTCCGTGTCCATGCCACCCGCAAACACCACCTGGAGAAAAGGGCTCCTGCAGGAGGAAATTGTACCCGGTTCGAAGTACGTCCTGTCCGGGGAAGGCCCCGTCCTCAAGCTGACCATACTCAACATCAGCAAGGAAGACGAAGGTGTCTACTTCTGCCGCAGCGAGAACCCCCTCGCCATCCGCGAGCTGGAAGTCTACCTCACAGTGAGGAGTGAGTTTGGGATGAGAGGAAGGGTTTGGGCTGCAAGATGGTCACATGTACAGGACAAAAATAGCTCAAGAGAGATATTAACAATTAAAAAAATGTAAACAAATGACATCTTTAACGTCAGAGGGAGTGATGAGTGATAAACAATGAGCTGAACATACAGTTCTTACTACATATGAATGGACCAGAGATTTAAACAATAAGCCAGTCACTGCAGGTATCGACTCCTCCTCCACCTCTGGAATGCTGATAAACCTGCTGCTCCTCCCTTTCTCTGCTTCACGATCCTCTCCCGTCGTCTTGTTTTGTCTCGACAGCCTCCTCTGCATACACAGGAGCGATCATCGGGATCTTCATAGCTGCGCTGATCGTGGGATCGGCCGCAATCGTGGCTAAAACGGTTTACTCCAGCCGACACCGAATTTGCCTGGGTACCTTTTGTTTATCTTTGCAGCATAAGCACAGAAGTCACAAATGCACATATTAAAATTTCATTTACTGCATCTGTAATGTTGTATATGAGAACAGACAAAAATATAAATCATAAAAACCCGCTCATGCTAGTTTCACAATTTCTGTTTATGTTTTTGTTTCAGGCGGTGGCTTTGGGTGAGTATCTCTCATTTACGTGTCTAATATGCCCTGCATGCCTATTTTAGTGACTCAATCCATTAAATTAAAGGGATTAAAAACAGTTATTATGTACTGCTACCTGGGTTTCATTTTAATTCTCGTATTTAGTAATTTATTATATTTTTTTATCAGTAGTTTATTTTTCTTATTCCTGCAAAACTGGCCAAACGAACTGTAGATGTTCTCATGTCATATTACAATACTACCATTGAAGCTAAAATTTAAATGAATTCAATTTGATGCAACAGTAAACGTCGGATTTTTGAGTGTCTGAATCAAGTAGCCTGAGCTTCTCTCTTGTCTCAGTATTTGGCACCAGTGTTCAGTGATCACACTGGTATAAATCAGAAAAGAAGCAGAGATACCAATTTCTGCACTTTTTGTGGCTTTAATAGACCAGAATGCAATGCAGCTGCAAGGCATGTTGTGTTAAAGGATTATTTGAAAAACACTTTTTTTTTTGCATTAGATGAGAGGACTGATACCACTCTCATGTCTGTACTGTAACTATGAAGCTACAGCCAGCAGATCGTTGCTTAGCATAAATACTGCAAGCCTGGCTCTGTAATAAAATCCACCTGCCAGCATCTCTAAAGCTCGCTGACATGTTATATCTTGTTTGTTCAATCCGTACAAAAACCATAAACACATGAGAGTGGGATCATAATTTGTTTAGATTTTTTTTTTCCAGCTGTGGACAGCTCCTAAATTTCCACTGTGCAGTTATTTTGCATACTGACATCTTTGAGTAAACTTAAAGGTACCCTGTGGAGTCTTTCTTCTGTAAACAAACAACATTATGTTGTTTACATTCACTGCTTCTCACCTAAACGCATTGTGTGTATCCTTGAGGCCTGACTAATGAGTTGAATGCCTTTCCTTCCTCATAAAACATTTTGCAGAGCAGATTTTTTGGAATAATTTGAAACCTTAATTGTTTACATCCATGTTTACCAGCCAGCAGTATTCTTCTTCACTGCTTTTGTTGGAGAATTGCTGCATTTGTTGGCAAGTTACTGTTGAATAGTGCGACTGTGTATCATGTGCATGGGCGTCCTTATGCAGAACAGGGACCCACTCTAAAAACATTGCTCCATAGTGCTACTAGTGGTCAAAAACTCCAGAGGGTACCTTTAATTTGATCTCTTCTACCATGTGAATGCACTTCATTCTCTAAACCTCTGTGGAATTTGGACACAGATGTTGACACAACACAAAACAAAGATTTGATGATGTGTAGCATCAGATATTTATTATCGCATCACCTGGTTCCTTACCTGCAGGTGCTCTCTAATGTCAAAACAATACCTATGCTCTGTAGGCAAATGGAGGAGGACAGAGGAGACGTGCTGAGTCTGGTGGAGTCAGACGACGAGCAGATCTTTCAAGATGCCGTCCCCCGGCTGCCCCCGTTAACCAACGGACATCACACAACGCTTGTCCAGATACATCGAATCCCATCGAGTATGATCATCATGGCCTCGATTTTACGGTTTGTAAATGAAGTGTAAAAATGCCTGGTAATGTAAAATTGTTTTTTTTTTCTTTTAGGTGATCATGACGATGCAGAAACTGCTGACATGAGCCCGCAGCAGCAGGAAGAAGCTGTACAGACAGAAGAGCCAGTGGATCTTGTAACATTGTAACATAAGTATTGGATGTTTTTAGATAAGTGTGTTATTTTAGGTACCATTTACTCCCAATGAGAATGTGAACAGAATCGGTGGAAGACGCATGTAAAAAAAAAAAAATCTATTTTAATTTGTTATTTTTTTTAAACAGGGTTTTGTAAGCTTATTTCTATGATTGATTTTGTTTGTACAGCTTTTGAATATGTTACTCTGACATTGAGATTCACGCAGTAAATGAAGCTGTGTAAAAAGAACATGTGACTGTTGGCATCTTTTTGGTGGTGAAACAGTGGCTTTGGTCATCGATAAGATCTCCACCCTGTATAGTACACATAACATTTTGAGATGAACTGTGACTATCCAAGTGTAGCATGCAACTCTAGACTGGAACCATTTTAAAAATGTGGTGGAGTCGGTTTGTCTTATGTTCTGTTGTGTAGAACGTAATGGAGGGTACAAACAACCAAAACACCTTCTTGAAAGTACTTGAATCCAGACACATTTGCATGAGATCTGGTCGATGGTGAGAGTGAAATATCACTATATTTTTGACTCAGTATGTCAAATATATATATATATATATATATATATATATATATATGTATGTCTTTAACCTCTTGAACTGCAATTTTTCCTTTAAATTTCCCCTTGAGTGTTTTTTAAAATTAAATAGAGCTGAAATGATTCAACGAATAATTAATTACTCAAACTACAGAAAATGATTCAGCAACTATTATCATAATTTATTAATAATTGAAGTCATTTTTCATGCAAAAAATACCAAATGTTCCCCCATTCCACCTTCTCTGTTGTTAGGCTTTGATGCTTTTCTTTGCCTTTTGTGACAGTAAATTAAATATCTTTGGGTTTTGGACTGTTGGTCAGACAAAACAACCCATTTGAAGACGTCATCCTGGTCTTCAGGAAAATGTATAGAACAAGGACATTTTATAGACTGAATGATTCATCGAGGAAATCGGCAGATTCATTGGTAATGAAAATAATAGTAAGTTGCAGCCATAAAATTAATAAAAGAATATTTTAAGTGAATGACGACACTTAATTCAAAGTAGAGATCATTCTTTATTTAGAACAATATTCAAAGCCAGTATGCCACTATTACATCAGGTTTTATTATAATATAATAAAATAATAAATACAATTTTTTAAAGCACTTTTCAGTGAACTCCAAGACACTTCAGAACATAAAAAGATACAAGGCAATGCAAGTTTCTTTGTTTAGAACATTTTATACACACAGACAATTAAATTGTGGAGTAACAGGCTAAAAAAACATTAGAAAAACATAACAAATAATGTAATGTAGGTCAAGATGTAGATGTAAGGTGTAACATAACAAGGGCGGAAGGTCCAGTTAAAGGCGGTGAGGAATATCATTTTTTAAAACCTGGATTTATGTTTTACGTCCCTGATTACACCAAGATTTTTGACTTGGTTTCTGGTTTTCAGAGTCAGAAAGTTGAGACATAAAATCAAGTTAAAATAATGTTGTGATAAATGTATAAAATATGTTTTGGGAATCATTTAACACACTTTTATGTATTTTTTTTTTAATACTGGGATCTTTCAACTGATCTGAGCTCACCATCATATTTTAATAATGACGTCACAGGATACCGGTTACTCACCTGCTCTCACGCCATACATGTTTATCAAGAGTGGAATAACTTTTTTTTAAAAATACCTTTATTAAGTAAACAAAGTCTGGCCATTACAACATCAAGTTGGTAACAAAGTACAAACAGTACAAACCACAAACTGAGCTCAGAACACTAAGAATAGGGAAAAACAAACAAAAAAAACATCCATAATAATCAGGCTACTGTACACCATTTCCTTTTTTTTATCCTCCATTATAACTCCAAATTTAATCTCATTATATTCTAATTTGGGCGATTGAAAGTCCTTTTCAGATATCCAATTTTGAAACTATCCCCAAAAAGATCTTGTATAATTACAAGCAAAGAACAAATGTTCAAAAGTTTTAATATCAGAATCACAAAACATACAGTTGTTTTTTTAATTAATATTGAATCTTTGTCTCAGAAACTCATTACAAGGATAAATATCATTCATCATTTTAAGTTTCTTTAGCTTTCGGTGAAATAGTAATAGTAATAGTAATTTGGATTATAATCTCTTTAGGATACTCTTTTAGTAGATATTTCCTTTTTTAATGGTGAAGGGAAGAGTTCAGTATGGAAGCCCATTTCCGCCAATGTGATGAAAAAAAAAAAGATCCTGTAAGTCATTATAATGAGAAACATTCTCGAAATAATGAGTTAGTATC
>NTHP01000178.1:379480-396880 GCA_003416845.1 Oplegnathus fasciatus | reverse complement strand
CTGTCAGTGTGGGTGAAGGATGAATCTGTCAGCCGGTGAATTGATGGTGTTTTTCCGTCCTCCCCCAGCGTCCGACACGGCTCTTATCCTGGAGCTGAAGACCAGGCGTCCTCCGTCCTTGGAGGGCCGGGCGGGATGCGAGACCTGGAGCGTGGACTTCTCCCCGGACGGATCCTGGTTCGCCTGGTCGATGGGACACGGGATCGTCTGGGTGGTCGCCTGGCCTCTCGACTCCGAGTAGGTTTACCTGTAACCTACATTTAATCCTCACATGGTGCATTCAGGTGTCCCTCGTACATTCTGGCTTTGGTGGCTGTTTTTCGTGCGAGAATTCACACCACCTTGTTATAGAACACATTAATTAATGCTTGATTTAATTATTAAGAGGCCAATTACAACTAAAATTAAATTATTAAAATATAACCATAGAATAATACCTTTCGCGTTGTCAAAATTATAATAAAATGCCCCCATGACTGTCATCACCAATTTGTGGGCCAGCTTTTATATTATCTAATAATAATATATTATAAATATAAATAAATAATCATATGAGTAAAAATAAAATACAGCAAAACTCAATCCCACAAGGCTCTGTTTGTCTAGACTGTTTAAAGACTTTGTGATGACAACTGGCATCATGAAATTAAATGGTCAGTGTGGGAAAATGTCATTGTGCAACAGAAACAGACTATCAGACTGGACTGAAGACATTTTGAAATAAAAAAACAAACAGCTGGAATTGAATAAAAATGTGCTGCAATAAATTCTGCTGTTGTGAAAGGAAGCAGGATAAGATATTTCATTACAACAAGCTACTATTTCACAATTTCATGGGTGTATTACATATTTTGTGTGTATTTATTCATGTGATTATTTATGTCAAAGTGTGTTGTTTATTCGTTTATTTAATATTGAACACTTTGTGTCTTAAAACCATATGCTCTGCGCGTTTCTTCTCACTAAAACAGGCCCCTGAACATCAGATGTTGATAGCTGTACCTTTAACTCAGGTGTGTGATTTTACCAGAAATAGACTTAAAGTGCCCAGAAAGGATCTTCTTTTCCTCTCAGCTCCCTGTGTTTACTGGGACCGAGGATTTGTTTGGAAATTTTCGATATATCGGTGCCAACATGATACCTGCATTTAGGTACCAAATATCAAAACAATACCTTTTTAGATACTGTGATTTGAGGGATCTAAAGATTTTAACCCTTTTTTTTAAGTGTAACAGAATATGCACAAGTGCTTCATGCATCAGTGTTAAATAAATACAAGTAAAACAGTAGTCCAAAGTAAATAATTTAGATCAGAAAATATGTGATTAAAGAATAAATAAACAAGAAAAAGAGTGTGGTCGCCAGCTTTTGATATTGGACAATTTTTCAATACTCGGTTGGTACTCAAAAAGTGTTGAGGTGTGATAACCACCTTTTAGTGTTTATACACCAGCCCACGGTAATATCGCCCATAGCAGTGAAGCAATGAAAGTTGGAAAAACAAACAGTATGGAGGTGGCAGAAGCAATCAAATGTGTGTTATTAGCTCCTTCTCTTTTTCCATTAAAAGTAAAACCAGAAAATTCAGATGTTCCCGTTTTACCCTTGCTGTTGGGTTGTTTACATCTGTTGTAATTCTGATTATGACAATTCCAACAGCACTTAAAGGCAGCAGTTAATCACCACCTCCAGCTTCACACCTCCTACATGTGAGGGTTTTTTTTTTTTATGGCATCTGAACACTTGATGCTCCTCTCACCCACAGAGACAGTCAGAATGGAGAGACCGACCGAGGAGACAAGAGCTTCAGTTGTGGTCACCCGGTGTGGGGGCTCGCCTTCGGACCCAGACCTCCAAAATCTGCAGCACCAGCACGCCGAGCCAAACCGTCATCAAAATGGAACAACAGCCTGCTTCTGGCCACAGGCCTGGAGAACGGGGTGATCAAAATCTGGAACGTGTTAACAGGTGAGATTTCTGCTGGGGAGGATGTTATCTGCGCTGTTTTCAGATGTGACGAGCCCGTTGTAGCCGATTTTTAAAATGCTGTTTATGCGTTTTCAGGTGATGCTGTATTTGATCTCCATGGCCACGAAGGCGTTGTGAGAGACCTGGTCTTCCCTCAGAATGGGACGCTCACACTCGTATCATCCTCCCGGGACAAGACTTTGAGGATTTGGGACCTTGCTCAGAAAGGTATGTGCATATTTGTAGTGTATTTTAATAATAAATGTCAAGTCAAGTCTTTCATGTTTTCAGAGGAGTAATGTTCTCACCTCCTCTTGTGATAACATCATTTTGAGTGGTGCTCTCAAACAGTCCTCACTGATACGACTCAAGTGTTTACTTATCAAAGTGCAATGCAAACATACTGTTTTGTAGGTAAATAGTCCAAGGAAATAGTTATTTACATTAAGGGCGGATATTATAATTAGTCATTACATTATGAAATATCATCTGTTTTTATTCACTTAGGTGTGTTTTTTTTAAATTTTTATTTTGTTTGTTAAACTTCTGTCTGTATATTTGCATCTTTAGCCCATTAAGTACCAATTGTGGACACTGCTGTGGACCATTTCCCAAAGCACACCACATGTTTTTAACCTTTTTTAACCAACCTTTCAGGCAGCCAATGGTTTCATTTAATGCCAATAAGGTACAAGAATCAGCTCACAGGTCTGAAACTTTCCTGAGATTAGTAATCCATCCCAGAACAGAATTTTTAACAGGTTTTTTGTGTGTATCAAAGTATCATCAATCAAGCTGTTTTGAAAAAACTCTTCTCATTGGTGTGTTCAAACACNNCAGTTTTTGGTTTGCAAACATGCTCATAAATGCAAGGCTTTTCAGCAGCTGTCAAATATCAGAGCATCCTTGAACACTCCTACTTTAGACTTTCGTGCTCAAACATTAAAGCCATTAAATGCTCACTGTGAGGCATTACCAAACAGGTTTCAAGGCTCTGCAAACTGAATTTCACACTGTATTGATCTTTACTGAAACCAGCAGCTGCCTGGGATGTTGGAAATCAGTTTAAAGGCTGATACAAAGGCGTGGCATTCACTGATAAATAGTAGGAAATCGTGCAATTTCAGTTATTTGAATACTCAGTTAAATATTTTTCTGCTTCTTTCTGTGTATGTATCACTTCGCCTCTGTGTTTTGTCACCGTGCAGACCAACTGAACTAAACCTTCTGTTCCAATGGGAGAGGTTAAAGCAAACAAATGTTCGTGTTTACACATACAGGAGTCACATTCGCCACCACTGAAGGAACTGATTATGTGAAAGATTTTTTTGTATCTAGTGATGCTTTTGTTCTCCGTCTCATACAGTTGAGTGAGATGTTTGTTTGTTTGTTTTTCCTGTGTGTTGCAGGTAAAAAGGTGCAGGTGCTTTCTGGCCATAAAGACTGGATCAGCTGCTGCAGCGTGTCATCAGACTGCAGCATGATTGCGTCTGTCGGCAGATTTGACAGAGTGAGTTATGTTATTGTAAAAGTATGTTTTATATTCAAGGCAAAGCAAGACATTGCAACACAGAAACACAAACATTTGCATTACTGTAGATCCTGAAGGACATTACTTGTCATATACTGTATATTTGTTGCGTTCATGCGTTGTTTTTATGTATTTATAGACTTTTTCTACATGTGTATTTAAAACTACAAAACTTCTAAACGCCTAAAGTCTCCAAGCGGTCCAGAATCTTTCTGACAGAACAAAGCTCCCTTTTATCTTCCTCCTTTTAATCTGGATCCTCTGCATCAGTTTAGGAAGGAATCAGTTCTGTGTCAAATCCGTGAATTTAACAACACTTTACACCACGAGCATAATTGTGCAAAAGGGGCAAATATTCAGCGTCTCAGTTCAGGAGAGGAACTCTTTTCTGTTGCACAACCTTATGATTCTAGGCAGACAAGAAGGGACTTTTCTTGTAAACATAATCCTGCATCAAGCTCATTCTTCAAGGACACTGGAATGATTGCTAACTAAAGGGAGAGTGTTTTTCTTTTTAACTCTTCCTCCTGAGGGTTTTCCCTGCTGATCTTTTACCTATGCAAATATTCATGAAGAATTTCAGCTGTTACAAGCATCTGGTCACAAGCCAGTTTTTCTGATCATTAGAGCGGCACTTCCTTTTGATGGCTAATAGCTTTGGAAGATTATATTTGCATTAACAATTACATTTCTTCGTTGGTTTAGCTAAGTTACATATAGCGTTTAAGAAGTGCAGTGCAGTTTGCTTCTTCATGCATTTTGGCTGAGTCCGTCGCTCCCGAGCATGCAGTGATCTGGTTATCTTCATCTGCTCCTGTGTTTAGCTGTCGTGAGACTGACAGAAAGCTTAGCAGTTTGATTCTTTGTTCTCTCCTCGTTTGGAGACATTTGGAGCACCGGGGAGCTCTTCCCACTCCTGTCAAACTGCTAATTTGTCACGTTCTCATTTGCAAAGAAAAGCAGACAGCTTAACGTTGTGTAATACGAGACTTTAAGATCACAGTCACACTTTAAACGGTTCTCTGCGTGTTCCAGCCTGTCCTGTTGACATTGTTGAGTCAGTACAGTTCGGCCGATTAAACCACTAGATTTTCTCGTGTTGCAACTTCTACAATAATTGCTGCAGGGCAGAACAACTGAGCCTTGACTAAAACCTACATTAATTATTCCAAATTAAAAACAGTCCTTACATGGTATAAAGGCTCATTAACCCTTTTACCTTCATCAGATGGTGTGTCTGTGGAGTCTGCGGTCATATACGTTCATGAGGAACCTGACAGGAGGGACCCATAAGACCTTGTACCTCCTGTCTTCCTGTGACTTCTCTCCTGACGGGGCGTTGCTCGCCACCGCGGCCTTCAGCGGATCCAGCTGGTGGATCGACCTCTGGGACCCGTACACTGCAGAGAAACTGGCCACTCTGGCGTAGGTTTACACTCAATTTTCAGAGTCAAAATGTACTGTAAATGAGTTGATGTGAAACTCATATCCCGAGCACAGCTAAGTGACCCTTCACACTGGTGGCATCTTTAGACTGTACTTTTTTGATACATATTAAGACAATAAATAGCATGTCTAGTGCTGCAGGATACACCTTAGTCAAAACTCAGTTTTTTTTTAGTGTCTTTATCACTGTTTACATCTTACACACTTCCTGAAAGTATGTCCTGGTGTCCTATGTCTTGCGCAACCTGTTATTATATCTCATTCTCGTGTGTTGTTTCTATGTAAGGTGAAACTTAACATCCAAGTCCTGAACTTTAAGGATTTCTGACTATGGCAACTCAGTATGCGGCAATATCATTCTTCCATGTTTCTTTTATCCACAGTGACTACTTTGAAGATTACGGGCAAAACCAAATCTCAGCAATCCAGTTCTCCCCCAACGGTTTGCACTTGGCGATAGTGACCGACGACAGGTGAGTCGCTTCAGTTCCATCTCGTGAATCTTACTATTATTATGTCCATCATGTAGATGTTTCTCGCACTGGACAGAACGATTTCAGACAGATGCGTTGCGTTTGCAGAGCTCTTCGGATCTGGGAGCCGGGAAGGAGAGGGATGGTGATGCAGACGAAAGCGCACCGAGACTCTAATGGACTCTGCTGCAACTACCATCCACAAGGGGGGGTGGTCGCCACAGGGTAAAAAATTCTCCAGTGTTTGTCACAATTTAGTATTTGAATATGAAACTCTTACTGCTTGTAGACTTGAAAGGTGGCTGTAGAAATGTTGTTGCTTGTGGAGGGTGGTGGCTGAAATCAGCATAGATTCAGCGTCAGGTTTTAGTTGCTTTAATATGCCACAGTACAGACACTTCAACTTTGCTTCAACTTCACACTTCAAGCAAACTTTAATCCTTTTCTAGTTTGCATGTGTTTTCTTAGGTTTCAGTGCATTGAGCCCTCTTGGCCGCCATCCAACTGTAACACTAACCAGACCCTCTTGTGACAGAACCAGAGACGGCCACGTGAGGTTCTGGAGGGCGCCCAGGACTGTGCCCAGCCTGTGCCACCTGTGCCGATCCATCCTGCGCCACTCGGTCTCCACACACCAGATGGAGCCGCTGCCCCTCCCCAAGAGGATCCTCGAGTACCTCACCTACAGAAACATCCCCGACCGCCTCAAGACCTGCTGCTCCTCGGATGGCGAGGAGTGGGAAGGTTAAATAGGAACGTTAACACAATGCAACCACTGACATTTACAGCGAGTGATTGTTATGCACCGCCTCATAATAAAAAAATGCCTTTTTTTGTTTGCTGATTAAGAGATGCTTTCAAAGCTTGATTTAGCATGAAACATCTCTTATTGTAATCTACTTTAGATGCAACATTCTTACACTAAGGATTTCATTCATTGCACTACTACTGTAAGATAATGCAAAACTCAATGTTCACATGCTTGACTTGAATATCACAATTTTATACCTAATTTATTGTGTAAATATCAAATGTATATGTATTTCTAATTCATGTGTTTATCATCATAAGAGCACATACACTACTGTAAACACTACTACTGTATCCGCTCATGTTAATATAACAAACTGGACTTATAGGAAATAGTTTTATTAAACAGATTCAAACACATGTTCATGTCCAAGACATGTTCTTACAGTTGTATATGGTGTTGTGTTTCTAACATTGTGGCATGTTTNNTGGTGACAGTAAGTTGATCCTACACTGGTAACTAAATGTCCATATTTTAAGTGCCCAAAGGAAAGATATTTTTGGTATTAGAGTTACAAGCGACTGCCTTCCATTTTGCTTGTTTGTATGCAGATGTGAGTGACTCAGATAGCTGCTAGCGTTCGTGTCTGCACTGTACATCGACTCTGTGGAGCAGTGGTGGGCAATCATGCAGTGGACACTGAAGGGCATCTGTTTTTTTGTTTTTTTTTTGTCTCTAAATAAACAAACTCAAGTGATTTCACTGACTTCTCATCATGGAAATGTACTGATCAGTCAAATCACCTGTTTGGTTGAAAAGAGAATCTACCTATTGTCAGCTCTTCGTGGCATCGTTGCACACCACAGCCACAGGGAGGGAAATAAATGAGTGAACCCCGTACCACACTTCCAGAAAGAACCTGGGATGCAGCAGGATTTCAGCCAAACTGTTTAAAGGGTTTTTGTTACATCGACCAAGGCAGCAGGATTAGCAGAGTAGGACATGAAACACAAATTTCTCTTTTAGAGGAATAATACAGTTTTGTAAAATGTTGCCTGAATTGTGGCTGTAGCTGTTATTTCCACTGTAGTACAAACAGAAATGATGGTATTCACCAAAGAACTGGTGAAACCGTTTCTCTCCACCGGCAGTTTGCATTCAAGAGACAGAATTTTTCTTGTGGGGCAAAGCGGTCACTGTATCTAGGAGGCCTCGTTGACCACGAGGTCTCTCACTGCCTGGAAAGCTGCAATCATGGAGCTCAGCTGGATCTTCTCATCGCATCCTGAGGCGAGCCTGTGTCTGAGGAGGTGACACATGATAAGTCCAAAAGCAACACGTCCCAACATCTAGATGCATTCATGATATTAATGTGCGACTACATGTATGAAATGTGAGCTTTTCCTTCCTGTTAATATTCGTTCATGAGAGGAAGCATGAGTGGTCCCACTTACTCAACGTCAGCTAGCTTGGTGAGCAGACCAATCCGAATAGCTGGAGGAAAGTCCACTTGAAGGGGGGAAAAGAAAAAAATAAATTCAGCTATTGTCTAGTTTCAAATTACTGAAAGACTTTGAAATTGCAATAGATCATCAACAGATACTGATCCTAAAAGCTCAGGGGAAAAAAAGCAACCTCTCTTATTTCCCAGGGTCATTATCTTAAACCTGTACTAAGTGAACACATACACAACCAACACTACTATGCGAGTAAAGGGAATAATATCAAGCAATCCAAGTCAAAATGAACATGTGTCCAACTCAGATCTGGTGGTTCTCCTGCGAGACATTGTGTAGTCATGAGACACTCAACACATAAACCACCCACACATCTTACAGTGGTTATTAAGCTAGGGGCACTTGTATAAAACAGACTTACAACAGCTAAAGCCAAAAGAGCTAAGAGGCATCTAAATGAAGAAATATTAAATATCTGAACCCTCCTTAGAGAGCAGTGGGATTTAACCTGCAAGTACAGTACAGACTATAACAACCACAGCTCCGATAATTGTTCTTTAAGGGAAAACTCTTATTTTACTTTGGTTAACACACCGAAAACACCAACATGGTATCTGATTTGAAACAAATTATTTTCTTTTCCTTGGAAGCAACTGCGGGTTGAATATTATTTTTTAACGTGTTGCTGTCTGCAGTGGCCTTACCTCTGTGTATGAGCAGATGAACCTCCGTGAGGATATCATGCAGGGCCAAACCTTTCAACGTCTTGAGCTGAAGGATTTCTGTGAAGAAGGTGTTAAGGAGCTGCAAGAACACAAACTGAACAAATGTTAGCGGGTGTCTTGTTTAACATTCTGAAAAGTTTAGCCAATCAAATCCCAAAACTTGGGGGCATGCGTAATATCTGTAAATGTGTTGAAGTCTAATTTTGAACGTCAGATAGCCCTGTTTGAAACTGAGTTATTAACTGGCAGAATTAATAATCATTTAGCTACAGCTAACTTCTATTAACCCGACACTGTGTATTATCAGTTGCAAGAACGAAATGTAATGAATATACAGAAACTTCAGGATGTTCAGACTTTTCTGAACTGCACAGAACAACACTAAACACACTGGTTCACATTTCACAAGATGGAATATAGATTGATCATTCTACAGTGAAGCTTCCTGAGTGAATTGTCCTGAAAGACGAGGCAAGGTGAAGGATACGCTTGTACGCTGTGGTGAAGTCTTTGTTGAGGGACCATTCGAGGATGTTGGCTATATCTGAGCGGAGGGGGTGACCTGTGCAGGTGTACACTGTGTCCTCTGTGACCTTCCCGTACGCCATACTGGTGCTCTGAAATCACACGGGTGGAATGCACTTAGTACAGTTTACCCTTCTACAATGATGATGATGATGATGATATATAATAACGAGTGTTATGTATTGAGCTTACTTGCAGTATGTTGAGCGATCTTCTCATATCACCTGATGATAAGGTCACAATGGCCTTCATTCCATCTGGACTTATGTCAATACTGCCACAAAAAGATTCACTCTGTCAGTCAACAGTCAGATCAATGTAAACCTCGAATGTGTGACATGTATCATACGCTGTCGAACTGTGCTACCTTTGTGTAAATACTGTAAACAAACAACATCATCAACATCATTGATTGGTTTCTTCGATTTCACACTACTGGCACTGATAAGTAATCCAAATATAGGCCTCTTTTCCCTTTAACCGTATTGACTGATGTTACAAAGAGGTATGATTTTGTTATGTGCCATAAAGCAATTTCTCTCTATGCTGTAAAACAGCAACATGTTTCCTGTGAAACCCAAACCAGTAGCATAATAAAAAATAAAGTGTAAAGGCCAACAGGCACTGCCAATTTTTTAGCGATGGCCTCACTAGTTTTCTGGGAGTTACACATATCACAATAAGTGTGGGAATGATTTAGCGACATAAAAAAAACAACGAAAAGCACCTTGAAATCTCTTCTACCTCAGACTGTTTGAACAGTAGATGGAGAAGAAACATTCACACATTCCCCTTCACACACACACCTCTCCTGCTGGACTACGTGCTCCAGCCGGGGGATCATCTGGTCCGGGGACAGCGGGCCGAAGCGAAACCTGGTGCAGCGAGACTGCAGGGCCGGGATGATCTTGGACAGGTAGTTGCAGATCAGACAGAATCGAGTGTTTTCCGTAAACTTCTCAATCACTGAGCCAGAGAGACAGCGAGAGAGTGGGATGAGAGCAGGAGAAAGCACAAGTTAGAAATAACTGTAACTTAAGAAATCTGAAGGACACAACGCTGCATCTAAGAAAACCGCTATCAGCTCCGACATGTCTCAGTCCTCTCATACAACTCATGTTTAAAACTTATTTTTCAACTGCTGTAGAGACACTTAAGTCTTTAAAGTCATTTTAAATCCTTGCTGCCAATATCCACGCTGATAGGTTTCTTCACTAAGACACAACATATGTTTGTAAATGTTTATGTGCTGCAGCTTGTCTGTTAGAAACTGAGCTGACAGTAATGAAAGCAAGGATTCATCAAGTGAGACATTGTTAGTAATTGTCAGTAAAAAAAAAAAAACAACCTTAAGCTTAAGTTAAGTTGGTTAGCAATCTATCACAAAAGTAGCCATAATTTAAAAAAATTAAAATTCGTTGAGTAAAATACAATAAATGCAACAGAAGTGTGGTGCATGTGTGGCCTGTTCATAAACACTGTTTTTTTTTATTTCAGCTTTATGGAGTAGCATTTCTTATAACCTGCTTAGTGTCGGTAATAATCTGTAGAAAATATGTAAACCCTCTGATTAGGAAATTTCAGCGCTCAGTTATCAATATTGTACTTTCAATTCCCTTTGATTAATTGTGCAGCTCTCGCCAAATCTGCACCAAATTACGTAAAACTTCTTTGACTTCTCTCCCTGCAGTAGCTGAATTCAAACGCTTTATCTTACAAAGGCACTCACTGAAAGCACAAAACATGTTTTTCTATCCATGCTTCCACTTACAGCTGCAACGCTGCACTGAGCAGTGAAATCAATGCTCCATGATCACACAAGCTTACGTTATAAGAAAAACAGAGGTTAGATACATTTAAAAATTCAAAATGTTCCAGTTTAACTCAATCAACAGTTAAAACCAAATCTTCCGATCAGATATTGGTTTTCAAAATGAATATCAGGGTGTACGAGCAGATTCTCTGTAATTCACCAGCAGCCAAATCGTCTGGCTGCTCAGTGAGCCGTGTGGCTCACAGTGGGCGACGCCCGGCCGAACAGATGGCTTACCTCGTCGCAATGCATTCTGGGCATCCTGGGTCATGGCATCGGCCTCGTCCAGTATCACCAACTTGAAGCCCTTCCTGGAGGACAAGAGGGACGGGCAAAAAGGCAGCAGTTTAAACAATTCCCCTTGTAGTTATGAGTTGCAGATAAAAGGAAAGAGCGTTGAGATCATTCATTTCTGAACAGAAGGTATGTAACAGATTTTTAGTCTTACTTGAAGATGGTCCTGGTGCTGGCAAAACTCAGAACGGGACCTCGTACAACATCAATACCTCTGTCATCGGACGCGTTTAGCTGCAAAACAAAATCAGTCAAAATATGAAATCATAGAGCCTCAAGGTCTCATCTGAAGATGTCAGGTGCAAATAGAAGCAGAAGCCTTCACATCCCAATGAACCAAACGCTTGAAATGAGCAGTTGTAACGTACCTCCAACACCATAGAGTTGAACTCTTTGTCCTTGTACAGCTGCCTGGCACAGGCGAGGATGGTGGAGGTTTTGCCTGTTCCGGGGGGGCCGTAGAACAAGAGATGGGGAAGCTTGTCCTCACTGATAAACCTCTGGACTGAAGAGATGAAAAGCAGTTGTAAAAACAAGGGAATGATATTAACAGTCTGAATACGACGTGGTCCTTTTGAATGGTACAATCAATTTAAAAGAGTTTTGAAAGCTGTTGCACGATTCATTATTAATGGCACTTACAGTACAACTACAGTAAACAAAGGCAAGAGTCAGCAACACTGACAGACAGAAGGGAAAGTTATCCCTACACAGGTTTACGAGTTCAGTAAAATAAATGGGGCAGCAGATTTATTATCTATAACTGGAAAAGTGTTACTGATGAACCCGGTTGTGTTGGGGCTTTAGGAATGAGGATTATTTATTTATGCTGGCAGTCCACATACTTACTGGTGCTTAAAATATCTTTGTGTGAGATCAGATCATCAAGTTTCTGTGGTCTGTATTTTTCAACCCTGGAATAGGGAGCAGAAACACATCGTCCATCAATATTATTATTATTATTATCATTAGTTACTGTGAGTACAGCACAAGTTCACTTTACACAAGTAACTCAATCCAACACAACGGATTAGCAACTCATTTTCTATATACTGGTGTAAACTACAGAACGAACTCAATTAAAATGTGTCTATCTTAAAACATCTTACTTATATGTTTGGGTACGTGTGCAATAAACTTTGACTAACGTTACTGGCTTCAAATTGTTGGGTGCCACTTTTCAATTCGGCATCTACATTTTGCAGCATGCACCAATATATCAAACAAAATGTCAACTTTATAATCGTGTCACAGTAGCTAGACGCTGCAGCATTTCCTCTGAGCCAGTTGGTTTAAAGTGGCAACAAGGTGATGCTTGAGGCATTAATTAACTATTATGTATGCCGAATTAAAGAGAAGCTCATATATTCATTTTACAAGTATGACAAATATCCATATCTTATTTGTTAATACCAGAAAAGCTAACGTTAGCACATAAAGGACAGAAATCTAGCTACACACTGGAGCTGCTAGCTTGAGTCCATAGTAGGCAGATTAGCTAGCTAGCACTAACTATTTTAAGCTATCTGTGACAAACGACGACTTTCAACTCACCACGGTAGGTTTCTGCTCTGTAGCGGCCCTTTATTTGTAGAAGCCATGTGTCCTGTTAACTGAGAATTTAGCTCCAAGCTAAGTTAAACACTTTCAGAGTTTCAAGCACTTCCACTCTACGTTCACTGATGGTGGCCCTGTTTGGCGCGCTCCAGAACAAAACGTGCGTCAGACGTCACGGCGTACAACCAATCGAATCACTTTGTCGGCTCCTATGGGCGGGGTCTCAGGAACACGAGTGGCCACTGTAAAAAGTGAGTGGCACAGGAATTGTAACAATGAAGGATATGAAATTTCACATATTTATACGTATACTATTATATATATTTATACATATTATATATATTTATATTTATACTAAAAAGCATGCAGCACATTATTGGTCCACTTTGTAAATACATTTCTGGAGCAAATGCACTCTTGAAAACCTTTCAGTATAATTCTGTTAGAATTAAAATGATTAAACCAAGAATCAGCTATAATATGCTGTTCTATGTCTCTCTCTCTCTCTCTCTCTCTCTGTCTCTCTCTCTCTCTCTCTCTCTCTACAAGCCAGTGTCTTCAGCTGGGCTGGACCCAATGCTGGCTGAAGTCTCTGCAGGTGACACAGAGAAAATGTCATAAAAATTTCCCACCAGTGTCCCCCCCTGCCTCATGAGAGATGACATTGCTGTGTACAGTCCAGACCCCCCTCTGCTGGGATTCCCTCCCACGACCCTCTAAAGAGAGCAAATTGTCACAATTAACAATATAGTTAAGCCCATATGAGAATTTTTTGATTTTACAAAGTCCTTTACAAGATAATTTCATCGTGGTTATGATCAGTTAGTCATGGTACTGACAACTGATCCCACAATAAAAAGTAAAAAGTCTGTAGGCTTATCTCTGCCACACCTCTAGATTTTACTTGAATTTAAGGAAATAAAGCCATTCATTCCCCTCTTAAATTAACTTTACTCCAGTATTTCCAGCAATTATTAATTGAAAATCACGTGAAAAGGCCGGTTCAAGACACCAGGGAATCAAAAACCTTAATCTGAGGGCCTCACAGTCTGAGTTTGTTTAGGCCTTTTGTGTTACCACTCATCAAACCTGTGCAGTGTCTGATTCTTACATACAGCAGGTCCTACATGCAATTATCAAATAATTTCCAGATCATTTGCACCTGTTGCACAAACCTTTTCTCTACTGACTTGACATGTATTTTCAGTGATATGAGAATAGTTTCTTCTTCCAACAATACACTGATGATCAAATATGCTTATGTCTACATATGTCAAAAACTGCAATGTGCCTGCATATTTTTTCAGAGTTCATGATTAGCCTGCATTTATTATTGCAATTATTATTTCACCAAATACCTTATAGCAGTAGTTCCCAACCTCTTTGTCTTGTGACTCCTTAAAATGAAGCAGTGTCTTGACGCCTCATCACAGATTAGTGACATGAGTCGTGAGCAGTTTCCTCTTCAGATTGTTTCACTTGAAGGATTTTTTGAGGCCTGAAGTGGTGAAAGTATCCAGTATTTCAAAAGAAGTCTGAAAGTCTGAAAAACTAAACATAATTTTGTTTAACAGATATATATATTTTTTGATTTCTTATCTCTTTAATCACCTTATGACCCCTCAGATTTATCATGGGGCCCCTTCAAAGCATGATAATTAAATATCACAGGTGATTTGCCTTTTGATCTTTTTATTTTTTCAATGTATTTGCTGTTTTATGTCAGGTTTTATGTCAGGCTCTAAATATTTTTCAGGAAGTCTCATTGAGATCAAGATCTCTTCTGAAAGATCAACTGAAAAGAAGAAATAAGAACAGAGATAAGACACACAAGTCACACGCGAGCAGAGATGGAAGAAGTAATCAGATCTTTTAAAAGTAAAAGTAGAAATACTACTGTGCAGAAATGTTGTGTCCTGCATTCAAAAATGTACTTAAGTAAAAGTACAAAAGTATTAGCAACAAAATATAGGCAACTTAAAGTACCAAAAGTAAAAGTACCCATTAAGCAGAATGGCCCGTTTCAAAATAATATTATATTTTTGGATTATAATTATTGATGTGTTACATGTTCATCACTTTAATGGTCCAGCTGGTAAAGGTGGAGCTAATTTTAATTAGCTTATATACTGCTGGGTCGCTTGTGAATGTCCCACCAGAGTAAAAAGTACAATATTTCCTTCTGAAATGTAGTGGAGTAGAGGTATAAAGCTGCAAAAAATTGCAGTACTCAAGTACAGTTTTGAGTTTCTTGTACTTTACTTAAGCACAGTACTTGAGTTACTTTCCATCACTGCACACAAGCACACACAGACAACATCAGCATCAAAAAAGGTCAAAAAATGAAAAGTAAAAATCCATCCGCCTATGATGAGACTTTCAAGTTTGAAATATTGTGTCAATAAATTAAAAATAAAAGTAACACAAAATCACTGTAAAGTCGTGAGAAAAGAAAAAGACCTATTGAACACCACACACGAGCTATAGAACCAGTGTGTGTGGGCAGTAGGTGAGTGTGGGCCATGCGTGTGTGTGGGTGTCCTGTATGGGAGTGAACACATGAAGGTGTGAGTAAAAAAATGATGATAATCGTACAAAGCCAACATCTTTCCTCCAAACATGTGAAAAGTGTCCCTCTCTCTCTCTCTCTCTCACACACACACACACACACACACACACACACACACACACAGGCCTGGAGACTGGCTGGAGAAGCGAGCCCACTGCACTTGGGCTCTCATCTCGCGAGAGCGGCCCCTCACGGCGGTGCCTGGGCGATGCGATGCTGTTGCTGTGGGTTTGATTGACAGGAAACATGTCGGTGTGGTGGGAGCGAACCGGGATGCAGCTGCTGCCAAGGGAGACAGGGAGTACCTGCATCCAATCCACACATCAGCACCTTTAAAAGCACCAGGCTTTCCCTCCCGATACGTCTGCTTATGATGCGCTGAACAGCTTCTCTCTTTTTAAAAAAACAACAAAAAAAAACATCCATTTGAAACGAAGGGGCACCCAATGGATGCTGTGGCAAACCGTGTAGTCCCGCTCGGTATCTTCATATTGTGTTTGATTTAGCCTACAACCAGAGACACCTTGATGAAACAGCAGGAACTACGAGGACTGTTGTTGCAATGGAGGCGACTCTCTCACGGCTCAAACCCCGTCTGTAAACCTACAACATCTCGTTTCATGGCGTTTTGCAGGTTGCTCTGCTCCGTGGGCTTCTCCACGTTTGTTTTCTGAAATATTTTTTTCTTCTTCTTCTTCTTGTTTTTCTTTATTTTTCTTTATTTATTTATTTTTTTTAAAGTGCAACGGGGGAAATAACGACCACTGCTCGCAAAACTATGAACGAGGAGATGACAAAAAGCGAGGAGCAGCATCTTAGTTTGCAGAAAGCCTTGCAGCAGTGCGAGTTGGTGCAAAATATGATAGACATAAGCATTTCTAGTTTGGAGGGTTTACGGACCAAATGTGCCACATCCAACGACTTGACACAAAAAGAGATACGAACGCTGGAGGTAAGCACCGTTTGAGCGGAATGACTGAGTCTCTGCTGTGCATCTTCCTCTAAATCAATACGGAGGGCTGTCACCGTCTGTTTTTTATTCCTAGGCCACTATGCATATTTTTCAGTGCCTTTTCAACGACAATCTGCTTTGCTGCTGTCTGTGTTGTCACTGCATACATATGCACAGATTTCTGCTAAAGCCCGCTGCTATCTGTTTTGTGCAGTGCAATAAATCAAGAGGCTACGGGGCTGCAGTGGGCTGTTACAGACTTGCGCATTCTGCAGGTGGCGGGGAGAGAAGGTGGCTCTTCTCCATCAGAATAATATCTGAGGCAGCCGAGGCCTATAGGCAGCCCGTGTTTACAATCCATTACCAATATGCCAGCCTGCGCATCTGTCCTCGCAGCGCATCCAGGCCCTGCTGTTATGCAAGCCGAGCAGATTACTGAAATTGTTACAAAATATCGTTATCCGTTTAATTGGCCCGTGGGGTATTCCGTAAATTGCGTTACGTAATGGCCATAATATCCCGGTGTTGTGTTTGAGACATCAGACTGTCCGTTTTGAGACCCCCCCCCNNNNCCCCTCTCCCTCACCAGTGAGAGGCTGTTATGGGACATAAAAAAATGCCATAAAGTGAAGATAAGGTCACTGAAAACTCACTATTGAGCACCGCAGACACAGCACAGCATTGAGGGCCTGTAAGAATGTTATGGTGGTGCCTCAAGAGATTAAAACAAACACCATTAAGTGCGATAAGGTCGCCATAAACCCACCACTGAGTATCAGTGTGTACCATCAACACACTTTAAGTCCCAGTGGGGATATGATTGAGATATTACATAAAACATATCATAAAGTAAAGTCGCTTGTGAGCGCCAAACTCTAATCCCAACCCCACAGGGATATGAGGCTTTATATTATAAAATATATAAACATATAGTCATGTATTAAATGCTGTCTGAGCTGTAAGTTTGTAAGTGTTGCACAGACAGGGGACAGGAATGTAATCCAAGAGGAGAGAGAACTAATATTAAGTAGAAATGTGCTGCCAGCAACGAGCAGTGTGAAGATAAATGTTCACTATGTTCCCTGAATGCCTCCCAAAACATTGTGGGTAGTGGGTTATTTGTTATAAGCATTGCAGAAATATTCTTTTTATGTTACAACATATTAATATTAGCCTGACAGATATTTGTGAATTCATTTTTTAAACTAAGATTTGATTGATTGTGACCTTTTTGTGCAAACTGAAAAAAGAGATGAGCAGAGTTGTAACTTAACCTTTTTTTTTTTAAGCTTTTCCCACAGCAAAAGTAAAGATATACTCAGATGATAGATAGTTTTTT